>CM061747.1:87355929-87746027 GCA_030979885.1 Lolium multiflorum
CTTCATAGTATTAGAGCTTAGGTTAGGGGTGTAGATATATACATGATTTTCTAGTTTGAATATGTCTAGACCGTTTATCAACTTTAATGCTAACTATAGACATGTTAAGACTATGTGCTTTGGTTTTTCATTTTTCTGTTTTTTTCTGAATTTTATTCCCATATATTTGAATCTTGGTCAAATCCTAGGTTCAACCAAGATTTAAACAAGTTTAAAACATGAAAATTATAAGGTAAAGTATCCCTTTTCTTAGTCACTCTAAAATGACGAAGCTGGATGTTCTTGAAATTTCCATGTTTGAAACCCAAAACGACTTCTCTTCATGCTGTAATTCATATAAGATCGACGGGGGTAGATACATGATTTGTCTGGCTTGATATACCTAGACCTCGTTTATCAACTCGAACGCTACGATATGACATATATAAGAAGACTATGTGCTTTTGTTTTTCATTTTTCTCAATTTTTTTGAATTTTGTGCCTACCCATTTGTATCTTGGGCAAATCCTAGGTTTGATAATGATTTAAACAAGTTTAAAATATGAAAATGCAAATGTTAGCATGGATCTTTCTTAGTCTGTCTAAAATGAAGCTTTTGGGAGGTTTTTGAAATTTCCATGTTTGAAACCCAAAACCACTTTCACATGCTTGACTTCATAAGACATAGTTAATTAATTTAGGGCTTAGGGGGTATAGATACATGACTTGTGTGGTTTGAATATGTATGGACCTTGTTTATCAACTTTAATGCTTACTATATGACATAAGAAAACTATTTGCTTTGGTTTTTCTTTTTTCTGATTTTTTTTCAAATTTGATGCCCATTTATTTGCTCTTCATGAACTTGTTTATTTACTCAAGATAATTTAAAAGTTTAAAACATGAAAAGTGAAAAGGGAAGCATGGATCCTTCTTAGTCACTCTAAAATGAAGCTTTCGGGAGGTTTTTGAATGACAAGCTGAAACCCAAAACCACTTTCTTCACATGCTTGACTTCATAAGATAGATCGTAGTTTAGGGGTTAGGGGGTATAGCTAAATATGATTTGTCGGTTTGAATATGTCTAGACCTTGTTTATCAACTTTAACGATGCTATTATATGACATAAGAAAACTATTTGCTTTGGTTTTCTTTTGCTGATTTTTTTTTCAATTTTGATGCCCATTTGAATCTTGTCTAACCCTAGGTTTGACCAAGAAGATTTAAACAAGTTTAAAACATGAAAATGAAAAGGGGAAGCATGTATCCTTCTTAGTCACTCTAAACTCGGCTTTTCCCTCTATAGATCAAGGGTTCAAAAAAATCCAACTACGGGGTTCGGCAACACGATTCTAATCCAAGAATTTTTCGACCTCATCCAAATGCCCTCAAGCTATAGGGTTAGCATCTAGTGCGCTATGTAAAAAAAAATGTATGCACTATGTGTGCTATAATTTGTATGTCTTTCAAATTTTAAACCAAATTTAATAATGTTTGAAATATTTAAAAAGGGGCTTTTGGGGGTGATTTTGAAATTTCCATGTTTGGAAAACCCAAAACCACTTTCTTCATGCTTGACTTCAAGATCGAGTTTAGGGGTTAGGGGTAGATACATGATTTGTATGGTTTGATATGTCTAGACCTGTTTATCAACTTTAATGCTTACTATATGACATAAGAAGACTATGGATTTTTGTTTTTCATTTTTCTCTTGTTTCTTTTTTTTATTTTTCTGCCTATTTGAATCTTGGTCAAACTTATATTTGATCAAGATTTAGACAAGTTTAACACGTAAATGAGTTAACCTGATTTCCTCACCTTGAATCCATAGGAAACTTTGTTCTAATGCACTATTATAATCAACCGAGTTTTTACACTAATGTCCGTCACTTACGTGTGGTGCTCACCTGAGGTCCCACACTTCAGTTGAGCACAAGTCACGTGCAGAGGTACGCAAACTCCCATCCATCTTCTTTGTCAAGAGAAGACGCACTAGGATGCGTAGTGGAAGTCGTCTCTAACTCTTCTGATCCTTCGGTTGTCCTCCTCACAAAAAAACAAATCTCTCATTTCGGCCTCGCCGGGACTCAAGCCGCCGGCCGCTCGCACCCTCCCCGCTCACCGACAAACCCGGGACAAAAGTCAACATCATCACCCGAAAAGGGGAGACACCCCTTCTTCTCTCCTTCCGAGTGATCCCTCTTTCCTCCGAGTTTCACTCGACGGGGCAAACACCCATGTGCTGTATAGTAATAATAAAAAGGTAGTAGAAAATCGATATACGAATCTAGTAATTAAATAGGTTAAACTCGGGGTTTTGCCCAGCTCTGCAGATCAAGGGGTTCAAAAAAAATCCAACTACTGGGTTCAACAACAAGATTCTATCCAAGAATTTTTTTTCGACCTCATCCAATGGTCTCAAATTATAGGGTTAGCATCTAGTGCGCTATGTGGGAAAATGTATGCACTATGTGTGCTATAACTTGTATGTCTTTCAAATTTGAACCAAATTTGAATAAGTTTGAAATATTTGCAAAGGGGCTTTGGGAGGTTTTTCAAATTTCCATGTTTGAAACCCAAAACCACTTCTCTTCATGCTTCATATGACAGAGTTTAGAGGTTAGGGGTATAGATACATGATTTGTCTGGTTTGAATATGTCTAGACCTTGTTTATCAACTTTAATGCTTACTATATAACATAAGAAAACCATTTGGTTTTGGTTTTTATTTTTGCTGATTTTTTTTTTCAATTTTGATGCCCATTTGAATCTTGGCCAAATCCTAGGTTTGACCATGGTTTAAATAAGTTTAATCATGAAATATGAAAAATAAGCATCTTTCCTTCTTAGCACCCCCAAATGTAGCTCTTGGGAGGGTTTTGAAATCCATGTTTGGAACAAAAAAAAACCACTTATCTTCATGCATGTGCTTGACTTCATAAGACGTAGTTTAGGGTTAGGGGTGTAGATATATACATGATTTTCTAGTTTGAATATGTCTAGACCGTTTATCAACCTTAATGCTAACTATAGACATAAGAAGACTATGTGCTTTGGTTTTTCATTTTTCTGTTTTTTTCTTGAATTTTATGCCATATATTTGAATCTTGGTCAAATCCTAGGTTCAACCAAGATTTAAACAAGTTTAAACATGAAAATTAAAAGGTACATGTATCCTTCTTAGTCAGCCTATAAAATGAAGCTTTGGGATGTTCTTGAATTCCTGTTTGAAACCCAAAACGACTTTCTTCATGCTAGACTTCATAAGATCGACGGGGGTAGATACATGATTTGTCCGGTTTGATATACCTGTGACCTCGCTTTTCAATAAATATTTATATGACATATATAAGAACACTATGTGCGTCTACATATTTTTCTCGATTTTTTTGAATTTTGTGCCCACCCATTTGTATCTTGGCCAAATCCTAGGTTTGATAATGATTTAAACAAGTTTAAAATATGAAAATGCAAATGTAAGCATGGATCCTTCTAGTCACTCCTCTAAAACAAAGCTTTTGGGAGGTTTTTGAAATTTCCATGTTTGGAAACCAAAACTTCTTCTTCACATGCTTGACTTCATAAGACATAGTTAATTAATTTAGGGGCTTAGGGGGTAGATACATGATTTGTGTGCTCTGAATATGTATGGACCTTGTTTATCAAATTCACTACTATATGACATAAGAAAATCATTGCTTGGTTTTTCTTTTTTCTGATTTTTTCAAATTTGATGCCCATTTGAATCTCGTTTGTCAAATCCTAGGTTTGATTTAATAAGATAATTTAAACAAGTTTAAACATGAAATGAAAAGGGGAAGACCTGGGATCCTTCTTAGTCACTCTAAAATGAAGCTTTGGGAGGTTTTTGAAATTTCCATGCTCGAAACCCAAAACCACTTTCACATGCTTGACTTCATAAGATAGAGTTTAGGGTTAGGGGGTATAGCTACATGATTTGTCCGGTTTGAATAAGGCCTAGACCTTGTTTATCAACTTTAATAATGCAATTATATGACATAAGAAAACTATTTGCGTTGGTTTTCCTTTTGCTGATTTTTTTTTCAATTTTGATGCCCATTTGAATCTTGTCTAATCCTAGGTTCGACCAAGATAATTTAAACAAGTTTAAAACATGAAAATGAAAAGGGAAGCATGTATCCTCAGTCACTCTAAACTCGGGTTTTGCCCAGTTCTACAGATCAAGGGTTCAAAAAAATCCAACCACGGGGTTCGAACAACACGATTCTAATCCAAGAATTTTTTCGACCTCATCCAAATGGCCTCAAGATATAGGGTTAGCATCTAGTGCAGTTTTTGTGAAAATGTATGCACTATGTGTGCTATAACTTGTATGTCTTTCAAATTTGAACCAAATTTGAATAAGTTTGAAATATTTGAAAAGGGGCTTTTGGGAGTATTTTGAAATTTCCATGTTTGAAACCCAAAACCACTTCTCTTCATGCTTGACTTCATAAGATTTAGTTTAGGTTAGGTATACATGATTTGTATGGTTTGATATGTCTAGACCTTGTTTATCAACTTTAATGTTTACTATATGACATAAGAAGACTATGTGATTTTGTTTTTCATTTTTCTGTTTTTTTTTTATTTTTCTGCCCATTTGAAACTTGGTCAAATCCTAGGTTTGACCAAGATTTAGACAAGTTTAACACGTAAATGAGTTAACTGGGATTTCCTACCCTTGAATCCATAGGAAACTTTGTTCTAATGCACTATTATAATCAACCGAGTTTTTACACCAACAGGTCTGTCACTTACGTGTGGTGCCCACCCTTGAGGTCCCACACTTAAGTGAGCACAAGTCACGTGCAGTAGGTACGCAAACTCCCATCCATCTTCTTTGTCAAGAGAAGACGCATCAGATGCGTATTGGAAGTCTGAGGGTCCTTCTCGATCCTTCGGTTGTCCCTCTACAAAAACAAATCTCTCATTTCGGCCCGCCGACTCGATCGCGCCCGCCGCCGCACTCTCCCGCTTTCACCGACAACCCTGCACAAAAGTCAACATCATCAACCGAAAAGAGGAGACACCCCCTTCTTCTCTCCTTCCGAGTGATCCCTCTTCCTCCGTGTTTCACTCGACTGGCAAACACCCATGTGCTGGATAGTAATAATAAAAGGTAGTAGAAAAATCGGTATACGAATCTATAATTAAATAGGTTAAACCCGGGTTTTGCCCTCTACGCGCATCAAGGGTTCAAAAAAATCCAACTACTTGGGTTCGAACAACACGATTCTAATCCAAGAATTTTTTCGACCTCACTCCAAATGGCCTCAAATTATAGGGTTAGCATCTAGTGCAATTTTTTGAAATGCATGCACTATGTGTGCTATAACTTGTATGTTTTTTTTTAAATTTGAACCAAATTTGAATAAGTTTGAACATTTGCAAAGGGGCTTTTGGGAGGTTTTTCAAATTTCCATATGTTTGAAACTCCAAACCACTCTTCATGCTTGACTTCATAAGAGAGAGTTTAGGGGGTTAGGGGTATAGATACAAGGATTTGTCCTGTTTGAATATGTCTAGACCTTGTTTATCAACTTTAATGCTTACTATATAACATAAGAAAACTATTTGCTTTGGTTTTTATTTTTGCTGATTTTTTTTTTCAATTTTGATGCCCATTTGAATCTTGGTCAACTTAGGTTTGACCATGGTTTAAACAAGTTTAACCATGAATATGAAAAATAAGCATCTTTTCCTTCTTAGTCACCCCAAAATGTAGCTCTTGGGAGGGTTTTTGAAATTTCCATGTTTGGAACAAACCACTTCTCTTCATGCATGCTTGACTTTAAAGACAGAGTTTAGGGTTAGGGGTGTAGATATATACATGATTTTCTAGTTTGAATATGTCTAGACCTGTTTATCAACTTTAATGCTAACTATAGACATAAGAAGACTATGTGCTTTGGTTTTTCATTTTTCTGTTTTTTTCTGAATTTTATTCCCATATATTTGAATCTTGGTCAAATCCTAGGTTCAACCAAGATTTAAACAAGTTTAAAACATGAAAATTAAAAGGTAAGCATGTATCCTTCTTAGTCACTCTAAAATGAAGCTTTTGGGATGTTCTTGAAATTTCCATGTTTGAAACCCAAAACGACTTCTCTTCATGCTAGACTTCATAAGATCGACGGGGGTAGATACATGATTTGTCCTGGTTTGGATATACCTAGACCTCGTTTATCAACTCGAATGCTTACGATATGACATATATAAGAAGACTATGTGCTTTTGTTTTTCATTTTTCTGATTTTTTTTGAATTTTGTGCCCACCTATTTGTATCTTGGTCAAATCCTAGGTTTGATAATGATTTAAACAAGTTTAAAATATGAAAATGCAAATGTAAGCATGGATCCTTAGTCACTCTAAAAATGAAGCTTTTGGGAGGTTTTTGAAATTTCCATGTTTGAAACCCAAAACCACTTCTCTTCACATGCTTGACTTCATAAGACATAGTTAATTAATTTAGGGCTTAGGGGGTATAGATACATGATTTGTGTGGTTTGAATATGTATGGACCTTGTTTATCAAATTCAATGCTTACTATATGACATAAGAAAACTATTTGCTTTGGTTTTTCTTTTTTCTGATTTTTTTTCAAATTTGATGCCCATTTGAATCTGCTGTCAAATCCTAGGTTTGATTTAGATAATTTAAACAAGTTTAAAACATGAAAATGAAAAGGGAAGCATGGATCCTTCTTAGTCACTCTAAAATGAAGCTTTTGGGAGGTTTTTGAAATTTCCATGTTTGAAACTCCAAAACCACTTCTCTTCACATGCTTGACTTCATAAGATAGATCGAGTTTAGGGGTTAGGGGGTATAGCTACATGATTTGTCTGGTTTGAATATGTCTAGACCTTGTTTATCAACTTTAATGCTTACTATATGACATAAGAAAACTATTTGCTTGGTTTTCCTTTTTGCTGATTTTCAATTTTGATGCCCATTTGAATCTTGTCTAATCCTAGGTTTGATCAAGATAATTTAAACAAGTTTAAAACATGAAAATGAAAAGGGAAGCATGTATCCTTCTTAGTCACTCTAAACTCCTGTTTTGCCCATTCTACAGATCAAGGGTTCAAAAAATCCAACTACGGGTTCGAACAACACGATTCTAATCCAAGAATTTTTGACCTCATCCAAATGGCCTCAAGCTATAGGGTTAGCATCTAGTGCAGTTTTTTGTGAAAATGTATGCACTATGTGTGCTATAACTTATATGTCTTTCAAATTTGAACCAAATTTGAATAAGTTTGAAATATTTGAAAAGGGGCTTTTGGGAGGATTTTGAAATTTCCATGTTTGAAACCCAAAACACTTCTCTTCATGCTTGACTTCATAAGACAGAGTTTAGGGGTTAGGGGTAGATACATGATTTGTATGGTTTGATATGTCTAGACCTTGTTTATCAACTTTAATGCTTACTATATGACATAAGAAGACTATGTGATTTTGTTTTTCATTTTTCTGCTTTTTTTATCGCCCATTTGAATCTTGGTCAAATCCTAGGTTTGACCAAGATTTAGACAAGTTTAATACGTAAATGAGTTAACTTGGATTTCCTACCTTGAATCCATAGGAAACTTTGTTCTAATGCACTATTATAATCAACCGAAGTTTTACACCAACAGTCATCACTTACATGTGGTGCCCACCCCTGAGGTCCCACACTTCAAGAGCACAAGTCACGTGCAAAGGTACGCAAACTCCCATCCATCTTCTTTGTCAAGAGAAGACGATCGATGCGTATTGAAGTCTGTGGGTCCTTCTGGATCCTTCGTTGTCCCTCTCACAAAAACAAATCTCTCATTCTCGGCCTCGCTGACTCGCTGCCGCTTCGCACCTCCTGCTCATCTGACAAACCCGCACAAAAGTCAACATCATCACCCAAAAAGGGGAGACACCCCTTTCTCTCTCCTTCCGAGTGATCCCTCTTCCTCCGTGTTTCACTCGACTGGCAAACACATGTGTGCATAGTAATAATAAAAAGGTAGTAGAAAAATCGATATACACCAAATCTCAAATTATAGGGTTAGCATCTATTGCAGTGTGAAATGTATGCACTATGTGTGCTATAACTTTGTATGTCTTTCAAATTTGAACCAAATTTGAATAAGTTTGAAATATTTGAAAAGGGGCTTTTGGGAGGTTTTTGAAATTTCCATGTTTGAAACCCAAAACCACTTCTCTCATGCTTGACTTCATAAGACAGAGTTTAGGGGTTAGGGGG
The DNA here is from genome assembly GCA_030979885.1 of Lolium multiflorum. Classification (NCBI taxonomy): domain Eukaryota; kingdom Viridiplantae; phylum Streptophyta; class Magnoliopsida; order Poales; family Poaceae; genus Lolium; species Lolium multiflorum. Next base: position 87,364,170 of record CM061747.1, read on the forward strand.
TATAGCTACATGATTTGTCTGGTTTGAATATGTCTAGACCTTGTTTATCAACTTTAATGCTTACTATATAACATAAGAAAACTATTTGCTTTGGTTTTTCTTTTGGCTGATTTTTTTTCAATTTGATGCCCATTTGAATCTTGGTCAAATCCTAGGTTTGACCATGGTTTAAACAAGTTTAAATCATGAATATGAAAAATAAGCATCTATCCTTCTTAGTCACCCCAAAATGTAGCTCTTGGGAGGGTTTTTGAAATTTTATGTTTGAAACAAAACCACTTCTCTTCATGCATGCTTGACTTCATAAGATAGTTTAGGGTTAGGGGTGTAGATATAGACATGATTTTCTAGTTTGAATATGTCTAGACATGTTTATCAACTTTAATGCTAACTATAGACATAAGAAGACTATGTGCTTTGGTTTTTCATTTTTCTATTTTTTTTGAATTTTATGCCATATATTTGAATCTTGGTCAAATCCTAGGTTCAACCAAGATTTAAACAAGTTTAAAACATGAAAATGAAAAGGTAAGCATGTATCCTTCTTAGTCACTCTAAAATGAAGCTGGGATGTTCTTGAAATTTCCATGTTTGAAACCCAAACCACTTCATGCTAGACTTCATAAGATCGATGGGGGGTAGATACATGATTTGTCCTATTTTGGATATACCTAGACCTCGCTTATCAACTCAATGCTTACTATATGACATATATAAGAAGACTATGTGCTTGTTTTTCATTTTTCTGATTTTTTTGAATTTTGTGCCCACCCATTTGTATCTTGTCAAATCCTAGGTTTGATAATGATTTAAACAATTTTAAAATATGAAAATGCAAAATGTAAGCATGGATCCTTCTTAGTCACTCTAAAATGAAGCTTTTGGGAGGTTTTTGAAATTTCCATGTTTGAAACCCAAGACCACTTTCTTCACATGCTTGACTTCATAAGACATAGTTAATCAATTTAGGGGTTAGGGTATAGATACATGATTTGTGTTGTTTGAATATGTATGGACCTTGTTTATCAACTTCAATGCTTACTATATATATGCCATAAGAAAACTATTTGCTTTGGTTTTTCTTTTTTTCTGATTTTTTTTTCAATTTTGATGCCCATTTGGATCTTGTCAAATCCTAGGTTTGACGATCAAGATAATTTAAACAAGTTTAAAACATGGAAAAAGGTAAGCATGGATCCTTCTTAGTCACTCTAAAATGCTTTTGGGAGGTTTTTGAATTTCCATGAAACCCAAAACCACTTCTCTACATGCTTGACTTCAATTCATAAGACAGTTTAGGTTAGGGGTATATTACATGATTTGTCCTGGTTTGATTATGTCTAGACCTTGTTTATCAACTTTAATGCTTACTATATGACATAAGAAACTATTTGCTTTGGTTTTTTTTTTTGCTGAATTTTTTCAATTTTGATGCCCATTTGAATCTTGTCTAATCCTAGGTTTGACCAAGATAATTTAAACAAGTTTAAAACATGAAAATGAAAAGGGAAGCATGTATCCTTCTTAGTCACCCCAAAATGTAGCTCTTAGGATGGTTTTTGAAATTTCCATGTTTGACACCAAAGACAGAGTTTAGGGTTAGGGTATATATAGATATGATTTGTGTGGTTTGAATATGTATGGACCTTTTTTTATCAACTTTACTGCTTACTACATGACATAAGAAGACTATGTGATTTGGTTTTTCATTTTTCTGTTTTTTTATTTTTCTGCCCATTAATCTTGGTCAAATCCTATGTTTGACCAAGATTTAGATAAGTTTAACACGTAAATGAGTTAACTTGGATTTCCTACCCTTGAATCCATAGGAAACTTTGTTCTAATGCACTATTATAATCAACCGAGTTTTACACCAACAGGTCTGCCACTTACGTGTGGTGCCCACCCTTGAGGTCCCACACTTCACTGAGCACAAGTCACGTGCAGTAGGTACGCAAACTCCCAGCCATCTTCTTTGTCAAGAGAAGACGCACCAGATGCGTATTGGAAGTCTGTGGGTCCTTCCGCTGTCCCTCTCACAAAAAACAAATCTCTCTCATTCTCGGCCTCGCCGACTCGCGCTCGCCGCACCTCCCCGCTCACTGACAAACCCCGCACAAAGTCAACATCATCACCCGAAAAAGGGAGACACCCCTTCTTCTCTCCTTCCGAGTGATCCTCTTCCTCCGTGTTTCACTCGACGGCAAACACCCATGCCGCATAGTAATAATAAAAGTAGTAGAAAATCGATATACGAATCTATAATTAAATAGGTTAAACTCGGGTTTTGCCAGTTCTACAGATCAAGGGTTCAAAAATCCAACTACGGGTTTGAACAACACGATTCTAATCCAAGAATTTTTTCGACCTCATCCAAATGGTCTCAAATTATAGGGTTAGCATCTAGTGCAGTTTGTGTGAAAATGTATGCAATATGTGTGATATAACTTGTATGTCTTTCAAATTTGAACCAAATTTGAATAAGTTTGAAATATTTGAAAACGGGCTTAATTTTGGGAGGTTTTTGAACCAAAGAGAAGTGGTATTGGGTTTCAAACATGGAAATTCCAAAAACCTCCCGGCCACGAGCTCCATTTTGGAGTGACTAAGAATGATCGATTTTACTTAGGTATGTAGTATTGTACATCACAAATGTGAAATGAAACAGATGATGTGAATCTCTATAAACCCTAAACCCTAATTATATTAAACCCCTAGACCCTAACACTAAACCTTATATATATAAACCATAAACATATATCACTACCAAAAAATGAGTCATGCGATTCAAATGTTTGGCATTGTTTTCTCGTAGCATGCAAAATGCTCTCACACACACTTCTGGGGAAGCGAGGCCTCAAACACATGGTGCAAAAAAAATATGCAGGGTTCTTGTCTAAACATAGAAGTGTATATATGCCATGTTTATTTGGTACTGTTCATAGAGGTATTATGTAAACCACAAATGATATGACTATGCATGCTTTGTTTCGATCTTTTCTATCAATCCCCACACAATAACTTATTAATTCGGCTTGTTTTAAAATTTAGCTAGGTCGAGCAATCTCACGATGCTCTCACCCTGCTTGTTTTAATTTGCTCTAGTACGAGGGTGCGGTGCATGTGTTTGGCCATTATTATATAAAATGTACTTGGCTCGATCCACACATTCAGGCCACACACCCATGTATTTTTTAAATTATTTGTTTGATCCGTACTTCATCTACACACTGTGTCAAATTTGCATTTTATCGGATTTAGCCCAAGAAATTGTATATATATAGATGCACATTGAGATAATTCATGAAACCTTGGAAATGGTCATCCTGTCATGCATGTTTCCCGCGAATGAAAACTTGATTGGTGGCAGACAAGCAAAAACACATTTATGGGCGACAACCCAAAATGCACATATTTTGCAAAGTATTCATGCTTGCATGATGAAAAGTTGCAAATATATACATAAAATTGGGCCATGATTCAAAAGTTTGGCATGGTTCTTGTGTAGTGGTACCAAGCTCACATGCATGTGGGAGGAAATTTAGCTAGACGAACTCCAACATGGTGCCAATATACTTGAGGGTTCTTCTCTAAAACACTGGTATGGCATGTTTGGTATTTTCCCTAGATATATGTACTACAAAATGATGAATACTCCATGTTTTTAGATTGCCTTTTTTGAATCACGTGTGCCTTGATTTCAAATCTAGGTCAAATCACTGGGGGAGGGGGATAAACTTGGCTTCATGGAAAAAATAATGTCTTGTAAATGAGATAACTTGGCTTTCCTACCCTTGGATCTATAGGAAACTATGGAGTACTTATACATTATAATAATCACCCGAGTACACCAACTGGTCTGTCACTTACGTATGGTTCCCATGCGTGAGGTCCCACACTTCAGTGAGCACAGGTCATGTGTCCACCAGTCTAGAGGCTCCCGTTAAAAGAAGAGCCCTCTATATTATTATAAAGAAACATCAATCTCCATAAACATCAATCTCCCTTCTCACTTCGCCTTCTCACTGCTCCTCGCTCGCGCCGCCGCCGCCGCCACAACCCCCCGCCCCTTTCCGATCCCTCATCAGACCTTAGACTATGGAGTTGCCTGTGCCGAAGAAGCAGCCTCTGAAGCCGACGATCCAGTGTATCAACGACTGGTGCGGGAGGGAGATCCCTTACAACGAGGAAGACAAGCACATGATGGCGTGCCCGCACGGCTCTTGCTTCTGCACGCACCCCGGCTGCGACTCGCCATTCGAAGGTACCGTTCATCCTACACCCGAGAAGCCCACTTGACCGCTGTGGATAGGTTCCCGTACGACGAGGACTTCGGATTTGTTCATCTGAAGGTGCCGGCACCGGGCTCGCCAAAACTACAGCTCATCGGCTACGGGACGGATGGCGCAGTGTTCGCCTTGCACATCCACCCTTGCGGCATGGACACCGCGGTATCCTTCGTGTGCGTCAGGCCGGCGGCGTGCAACTTGCCCCGGTATAGGGTGACAATGTGGGCGAACGGCCCGCCGATGCCGGGGCCGCGTAAGCTTACCGGGGAACACTTGTTTGACGTGGTGAAGGCGGTATTAGAGCCGACGAGCAGCCCGACTCCGGGCAGCTTTGGGAGATGTCACTTCCTTCCTTTCGGTGCCGCCGCGGTACCTGTGCGGCAATGAATCATCGAAGCAGCTGACTATCTATTTGCGCATCGATAAGGAGTGAGTGAACATAACACTACCCTCAATCTTATTGGGACGATGCTAATGCGGATTTAAGTAATGCTGAATTAATTTGTTTTTCTTGTGACAGGCGATTAGCAAGGAGAAGAGGATCTCTGTGCACAGCTAGCGACCTATATCTCGGCGTCCACCAAGTGTCCCTGAGTAGGAGATCTTGTTCTGCCTCTTCTTTTGATGTTTAATATTGCTTCATCACCGTAAAAGGAAGGGTGTGTCTGGGGCTTGAAAGTACTCAGGACAAGGACTAAAAGAGACGTTTTGTTGATGGTTCTTGTCAGGACGGCCGTAGTGTTGGAGGTGGTCATCTACTTCGGTGGGGAAGGACTACTTAGACCTTTATCTAAAAATGTTGACGGATTGGATGTATTTTATGTTTACCATGAATTAGTCTATGTAATATGTAACCCAATTCGCCGATTAATGCAACTCTGGATCCTTCACTGTCATACGACTACTAAAACAATATAAATAAATAGGCATTTTAAGTTTAATGCACATTTAATCAAGCCACATAATGTTGGCGTACTTGTAAGCAACCAGGTTTACTATTGTTGGCATGTGTGGTACAATTTCATGGGGCAATACCCAATCTAGCTTGTTCAATTACATTACATGAAGTAATTAAAATATGGATGCCTAGAATTATTCACTTCCGTACATTGCGATGGCTTATAGCGGTTTCTATGACCAATCTACATCACAAATCTAGTTCAAATTTGATCTATTTTTATGAACAAAATTGGAAACTCTACTTGGCATTTTCGTTTACTATGACCAGATTCACATATGTAGTGATTCATTTTCTTTTCAAATCGCCATACCATTTCCTCGTGAACTCTTCATCTTTTTTTAGTTTTAATGAATTTCCTTTGGTTGCATTCAATTTGCTTCAAATTCACCGGCTTCACCATTCGTACAAATTGTTCATCTTTTCTTTGTAGATTTTTCATGCATGAAGCATAACACCTTACCATGGTAAAATCTGCATATTTTCTACCAAAACTCGTGCCGAACTTTAAAGAACATGCAATTTTAAATTGACTAAAATTGGTTAAAACTCAACATAAGTCCACATATATTACAAACTCGAGAAATAATCAACATATATATCACCTAAATGGTCATCTTATGAAGTATGCCATGTTTCAAAATTGTTACCTTGAAAATTTGGCCCTTCTCTCAGGCAGCCACTTCACAATAAAGCTCACATAAAGCTCTTATTTTACACTAATAAAGTAGAATGTATTTATGTGTGAAATGAAGTTGAATAAAATATATGTGAACGGTAAGATGCACATTGCTGCCAATATTTGGGATAATTATTATTAAGTTCATACTAATATACAATGCAATCAACATGACCACACATGTGCAAGCAAGATAATAAATCTTTCTTAAATTACCTTAAGGTTGTAAGTTTGTTATTTGTATAGCGATTTTATCTCATACGATGACTCAAGCTAGCACATTTTTTTTGAATTTGCTTCAATATTCTAGGACCCACCACATTCGTAAAATGGTAGTGCCAATTTTACGTATCGTAGTGCACAAAAGACACACACACACACACGCACACACGCACACATATGCTCACTTATTTCAATATTTAAACTATATTTTCTTCATTCAAATTTTCCGACCTGGCATTTGAACATGTAGTTGAATTTTGAGTAAAACCGCTCATACGTCAAACATGAATCCAAATAAGGTACAATTCGAGAAAATCTACACATCACATTTTGGCCAATATACATTGTATAATGTTTGGAAAATGTAGACTATGAAATAGTCAACGTCACCTTTTTAGGTCATGAATGTGTTGGGCATCGACCAAAGTCTGGTAGGATGGTGAGGCATGAGTTACGAACATCCTTCTTCTCCTCTCACCCCCATTTGAGAGAGAGAGAGAGAGTGTGTTTGTGTGTTTGTGTGTGTGTGGGGTAGAAAGCCATGTTAATAAATTAACTCATACATGAAAGCAAGAAATCAAACTTGATTTATATAAATCACTCTTAGTATTGTAGTTTGTTATTTTTATACCATCTATATCTCATATGACGACACAAGCTAGTCCAAGGGTAATGGAAATTTCTATGATCTTAGTGCAAGGCTTCACACAGAGACACTCAAAGTATTTCAATATTTTAAAATTCATTTTCTTCCCTAAAAATTGCCGACCGTCCATTTCGTAACATGTAGTTCAATTTTGAGTAACATCACACATATGTCAAACATCAATCTTTTTTTTGATATTTCGAGAAAATCTTCATATCCCATTTTTGGCCATCATATAAGGTGTACTGCGTGTGAAAACATAGATAGTGAAACTTTCAGCGTCACCTTAATTAGCCAACCGGTGGGACGGTGAGGCCCGAATTAATAGCCACCACCTTCCTTCTTCTCCACTCGCCCCTCCCCTCCCCTCCCCATCAATATCTTCTTCAAAGCAGATTAAAGAGGATGGAGTGCCCCCACGACGGGTGCGGGAGCGTGGTCGCCTACAACGAGCTCCACGACCACGAGCTCGCGTGCCCGCACAGCCCGTGCGACTGCACAGAGGCCGGCTGCGACTTCTCCGCCTCGCCAGCAGCGCTCATCGCCCACCTCGGAGAAATCCATTCGATTTGTGTGGACATGATCCCGTACGGCACCGCGATGGCGTTCATCATCCCGGTGCTGGCACCGCCAGAGCCAAGACGTCCGGTCATCTTCTACGGGAACGATGGTACCGTGTTCGTCTGGGCACACATATACGCAAGTCCAACCGAAAAATGGATGCGTGCTGGCCTGCCTATCCGTTGAGTGCGTTAGGTCGGCGGCGTGCGTGTGGCCGGAGTACAATGTGAGTATGTCGTCGCACGGCAAGCCATTACTTAATCGCTCTGAGATTGGTTTAATGCTCCCCAACTATACGGCCACTATTCTGGTGAACAGCACGACCACGCCGGGCGCCGCCAAATGGTCGAACTAGAGCGGTCGTTGCAATGGTATCAACCGTGCACGGAGCTGACTATCCGGGTTCGCATCGACAGGTGATACATGCGCCTATCTTAATCTTCGTGGTTATCTAATTGAAATTGCGGTTTATGCAGTACTGAATTAATTATTTTTTGTTTTGTTATCGTCGGACGGAAGTTCCTATTCGGAGCGGCGGGTTTAGGTTGCCAACTATGGGCTTTTTTCATTCAGAGGATTCACCAGGGCGGCCCTAACGACGATATATGATCTTATTTGGCGGAGAGGGTCCAACACTTGATTGTATTCTGTGTTTATGTTCACATACTCTATGGTGTATACTGTACTATGGAATCCCATGTCCGATTAAATGCACCTCTGGACCCTGCCAGGCATTTCCCTTGTTATCTTTTCTTTTACAGTATGCCACACATACTGTAACCATTGATCAACGCGCAGTCCATTGGCTTGGGTGCTAGATGCTTCCTCGGGAAGGTACCCTATCTTGCCCATTTGAGAACAGACGTCCCTATAATTGCTCAGCGCCCCGCGAGGGCACGATGGTCTTTTCTGGGTGTATGTAAGATTTATCCTTGACCAGCCCTCCGCCCTTCTTCTCTTTCTGTTCTGCTGGTAGCTAGTAACTAGCCTTCACCAGCCCTCCACCCTAACTACTGAGTAGTAAAGTACTACGTACCTCGCAAGCCATGGCTCCATTGAGCCGGGCGGCCCGGCGGCAGGATATCCTAGGGAAGACGATGAGGACTAGGACCGCCGAGAAAAACTCATCTAGCCAGCTAGCGCGTCGTTGTATGGCCACTTATGATCGCCTGAGCATTCTCGCAGAGCAGTCTATCCTCTATTCGATGGAGAGCGAGCCAGTGGGCGAGGGTTCGTCCGGGTAGGTTTCTAGTGGCGTGTCCTCCAGTTCATTCTTATTTTCTAACTGTTTTTTCCATTTATTTACATCTCACAGGGCCGGCGGTTCAAACGTCTACCCGGTAACCCCCACGACGTGGCGCCCTGTCTCGGCCACCCGAAGCTGAGTTCGGCCCCGCCACGGCTGCTGTAGGCTGATGCCTCATTCACTTTTTTTTAATACTCCCTCCAATCCATTTTAATAGACTCTGATTTAGTACTCCCTCCGATCCATTTTATTTGAAATTTGAGTCAAATAAAATTTGTACAACTTTGTACTAAATCCGAGTCAACTAAAAGGGATCATAGGGAGAATACAACTTTACTAAATCCGTGTTTACTACTACTACTACTAAAAGGGATAGGATGGAGTAGTTTATGTAATCACGGCTTTCCTTTTAATTATGTGTTGATGAACACTGTGATATTTGTGGAGCGTCCATGTGATGTCCATTCCTGTATCAAGATCTGTGCTAGAAATTAGTAGTACTCCTATTTTTTTGCGTAATTACTCATATATGAATTGGTTGGATTCTTTTTTTTCCATACAATGATCGTGCCAGCAAATGGAGGTGAACATGGCCCACATAGGCAGCCAGCTGGGGAATGAACTCTCCCTTACCCCAGAGTTTGAGCCTGTTCACGTAGATTTGGCGTCCGAGAACAAGATCTGCCATAATCTTCAGCAAGGCATCAATACCTTTACTGCCGAGCTCGACAGGCTTAATGAGCAGAACCGCGTTTGTGTGGAACTGCATAACCAGAGCGTCACATTGATGAATGATGATGATGCAAACACCACCATCAAGGGCGAGGGTTCGTCCGGGTAAGTTTCTAGCGGGGTGTCCTTCAGCTGATTCTTATTTTCTAACCGTTTTTACATTTATTTACATCTCAAAGGGCCGGTGGTTCAAATGTCTCCCCGTAACCACAACGATGGTGGCGCCCCAAGTCCGGCCGTCCGAAGCTAAGTTCGGCCCCGTTTCCCGGCCAAGCCAGGTAGGCTGTATGCCTCTGTCCACTTGTTTTTTTATAGTTTATGTAATCACTGCTTTCCGATTAATTATGTGTTGATGAACCCTGTGGTATTTGTGGAGCGTCCGAGTGTTGTCCATTCCTTTATCAATATCCATGCTAGAAATTAGTAGTCCTATTGTTTGCGGGTAACTAATACTCATATATGAATGGGTTGATTTCTTTTTTCATACAATTATTGTTGTAGCAAAAGGAAGAGAACAAGGCCCACATAGGCAGCCAGCTGGAGAATGAACACTCCCTCACCCTGGAGTGTGATCGTCTTCACAGAGTTTTGGCGTCTGAGAAGGAGATCTCCTTTCATCTTGCGCGCGTCGACATGCTTAAGCAGCAGAACGCCTACTGGGTGGAATTGAACAACAAGAGCGTCACATGGATGGATACTGGAAGCAACCTCATCAAGTATCTCATGGAACAGAAGTTGAAATTAAAGCTCAAGAGGCAGATCTCGAGGGTGCTAATGCGCGGACAAACCGCCGTCTTAATGCGATTATCAAGGAGAAGGAGGATCTCCGTGCACACTAGCGACCTATATCTCGCGTCCACCAAGAGCGTCCCTGAGTAGGAGATCTTGCTCGCTAGTTAACTCTTCCATCACCTTAGTACGCTATGCTCGTGAAACTGCTAGTTAACTATCTGTTGGTATGTTGCACATTTGATCTGAACTTTGTGTTGCAATGCACAATTGATCAACTACTAGTAAGTGTATATTAAAATGGCGGGATACTCTTTTTAGCGGCGAAAATTTTCCATTTTTTGCTATTGTAGCGAATCTAAGCCCTTCAGAATCTTCCCTATCGTCAAGAAAACTTTCCAAAAACATAAGCATTTTGGAGGGAAACCTTGATGATATAGGCTATGAGGATGATCCTGGGTTGTGGTTCTTAGCGTGATCTGTAGATGGCAGGATGCTTCTTGTTCATACCTGAGGCTTTACTGAGGCTGCAAGATGTTCTCTAAGGACACTGTCAGTTATGTTCAGATAAGCTAGGGAAGAGATTACTCGTCTTGGAGCATATTGTCTTTTCGTGGGATTGAATTATCCGCTCACATTGCAGTAAATCATGCATATTTCGATTTATATTTTGGTGGAGTTTCATTCGATTTGAATAATTGGTTTGTGAGCAAATAATATTTAGTTTAAACTAGTGCTCGAGTACGAAGCTATTTAATCACAAGCTAGTCATCCGAATGGGATGAAATATTCATAGATTTTAAAACAAGGCATCTACATATTACTGGATTTTTTTCAAAATTTTCTGAATAGTTTTTTCTTTTTTAGCTTCGAAATAACAGATAGTTTGGAACGTTGGATCTCGAAAGATGGTAGATGGTGGCACCTAGTCACAATGAGACTTGGAAGCATCAAGTCACTGAAGCTCCTCCAAACCAAGCTAGAAAAGGCATTGAAAATGAAGTCTGCTCTAAAACATCTCTCATTTCATTTTGGTGCTCGCGCGGTTGCATGCTGCCCACGTGTTAAGTACGTGTCTCTGGCATAGAGTACTACGATTATCGGCGAAAAATATATCGTAATGGAAACTGTAAAAAGCCCTCTCTGCTCAAGCTGATGTGACGAGACATCACTGCACCAAACGCCGTCGCAAATTTATAGATGGGTGGCGTAAGTCTACCATCTACCAACAACAAATCGCTGGGTCATAGTGAAGAAGCAGCCTAGAGTAACGCCTAGGTTTTGCCCCTTGCATGTCTATCGTCTTTTTCTTCACCCTCGCAGAATCACGCGCACGCGCAGGATCTCGATCCCCACCACGCCGCATCACTAGTACTATACCTACGCCTTATGCTTTGATCAAAAATCGAATTTACTTTTACGCCTTAAGCTCTGAGATAGAGGGAGTATATTAGTTAGACTAGTCATAGTGGGAAGTAACATCAAAGTAGTATCATATAGATGTCTTCATTAATTAGCTTATAGACTACTGTATGTTACTCCATCCTCCTCTCTCCTCATTAACTCACTGCCACATAAGCAAATTTGCTGAGTTGGACACTTAGTTACTAGTGAAGATACTCCCACTATGAGACACGCCGCGCCGATCATTGCTAGTGCCTTACTATATGACATAAGAAGACCATGTGAAGGAGACATGCATCACCTTTTTTGGTGATGTAACTAGTCTGATACTGATGGGAGGGCCTGCTCGCTAGTACAGTAGTAGTAGTTGCATTTTTTGGGCTCACACCCCAAGGGCGGACCGGGCGCGTTTCAGCTCGCGGCACGACGGCTGGTGGGGCCGCCTTGGTCGGGAGGACGCGACCGTTCGCATCAAAACGCGGGAAGGTTGGTAGTCCCCGGCGTTTAATGGTCTCCCGCGCCTAAACCTAGGCGGCCACGAGGGCAGCGGCTGGACACGCGCAAGTCGCCTACGCCGCCGTAAATGAGGGTAGTTGCCTACCACCAGCATAAAGTACCTACTACGCCGTCCACCCCCGCGGTGCTATCCTCTCATTTCCACCACCGCTTACGCTCCATTCTCTCCTCTCCACCTCAAAAATGCCGCGCCATCGGAAAACGAGGTTCTGTAGGCTTGGCCTCAAAGTCCGCGCGCAGCCTCCACCACCATCCAGCCGAGCGAGAGTCGAGCCGGAGCCGCAGTCCGACGCGGAGTACAGCTCCGATAACGACGAGGACCCACGGTTGAAGGAGGAGTACAGTGAGCACGACCTCCGGATCTTGGAGGCTTCCCAACGGAAGTTCTGCGAGGACAGAGCTCATCGCCATTATGAGGCGTTCGCCGCCAGCGATACTCTTCTTCCAGATGTTTCTCGCTATGACTGAACCACAAGCCGCCGCCAAGGTCTTTTGACGGCGTCCGCCATGCTCGATCGCCTGAAGCGCGAACAGTGGCTGCGCTGTGATGAAGTGTGGGTATTCATTTTCAACCTGTGTATTCATTTTGCCAAAATCCTCATGTATTTGCCAAATTTTTCCCTGATTTATGAGGAAATTCTAAGGTTTTGTCAAAATCTTAGGTATTCAGCTGCATACGCAAGAATACCCCTGGGGCCGCCCCTATCGCGAAGCATGGGACCAGAAGCGGGCACGGACGTAGGCATAGGCGAAGAACGAGGACGAGGCAGACCCGTCGCGCGCCCCAACCGACGTCCATTAGATTAGGACTAAGTTTAAGTTTTATTTAGGCCTCCCCAACCGACGGCATCACTTGTGTTCATGTAGTATTATTATGGTGGTGTACTTGTGTTCATGTACTTGCTTCAGACATGTACTGCTGTGTTTGTTGAAGGAGACATGCATCACCCTTTCTTGGTGATGTCTTCCTGTAGCCCTTGTGCCGGCGTTCTGTGATGCCATTGAACTCGGTGGCCATGTTTTTGCGGTGGACGAAATTAGGGGCTGGACGTACTTATGGGACACCCCAAATGGTATTTTTCAGTCCTTATGTTGCATTGCATGATACACCGCCTTAATCAATGAAGTTATTCATGAACTACCTTGTTTATATTTTACCTTTCATAAATGACTTAATGATCACACCGCCTTTTGCTGAATACTATGAATGAATCGTTGCTTGCAATGAATTAGTACTAATTAGTCACCAACAAACATAGTATGCTCAGTATGTGATTGCATTCCTGAATTAGTACTAATTAGTCACCAACAAACATAAGCATTTTGGAGGGAAACCTTGATGATATAGGCTATGAGGATGATCCTGGGTTGTGGTTCTTAGCGTGATCTGTAGATGGCTATGCTTCTTGTTCATACCTGAGGCTTTACTGAGGCTGCAAGATGTTCTCTAAGGACACTGTCAGTTATGTTCAGATAAGCTAGGGAAGAGATTACTGGTCTTGGAGCATATTGTCTCGTGGGATTGAATTATCCGCTCACATTGCAGTGTCATGCATATTTCGATTTATATTTTGGTGGAGTTTCATTCGATTTGAATAATTGGTTTGTGAGCAAATAATATTTAGTTTAAACTAGTGCTCGAATACGTAAGAAGCTATTTAATCACAAGCTAGTCATCCGAATGGGATGAAATATTCATAGATTTTAAAACAAGGCATCTACATATTACTGGATTTTTTTCAAAATTTTCTGAATAGTTTTTCTTTTTTCTTCGAAATAACAGATAGTTTGGAACGTTGGATCTCGAAAGATGGTAGATGGTGGCACCTAGTCACAATGAGACTTGGAAGCATCAAGTCACTGAAGCTCCTCCAAACCAAGCTAGGAAAGGCATTGAAAATGAAGTTCTGCTCTAAAACATCTCTCATTTCATTTTGGTGCTCGCGCGGTTGCATGCTGCCCACGTGTTAAGGTACGTGTCTCTGGCATAGAGTACTACGATTATCGGCGAAAATATATCGTAATGGAAACTGTAAAAAAAGCCCTCTCTGCTCAAGCTGATGTGACGAGACATCACTGCACCAAACGTCGTCGCAAATTTATAGATGGGTGGCGTGCTAGTCTACCATCTACCAATAGTCAAATCGGCGCCCAGTCGCAGCAGCAGCAGCCTAGAGTACTGCCTAGGTTTTGCCCCTTGCATGTCTATCGTCTTTTCTTCACCCTCGCAAATCACGCGTACGCGCAGGATCTCGATCCCCACCACGCCGCATCACTAGTACTATACCGGCCTTTCTCTCCTCACCCCACCCGGCCGCGGCGCGCATCGTTTCCTTCCTAGCGAAGTTGCATCCGCCATCCATCTAAATCCATCTTCACCTGATGGAATATTCAAGGCTTTGCCGGTGCGGCGGGGACGGCCACTTGGAGGCTCTCACCGGCGACAACATCGACCTCATCGCTGCGCATCTGGACGTTACCTACACCGTCCGACTTGCCGCATGTTCTAGGAGCTCTACGACCAGATCAGCAATGATGAAGGTAAGATGCACCATTGGGATGAACCCCGCTGCTGATGCCCCCCCTTATTGGTTCGATGATTGGTTCGAGCATAGATCTCGTCTCGCATGTTACCGTGTACGACCTGGTGCCCTTGACCATCTCGCCGTTTCACACCCGCTTCATGCACGACAGAAAATGGCTTGGCGCGAACGGCGATGGATCGCCGCCGCCGATCATCGTGGGTGCCGGTGCCTTGTGAACGTCCACACCGAGCGACATATCCCCCTTCCATCCCCACCGATCCGAAGATTGGTCATGGTGTTACATATCAACCTGCTACTAAAGATTGGTTATACTATCTTTGCTGGAGTCGAGCAATTAATTTGTTGAAGATTGTAATCTGCCAAGTGCCCACAAAAGGTGGGAGGTAGACACAAGCTCATCGCCTTGTTCGACAAAAGGATTTTCTACCTTGAAGGGGGTGGCGACTGGAGAATGCTGAAGAACCTTACACTGAACAAATTACTGTTATGCCATTGAACTCGGTGGCCACGTTTTTGCGGTGGACGAAACTGACGGCTCCACGTACTGCTGGGACACCGCAAATGGTATTTTTCAGTCCTTATGTTGCATTGCATGATACACTGCCTTAATCAATGAAGTTATTCATGAACTACCTTGTTTATATTTTACCTTTCATAAATGACTTAATGATCACACCGCCTTTTGCTGAATATGAATGAACCGTTGCTTGCAATGAATTAGTACTAATTAGTCACCAACAAACATAGTATGCTCAGTATGTGATTGCATTCCTGAATTAGTAATTCTACGCCACTGCAGAATATGGATGTAATTACCCGTATCTCAAAAGATAAGGTAGCACTATGAAGGCACCCTTTGATAACCTTTTACACCCATTGTTTCATATATAACTAATTGATTTTTGCTCCAAAAGGAGGACGAGAGACCCCCGCCATCTGCATTAGAGAGATGCATAAGGACTTTCATAAGTATATGACTTAACGATCACATCCTTTATCTTAATATGAATGAACCGTTGCTTGCAACGAATTAGTACTAATCAGTCATCAGCATACATAGTATACTCCGTATGTGAATGCAATCCTGAATTACTAACTCTATAATATGGATGTAATTAACAAGTATCTCAAATGTTAACGTAGCACAATGAAGGCACCCTTCTTGATTAACTTTTACACCCATTGTTTCATATAACTAGTTGATTTTTGCTCAAAATAGAGGGCGCCCGGCCTCTGCATCGAAGAGATGCATATGGCCGTTATTTAGTACTCCATCTCATGAAACATGTTATAACTTTTTCTTACTTTTGATTTACTCCCTCCGTCCCACCAAAAGTGTCTTGAATATCTGCCTTCTCCTTTTTTCCCTTAGAAAAGTAACTCAATCAAAATCCAATTATTTACTAAACAAGAATGAAATACTTGTTATGCCTAATTTACTTAGTTTAACCTGTACCTTTTTTAATTATGTTCTTTATCCGGCTAGATTTTTCTTTGCCAAATTGCCCGAAGCTTATGCATATTTCAACCCCATCGTGGATGTTATGCCTGTCATACCTCTATTTTTTTCTTCTATTAGCCTTTGTTTGGCAAGCTGCTTTAAGTTTCCCATGAAATGTTTAGTACTCTATCTACCAAATTGAATGTTGTATTCATTCCAAAAAATCAACAAAATGTGTACAAGGCGAGAACTTTTATATTTTTATATTACTAGTATGTATGCACGTCAAACCATTAAAGATTCTGTTTGATAATCAAAAGAATATTTATAGCATGCCTTTCGCAAGTTTTGAAAGAATATATAAAAAATCTAAAAAAAAATGTAGAGAATGTATTATTCTACCAGAGTGTAAAATCTGAAATTGAGATACCCTATATTCGGGCCGCACAAAAATGACAGAATGATGAATTTACAAAATGTTGGAAAATATATGTCAGATTTTTTTGTTGTTGCAAAACCTTAAATATAAGATATTTTGATTTGGACATTTGAATGTTGGTAGAACACAACATTGTTGACACCCGTATTTAATCTCCGTTTTCTTTGGAACTTCAAAATGCAGCTCTAAAATTTTCAAAACCATGCTACATGTAGCTCGAGCCATATTCATGGTTTTCGAAAGAAAATATTGCCAGCAATGCATATATAAAATACGAAAACAAGAGTGGTCCTACAAAAATGATGTTTCTTCCCATCAGTCGGCAAACGAAGGGAACAAATAAAAATTAAAAATATGTGTACATCTAACACTCACTCATTTCTTATCTACCTTTTCCTTTGATGTTTCCTGAGAGTTGAGACCGTAAGAACCTTCCATTGATCCATGTAGCAGTGCTGAATAGCGATTTCTTTGATGGGGTTATTCATATGCTTCAGGGGTTTCAGATATTTGGTCATTTTTTGGGGTAGACCCAAGGCTCACGTGATGGTTCTAAAATATTGTAGAGTTAGCTATGTGCACTCTTCACAGAGAATCCTGCTGTTGTGCACCGTTAGATTTAGCACTCCAAGGGTCATATTGAAGCTCTATACTCAGTTTAAAACTGGACCAACTGGTAGATTGTCTGTACTCCTATATTGTATACAAATATCTAATCATATACACCGTTGGATCACTTAAGACAAAGGGAATTAACTACAACACAGGACTTAAACTTAAGATGATATATTTGTCAAAATTTGAATGTATCTATATGCTTTCACCGTCTAGATACATCTGAATTTGGACAAATCTCAGACACTTTCGGTGGGACAGAGGTAGTATATAACTGTGTATACACTAACTAGTGTCTAGTTTTGGCGAAGTTAAGACTGTTTCGTGGGATGCATGCAGTATAACTGATATATTGGACACTCGATTTGAACACATGAATGACCAATGTCCTTAGCTTACATAGTCGTATTTATACCGTGAGCATGAACGATGAACAATGCTGCTGTTTGAATATGGTTGCCAGTAACACCCTATTCGTCTCCATTTCTAATATTGCAGAAAACCCGATGTCCATGTTCGTAATCCCGCCACCGGTGGTGGATGATCGCAGACGCGTGGTTCCTCGCTCCAACTGCTGATGGCAAGCGATTGATGATCATCCTTACAAGTAAACAACATTGGGATTGCCAATGCTGGAGTACCTCATGACATTCCCTATGCTGCTAATGGGCTTCAGCTACGGCAGTATCCTCCTGTGCCACCTACGTCTTTGAGCAGATCCCATATCTCTCGTTCGTGCAGCACGGGGACTTTCATTGGAGGCAGGCACAGCCTCAGCGACCACTGCTCCTGACTCAATTACCCGATCATTGCCAACCTGAAGAAGCGTGAATCCAAAGCTCCTGATGGCACATTGGTTCCATTCATGAGGAAAAACTGCGTCTACACAGCATACCGGAAGTATCTTCATAATCAATACCCTAAAATTTTGCGCTGCAACCTCCAGCCAGATGAAGGTGAGAGTTATCAGCCTTCCCAGAGTTAGTTGGGGTAGTGTCCGACAAGCGGCTATGTGGTTTAAGCCTGCTTTAAACATTGCCCGTTCGGTGTTACCTTTAAAAAAACACTGACACACTTTTTTATTATGCTTGAAGTGTTGAGAAGTAGTACAGTGCTTTAGTATGTACTAGTTTGAATCAGTTTATTTGAACACTGCCCTGCTTTTGTATTTCGTGTTGCCTTCATATTATAACCCATGCATGGCTGCTTTAGGATTGACTTTATTTCAGCACTATAATATAGCCACCTCTTGTTGATCATAGTCATGAGAGGACCATTCCTATTTTTTTCGCCGCTAAAGGGTAAAGTACATCCCTGGCACTCTTGCTGCAAGCCACTAAACATGCATCAACTATGAGCAAAGAAGTTGATGTGCGACCTAGGACTGTGCGGACTCCACATGTTAACCAAAGAAACAAACATGTCAATACGGAACTAATGTACATACGACAACTCCTATATGATATGTGTACGATTGAGCATCTGGAGGTGTGCTGCCACCTGCTTCCTCACACGTTGGGTTTGATCTTGTGTTGCGTACACGGATCGGACTGAAATTGTCGTGTGCATAGCAAGGTTCATGTCAAGTCTAGGTAACAAATACTTTTGGGTTTCAACGGCCATGTACATGGTATTTGCTATAGGCCTACTTGCTCAGGCTGTTGAAGCCCAATAACTAGAAATGGGCTTTTCTGCTCATGCAATTTCGGCCCTTTTCTAATGAACCATAGATCCTATGATGGCAAAAAACAAAAACACGGAGATTCTGCATAAAAGTTGTTTTTATTTATTTAGAATTATCCGGTTGCAATTTTTGAAACTGCTCATGGCCAATATGAAAATCCTTGATCGCTCCATACCCACACGGATCACGGTATTTTTAAAAATTCATAAAGTGGATTTGAAATTTAAAACATATCCTAATAATTCCATGATTTATTCTATTAACTTGCAAGATCTTGGAGCGAAAGAGCTTGTATTAGCAGCGTCGTCAACGTTTTTAAAGACGGCAGAGGATCGAAAAAAATCAGTTGGTAAAAAATCCAAAAAAAGAAACATTTATCGTTTTGAGAGGATGACATGCGGGACCCATGAGGCAGCAAGCATTCTCAACGTTTCCAAGGCGACACAGGATTTTAAAAAAGGCGAAATAGCCAGAAATTAGAGGTCAAAATAACTCCAAGAAAGGAAAGGTTTATTGTTCATAGAGGCTGACATGTGGGACCCATGAGCCACAGAATCCTAAGGCTGCAGGTGATCAAAAGAAAAAGGAAGTAGCCAAAAATTAGGGTAAAAATAACTCGAAGATAGGAAACTTTTATTGTTCGTAGATGATGACATGCGGGACCCATGAGCCAGCAGCCTTACTCAACGTTTCAAAGGCGGCATGAGATCGAAAGCAAAAGGCAAGTGACAAAATATCAGGAGCCAAAGATAATCCAAGAAAAGAAACTTGATGTGCATAGAGGATGACATGCGGGTCCCATTTAGCAAGATCGGAATCAGCTTTCAAATGCTTGAGATCAAAAGAAAAAAAGTTGATTGTACATAGAGGATGACATGCGGGTCCCACGAGTCAGCAGCTTACTCAACGTTTCCAAGGCGGTAGGGGATCAAAAGAAAAGGCAAGTGACCAAAATGAGGGTCAAAAATAATCCAAGAAAAGAAACTTTTATTGTACATGGAGAATTGCATGGGGTCCCATTTTGCAACAGCGGTCCCAACGTTTCAAATGCGGTTTGAGATCAAAAGAAAAAGAAAGTAGCCAGAAATTAGGGGGTAAAAAAACTCAAGAAAGGAAAGCTTATCGTTCATACAGGCTGACATGTGGGACCTATGAGGCAAAGAGTCTCAACTTTCAAAGGCCGTAGGGGATCAAAAGAAATAGGAAATAGCCAAAAATCAGAGGGTGAAAAAACCCAAGAAAATGAACTTTTGTAGTACATAGAGGATGACATGCGTCCCATGAGCCAAGCAGGTTCCTCAACGTTTCAAACGTGGCATGAGATCGGAAGAAATAGGCAAGTGACCAAATATCAGATCCAAAGATAATCCAAGAAAAGAAACTTTATTGTACATAGAGGATGACATGTGGGTCCCATTTAGCAGTAGCGGTCTTAACGTTTCAAATGCGTCCTGAGATCAAAAGAAAAAGAAAGTTGATTGTACATAGAGGATGACATATGCGTCCCATGAGTCAGCAGCTTACCCAACGTTTCCAAGGCGGCAGGGGATCAAAAGAAAAAGGAAATAGCCAAAAATCGAGGGTGAAAAAAACAAAGAAAATAAACTTTTATAGCACATAGAGGATGACATGGGGTCCCATGAGCCAGGGTTCCTCAACGTTTCAAACGTGGCATGAGATCGAAACAAAAGGCAAGTGACCAAATATCAGGATCCAAAAGTAATTCAAGAAAAGAAACTGATTGTACATAGAGGATGACATGGTCCATGGAGTCAGCAGCTTACTCAACGCTTCCAAGGCGGCGAGGATCAAAAGAAAAGGAAATAGCCAAAAATCAGAAGGTGAAAAAAAATCAAGAAAATAAACTTTTATAGCACATAGAGGATGACATGCGGATCCCATGAGCCACAGGTTCCTCAACGTTTCAAACGTGGCATGAGATCGAAACAAAAAGGCAAGTGACCAAATATCAGAGCCAAAATAATTCAAGAAAAGAAACTTGATTGTACATAGAGGATGACATGCGGGTCCCATGAGTCAGCAGCTTACCAACGTTTCCAAGGCGGCAGGGGATCAAAAGAAAAAGGAAATAGCCAAAAAAGTCAAGAAAATCCAAGAAAATAAACTTTTATAGCACATAGAGGATGACATGCGGGTCCCATGAGCAGCAGCGTTCTCAACGTTTCAAACGTGGCATGAGATCGAAAGAAAAAGGTAAGTGACCAAATATCGAGCCAAAAATAATTCAAGAAAAGAAACTTGATTGTACATAGAGGATGACATGCGGGTCCCATTTAGCAGCAGCGGTATCACCGCTTGAGAGGCTGCATGGGATCGAAAGAGAAAGGCAATTGACCAAATATCAGGAGCCAAAATAATTCAAGAAAAGAAAGTTTTATAGTACATAGAGGATGATATGCGGGTCCCATTTTACAGCAGCGGTCTCAATGTTTCCAAGGCGGCACATGACCAAAAGAAAAATGTAGTAGCCGGAAATCAGGGGGTGAAAAAATTCCAAGAAGAAAGATTTCAATTGGGCTGCATCTGGACATCTGGGCCTTCGAACTATCGTGCTTGGCCTTTTGACTCGTACAATTTCAGCCCACTCCAAAACAGAAAGTTCGGAATTTTCTAAACAAAACAGGAAAGTCCTATGCTTCGCAAAAACAAAAAAACAAGGAGATTCAACATATAAGTTTGTTTATGTAAAAATAAAGATTTAATTTATCCGTTTGAAATAGCTCGAGCGCAATACACTGTTTATTGTCTGCAAAATAATCAAGATATCACATGTTTGTTCTACGGGGAGGCTGACATCTAGACCCATGAGCCAAAGCGTCGTCAACGTTTTAAAGGCAGGGATGGAAAGAAAAAATAAACCAAAAAATGTGTTGGTAAAAAATCCAAGAAAAGAAACATTTTCGTTCTAAGAGGATGACATGCGGGACCCATGAGGCAGCAACATCCTCAGCGTTTATTGTTCATAGAGGCTGACATGTGGACCCGTGAGCCACAGCGTCCTCAACGTTTTAAAGGCTGCAGAGGATCGAAAGAAAAATAAGCCAAAAATCATTTGGTAAACAAAATCCAAGAAAAGAAACATTTACCGTTCTGAGAGGATGACATGCGGGACCCATGAGGCAGCAGCAGCATCCTCAGCGATTTCAAGGCGGCAGGGGATCAAAAGAAAAAAGGAAATATCCAGAAATTGATTAGGGGTTCAAAATAAATCAATCAAAGGAAACTTTTATTGTTCATAGAGGATGACATGTGGGACCGACCTCCCAACAGCGTCCTCATCGTTTCGAGGGGGCAGAGATCAAAAGAAAAAGGCAAATAGCCAGAAATTAGGGTCAAAAATAACTCCAAGAAAGAAAACTTTTATTGTCGTAGACCCATGAGCCAGCAGCTTGGTCAACGTTTCAAAGGCGGCATGAGATCGAAAGAAAAAGGCAAGTGCCAAAATATCAGGAGCCAAAGATAATCCAAGAAAAAACTTTATTGTACATAGAGGATGACATGCGGGTCCCATTTAGCAGAAGGTCTCAACGTTTCAAATGCGGCTTGAGATCAAAAGAAAAAGAAAGTTGATTGTACATAGAGGATGACATGCGGGTCCCATAAGTCAGAGCTTACCCAACGTTTCCAAGGCGGCAGGGATCAAAAGAAAAAGGAAATAGCCAAAAATCGAGGGTGGAAAAAATAAAGAAAATAAACTTTTATAGTACATAGAGGATGACATGGTCCCATGAAGCCAAGGGTTCCTCAACGTTTCAAACTTGGCATGAGATCGAAAGAAAAGGCAAGTGACCAAATATCAGGAGCCAAAATAATTCAAGAAAAGAAAGTTTTATAGTACATAGAGGATGACATGAGGGTCCTGCTTAGCGCAGCTGTATCAGCGTTTGAGAGGCGGCAGGGGATCGAAAGAAAAAGAAATTGCCAAAAATCGAGGGTGAAAAAACCAAGAAAATGAACTTTTATAGTACATAGAGGATGACATGCGGGTCCCATGAGCCAGGTTCCTCAACGTTTCAAACGTGGCATGAGATCGAAAGAAAAAGGCAAGTGACCAAATATCAGAGCCAAAAATAATTCAAGAAAAGAAACGTGATTTACATAGAGGATGACATGCGGGTCCCATTTAGCTGCAGGGTATCACCGTTTGAGAAGCGGCAGGGGATCGAAAGAAAAAGTCAAGTGACCAAATATGAGGTGCCAAAAAAATCCAAGAAAAGAAAGTTTTATAGTACATAGAGGATGACATGGTCCCATTTAGCACCAGGCATATCACTGTTGAGAGGCAGCAGGTGATCGAAAGAAAAGTCAAGTGACCAAATATGAGGTGCCAAAAAAAATCCAAAAAAAGTTTTATAGTACATAGAGGATGACATGCGGGTCCCATAGTAGTGTTAGCCGTATCACCTTGAGAGGCTACAGGATCAAAGAAAAGGCAAGTGACCAAATTTGAGGTGCCAAAAATAATCCAGAAAAGAAAGTTTTATAGTACATAGAGGATGACATGCGGGTCCTGATAGCGCAGCGTATCACCGTTTGAGAGGCGGCAGGGGATCGAAAGAAAAAGGCAAGTGACCAAATTTGAGGTGCCAAATAATCCAGGAAAGAAAGTTTTATAGTACATAGAGGATGACATGCGGTCCCAGCAAGTTAGCCAGGTATCACCGTTTGAGAGGCGACGGGGGATCGAAAGAAAAAGGCAAGTGACCAAATTTGAGGTGCCAAAAAACTCCAAGAAAAGAAAGTTGATTGCACATAGAGGATGACATGCGGGTCCCATTTAGCAGAGCGGTCTCAACGTTTCCAAGGCGGCAAGGATCAAAAGAAAAGGAAGTAGCCAGAAATCGGGTCAAAAAAATCCAAGAATAGAAAGTTTTTTTCATAGAGGATGACATGTGGGACCCATGATCCAGCAGGTAAACGGCTCGGTCGAAGAACGTGAACGAGATGGCGCGATGGTGAAAAAACAATGCTGGAGACGCTACCATCTGGGCCCTACATCCCTGGGTGCGGATTTGCGTTGACTCGGCCGGCAAACCCGAGATTTCGAGATGCACCACGTCCCGGGCCACCATACGCCACGTTTTGGCCGCTTTCGTCGGGCTAGGTGGCCTCAAAAACGAGAAAAAAAAAGTTTTGACATGCACCACGGAGGGACCAAAATCGCGGCCATGGTACACCAGCAACCACGGCGCGACTTCAACTTCGTCGGCCATGGCAACTTTTCTTGTAGTGTACCATCAACTGCACGCCAGCGAGCTATTTTCTGGCGCCGTACTACTGCTCATATTCATTCATACCACTTGTATTTCACTATCTCTTCGCGGAACTAGTACACCTATTAGTGTGTTGGGGACACAAGAGACTTCTTGCTTTGTGGTTGCAGGGTTGCATGAGGGGATATCTTTGACCTCTTCTCCCTGAGTTCGATAAACCTTGGGTAATCCACTTAAGGGAAACTTGCTGCTGTTCTACAAACCTCTGCTCTTGGAGGCCCAACACTGTCTACAAGAATAGAAGCACCCGTAGACATCAAGCACTTTTCCGGGCGCCGTTGCCGGGGAGGAAAGGTAAAAGGCACTCATACTCCGGTTCTGTAACGGTACTTCTTTCCAGCCATTGTGTGTGTGCTCGAAGCTATTTCCTTTAGACTCTGCAATTGCGACATTTGGTTTCTTGTTTACACTAGTTAGGCATAATGGACAACAATGAGCTTCTTATTCTATTTCCTGATTTAAGACATGGATGGTTTGATGCGAAAATTAAAAAACCCATGGAACATATTAATATGAATGCTTTGAACACTATTGTTGCTAATGCTATGGAAGATTCTAAGCTTGGGGAAGCTGGCTTTGATGAGCATGATATTTTTAGTACCCCAAGCATTGAGGAGAAAATTTACTTTGATGATACTTTGCCTCCTATATTTGATGATGAGAATAATAATGATAGCTACTTTGTTGAATTTGCTCCCACTACAACTAATAAAATTGATTATGCTTATGTTGGGAGTAGTAATTATTTTATGCATGAGACTCATGATAAGAATGCTTTATGTGATAGTTATATTGTTGAGTTTGCTCATGATGCTACTGAAAGTTATTATGAGAGAGGAAAATATGGTTGTAGAAATTTTCATGTTACTAAAATGCCTCTCTATGTGCTGAAATTTTTGAAGCTACACTTGTTTTATCTTCCTATGCTTGTTACTTTGCTCTTCATGAACTTGTTTATTTACAAGATTCCTATGCATAGGAAGCATTTAGACTTAAATGTGTTTTGAATTTGCCTCTTGATGCTCTCTTTTGCTTCAACTACTATTTCTTGCGAGTGCATCATTAAAACTGCTGAGCCCATCTTAATGGCTATAAAGAAAAGAACTTCTTGGGAGATAACCCATGTGTTATTTTGCTACAGTACTTTGTTTTATATTTGTGTCTTGGAAGTTGTTTACTACTGTAGCAACCTCTCCTTATCTTAGTTTTGTGTTTTGTTGTGCCAAGTGAAGCCTCTAATCGAAGGTTGATACTAGATTTGGATTTCTGCGCAGAAACAGATTTCTATCTGTCACGAATCTGGGCTTATTTCTCTGTAGGAAACTCAGAAAAATCTGCCAATTTACGTGCGTGATCCTCAGATATGTATGCAACTTTCATTAGTTTTGAGTTTTTCCATTTGAGCAAGTCTGGTGCCATTTTAAAATTCGTCTTTACGGACTGTTCTGTTTTTGACAGATTCTGCCTTTATTCGCATTGCCGCTTTTGTTAAGTTGAATGAGTTTCTTTGTTCCATTAACTTTCAGAAGTTTTGTGCAATGTCCAGAAGTGTTAAGAATGATTGTGTCACCTCTGAACATGTGAATTTTTGATTATGCACTAACCCTCTAATGAGTTTGCTTGAAGTTTGGTGTGGCAGAAGTTTTCAAGGGTCAATAGAAGAGGGTGATATAATGTGATCGAGAAGAGTGAAAGGTCTAAGCTTGGGGATGCCCCTGGTGGTTCATACCTGCATATTTTAAGAAGACTCAAGCATCTAAGCTTGGGGATGCCCAAGGCATCCCCTTCTTCATCGACAACTTATCGGTTTCTTCTAGTGAAACTATATTTTTTTGTCACATCCTATGTATTTTACTTGAGCGTCTGTGTGCTTTTATTTTTGTTTTGTTATCTTAGTTCTCTGAATAAGTTCATCCTTGTGTGGGAGAGAGACACGCTCCGCTGGTTCGTATGAACACATGTGTTCTTAGCTCATAATATTCATGGCGAAGTTTCCTCTTCGTTATATTGTTATATGGTTGGAATTGGAAAAATGCTACATGTAGTAATTGGTAAAATGTCTTGGATAATGTGATACTTGGCAATTGTTGTGCTCATGTTTAAGCTCTTGCATCATATACTTTGCACCTATTAGTGAAGAAATACATAGAGCATGCTAAAATTTGGTTTGCATAATTGGTCTCTCTAAGGTCTAGATAATTTCTAGTATTGAGTTTGAACAACAAGGAAGACGGTGTAGAGTCTTATAATGTTTACAATATGTCTTTTATGTGAGTTTTGCTGCACCGGTTCATCCTTGAGTTTGCTTCAATAACCTTGCTAGCCTAAACCTTGTATCGAGAGGGAATACTTCTCATGCATCCAAAATCCTTGAGCCAACCACTATGCCATTTGTGTCCACCAAACCTGCCTACTACATGGTATTTCTCCGCCATTCCAAAGTAAATTGCTTGAGTGCTACCT
Organism: Lolium multiflorum; assembly: GCA_030979885.1. Classification (NCBI taxonomy): domain Eukaryota; kingdom Viridiplantae; phylum Streptophyta; class Magnoliopsida; order Poales; family Poaceae; genus Lolium; species Lolium multiflorum. The sequence continues at coordinate 87,390,634 of CM061747.1, forward strand.
TTAAACAATTCAAAAGTTACTACCTCTTATTTGTGTCAATGTTTTATAGCTCATGAGGAAGTATGTGGTGTTTTATCTTCGATCTTGTCATTTACTTTTGACAGACTTTCACAATGGACTAGTGGCTTCATCCGCTTATCCAATAATTTTGCAAAAAGAGCTCCAGCCCCAATTAATTAACTTGCATTAATAATTCTCTTCACATGTTTTGCTCTGATTCATCAGTAAGCAACTTAATTTTGCAAATAGACACTCCTCCATGGTATGTGAATGTTGGAAGGCACCCGAGGATTCGGTTAGCCATGGCTTGTGTAAGAAAAAGGTTGGGAGGAGTGTCATCCATAAATAAAGAAAAACTAAACTAAAGTACATGTGTAAACAAAAGAGAAGAGGATGATCTACCTTGCCGGTAGAGATAACGTCCTTCATGGGAGCCGCTCTTGAAAGTCTGGTTGATGAGGTAGTTAGAGTACCCACTACCATTCGTTGACAACAACAAACACCTCTCAAAACTTTACTTTTATACTCTCTGATGTTTTCAAAATAAAAGCTCTAGCACAAATATAGCAATCGATGCTTTCCTCTTTGAAGGACCTTTCTTTTACTTTTATTGTTGAGTCAGTTCACCTATCTCTCCACCTCAAGAAGCAAACACTTGTGAACTGTGCATTGATTCCTATATACTTGCATATTGCACTTGTTATATTACTCTATGTTGACAATATCCATGAGATATACATGTTATAAGTTGAAAGCAACCGCTGAAACTTAATCTTCCTTTGTGTTGCTTCAACACCTTTACTTTGATTTATTGCTTTATGAGTTAACTCTTATGCAAGACTTATTCATGCTTGTCTTGAAGTACTATTCATGAAAAGTCTTTGCTATATGATTCACTTGTTTACTCATGTCATTACCATTGTTTTGATCGCTGCATTCATTACATATGTTTACAAATAGTATGATCAAGATTATGATGGCATGTCACTTCAGAAATTATCTTTGTTATCGTTTTACCTGCTCGGGACGAGCAGAACTAAGCTTGGGGATGCTGATACGTCTCCAACGTATCGATAATTTCTTATGTTCCATGCTACTTTATTGATGATATCTACATGTTTTATGCACATTATATGTCGTATTTACGCATTTTCTGAACTAACCTATTAACAAGATGCCGGGCTCCTTTTTTCGCTGTTTTGGTTTGAAATCCTAGTAACGAAATATTCTCGGAATTGGACGAAATCGCTGGGTTCTATTTTGCCCGAAGCATCCAGAACACCCGAGAGCCGAGGGAAGCCTGGGGCCCCACACCACACCCGGGCGCCAGGGGGCCGCGCCGCCTATGGTGTGGTGGCCCCAGGCCCTCCGAGCTGCCCTTCCGCCTATATAAAGCCCCCGCATCGAAAACCCTTAAGGAGGAAGCCACGGTACGAGAAAAGTTCGAGCCGCCGCCATCGCGCCAAGATCGGGGACAGAGTCTCTGTTCGGCACCGGGACGGGGAAGTGCCCCTAAGGCTTCTCCATCGACACCGCTGCCATCTCCACCGCCATCTTCATCACCGCTGCTGCTCCCATGAAGAGGAGTAGTTCTCCATTGAGGCTCGGGGCTGTACCGGTAGCTATGTGGTTCATCTCTCTCCTATGTACTTCAATACAATAATCTCATGAGCTGCCTTACATGATTGAGATTCATATGATGATGCTTGTAATCTAGATGTCATTATGCTCACAAGTGAGTTTTACTTATGTGATCTCCGGAGACTCCTTGTCCCACGTGTGTAAAGGTGACAGTGTGTGCACCGTGTGGGTCTCTTAGGCTATATTTCACAGAATACTTATTCACCGTTATGAATGGCATAGTGAAGTGCTTATTTATATCTCTTTATGATTGCAATGTGTTTTGTATCACAATTTATCTATGTGCTACTTTAGCAATGTTATTAAAGTAGTTTTATTCCTCCTACACGTGTAATGGTGACAGTGTGTGCACTCGTGTTAGTACTTGGTTTATGCTATGATCATGATCTCTTGTAGATTGCGAAGTTAACTATTGCTATGATAGTATTGATGTGTATTATTCCTCCTACATAAGCGTGAAGGTGACAGTGTGCATGCTATGTTAGTACTTGGTTTAGTCGTTTCGATCTTTCATGCACTCTAAGGTTATTTAAATATGAACATTGAATTGTGGAGCTTGTTAACTCCGGCATTGAGGTTCGTGTAATCCTACGCAATGTGTTCATCATCCAACAAGAGAGTGTAGAGTATGCATTTATCTATTCGTTATGTGATCAATGTTGAGAGTGTCCACTAGTGAAAGTCTATTCCCTATGCCTTGTTCCTAAATATTGCTATCGTCGTTTGTTTATCTTTATCGCGTTACATCGTTGGCAGCCATCGCTTGTTTACTTCGCAATATTACTACCATCAACTCCATCGCCAATAGCTATTTTCTCGGCGCCCGTACTACTCGCCATATTCATTCATACCACTTGTATTTCACTATCTCTTCGCGAACTAGTACACCTATTAGTTGTGTTGGGGACACAAGAGACTTCTTGCTTTGTGTTTGCAGGGTTGCATGAGAGGGATATCTTTGACCTCTTCCTCCCCGAGTTCGATAAACCTTGGCTAATCCACTTAAGGGAAACTTGTCGCTGTTCTACAAACCTCTCCTTGGAGGCCCAACACTGCCTACAAGAATAGAAGCACCGTAGACATCATCCCTCACTCCACCTTCCGTAGTGGTTTCTTCCGGACTTTTCTAGAACCTTCCATAAATGCACCCGATCATTTCCAAACTTGGAATATGACTTCCTATATATGAATCTTATTCTCCTACCATTCCGGAACTCCTCGTGATGTCCTGGATCCTATCCGAGACTCCGAACAAAACTTCGAACTCCATTCCATATTCCATATCTACTCAAACGACATCAAACCTTAAGTGTGTCACCCTACGGTTCGCGAACTATGCAGACATGGTTGAGACTTCTCTCCGACCAATAACCAATAGCGGGATCCGGAGATCCATAATGGCCCACATATTCAACGATGACTTAGTGATCGATTGAACCATTCACATACGATACCGATTCCCTTTGTCTCGCGATATATTACTTGTCCGAGGTTTGATCATCGGTATCACGATACCTTGTTCAACCTCGTCTCCCGACAAGTACTACTCGCACCGTGGTATGTGGTCTCTGATGAACCATTCATATGCTTGCAAGCCATTTAGACGACATTCCACCGAGAGGGCCCAGAGTATATCTATCCGTCATCGGGGTGGACAAATCCACTGTTGATCCATATGCCTCAAGCTCATACTTTCCGGATACCTAATCCCACCTTTATAACCACCAATTTACGTAGTGGCGTTTGATGTAATCAAAGTACCCTTCCGGTATAAGTGATTTATATGATCTCATGGTCGAAAGGACTAGGTAACTGTGTATCGAAAGCTTATAGCAAATGAACTTAATGACGTGATCTTATGCTACGCTTAATTGGGTGTGTCCATTACATCATTCACATAATGATATAACCTTGTCATTAATAACATCCAATGTTCATGATCACGAAACGATGGTCATCTATTAATCAACAAGCTAGTTATACAAGAGGCTTACTAGGGACTCCTTGTTGTTTACATAACACACATGTATCAATGTTTCGGTTAATACAATTATAGCATGGTATATAAACATTTATCATAAACACAAAGATATATAATAACCAATTTATTATTGCCTCTTGGGCATATCTCCAACAGGAGGAAATGGGCCCATGTAGTCCATCCCCTAGACATCAAAAGGATCTACAAATATATAATATCTCATAGCCATTTCTTGTATCTTACATGTGGTACCTGTGCGTTGGCAGACATTGCAATTTTTAACCATCTTGTGTGCATCCTTAAATAGTTTTGGCCAGTACAACCATTACTGAAGTACTTTTGCAGCGGTGAGATCGCCACCATGATGCCCTCCAGATGGGTTGCAATGCACGCTCCGTAAAAAAGCTTGTGTCTCATGATCTGGAATACACTGCCTAATTATCCCATTAGGCCCATGTCGATATAAATGTGGCTCATCCCAGTAGTAGTTCCTCAAATCATTGAAATTTTATTCTTTTGATGATAAATAAAATGTGACGGGAGGATCTTTCCTACAAGGAAATTAGCAAAATATGCATACCAACGATCTTCAGTTTCTATAGCAGCAAGATATTCTCCTGGGAATGATTCATTTGTAGAAACAGTATCATTAACTACGCCTTCCATGCGTGAAAGATGATTAGCCATGAGATTATCCTTGCCTCTCCTATCTACAATTTTTAAATCATACTCTAGGAGTAATAAAACCCATCTGATCAATCTTAGCTTAGCATTTTTCTTAGCTAAAAGATGTCGCAAAGCTTGATGATCGGTGTGTACAATTACCTTAGAATTGATTATGTAAGGTATAAATTTATTACATGCAAAAAATAATTGCTAAAAATTCTTTTTCAGTAGTATCATAATTTTTTGATCTTTATCAAGAGAACGAATAGCATATTGTATAACATTTAAACTTGTACCATTGCGTTGTCCTAGCACGGGTCCAATGGCATAGTCACTAGCATCGCTAATGATTTCAAACGGTTCATCCCATTTGGGTGCTTGAAGGACAAGTGTGAAGACTTATGCGTTCTTGAGTTGATCAAAAGCTGAAGTGCACTTGTTATCGAAAGAAAAAGGAATATACTTTTGCAGAAGATCAATTAGTGGAGCAGCTATTATAGTAAAATCCTTAATGAAACGTCTATAGAATCTTGCATGGCCAAGAAAGTTTTGAACTTCTTTATTTTTTGTTCCTGGCAACCTTTCTAACGCAGTAATTCTAGATTTTTCTACCTCAATTCCCTTTATTGAAATCTTGTGTCAAAACACAATGCTCTCTCTTACCATAAACTTGCAGAGCTCCAGCTGAGGACCAGGTTTGCTTTCTTACATTGTTGCAATACTTTGTTAAGATTATAAAGGCATTCATCAAAGGTGGTACCATCAACAACAAAAAATCTAATAGTACTTCTATTATTTCTTCAACATATTCATCAAAAGATTTCTGAATGCATTTTTGAAAAGTAGTTGCAGCATTGCATGAACGAAAGGGCATCGACTTATAAGCATAAGTGTCTTAGGGGCAGGTGAAAGTAATTTTCTCTTGGTCTTCTGGAGAGATAGCAATTTGAGAGTATCCGGTATAACCATCAGGAAAACAAAATTAAGAATTGTTAGAGAGCCTCTCTAAAATTCGTTCCATGTTGACTTGTGGTCCTTAATGGCGTCTTTATTTAATTTCCTTTAGTCCGTACACATTTTATACCATGGCTCATTTTTATTTTTAATAATAGCTAGGCCAACATGCTTAGGTATGCAGTGAGCAGGACTAACCCATTTACTATCAGAAATAGGATAAATGATACCGGAATCTAGTAGCCGCACAACTTCTTGTCTAACAACTTCTTTCATCCTAGGATCAAATCTCCTTTGAGTGTCAACAAAAGGTACAACATCATCTTCCATAGGGATTTTATGAGTTATTATGGTTGGATCAATTCCATTAATGTCACTAAGAGGGTAAAGAAAGGTTTCCTTATGATAAGAGAGGGTAGCTATCAATTTTTCACTTTCTATGTCAGGGAGATCTTTGCTAATGACAATAGGACATACCTCAGGTTTTCCTCAAGGTTTTTAAGTTCTGGTGAGGGAGGCTCATCGTCTTCCTTTCTTTCGAGCTCTTCATATTTCGTGCTAACATGGCCTTCGATCTTGGGTGCAGAGTCCATAAGGTCATCCAATTCATCCTTCCCCTTGTTGTCAGGAATAGTGTCATTGTTGATCAAGCTTCTCTCCAACTCCCTTTCAGGGATGTTGAAATAAATGGCAGCAAGCTCTGCAATTGTTTTCTTCTCATGAAGCTTAACCTTCTTTTCACAATGCTTAATCTTGAAGTTTGGGATGTCGAAACTTAGCTTTTGTTTTTGTACCTGCAAGGAAATCACTTATTTCTTGCTCTCAATATTAGTCGTGGTTAGAACAAAGAATGGTCTTCCTAGAATAATTGGACTAAAAGGTTTGTATGGTAGATCCATGATATAGAAATCAATGGGATAGACAAAAGCACCAAGAGAAGCCTGACTATTATGGAGAATGCCACAAAATTTCTTGCTAGTTCTATCGGAGACCCTAATAGTAGTACCAGTGGGCTCTAACTCGCGATCGTCAAGATAATAACTAATCTTTTCATAAGCATGATAAGGAAGGATGTTTATATATATGAACTCAAATAAAAAATTCCAATAAAGGAACTTTCTCCAAGTTCAAAAGGAATTCTTGGTCTCTCATCATTCTTACCTCCATTCTGACCTTCAATCACCCTTAGGGGTACATAGTCCATGACTATCTATTCCTCATAAACATATTCATGTTCAGTTAGATCTTTTATCATATCAATAATAACCTTGATAACACCCAAGTTTTTCCCTAAGTTCTTTGCCTTCTTGTGTTCTCTCATTTCTTTAGGGAGGTTTGGAATTGTGTCTTCCATTGGCTCTTCAAATTCAGGCGAAGTTTTAGGATTCGCAGCTATCTTTATAAATTCTCGAACACTTGGTGGCTCAAAGGTCTCCCATTCTTCACGTACCTGCAAAAACTTAGTGTATTTCCTAACCATATTTGCTATCATGTTAGGATCAAGTTTATAGCTCCTTAAAAGCTCGCCTACTTTGCCAGTATTAAGGAAATTTTTAATGCATTGGTAATCAACTGAATTTTCCATCTCACTATCTTTAACATCATCATAAGTTTCTTTCTCTAGGTGGATGGATTCTAGAAGATCCCAAGCTTTATGTAAACTATATTCTGAGAAGGCTCCTGATACGTCCAAAACGTATCTACTTTCTCGAACGCTTTTGCTATTGTTTTGCCTCTAATTTGTGTATTTTGGATACAACTAACACGGACTAACGCTGTTTTCAGCAGAATTGCCCCGGTGTCTTATTTTTGTGTAGAAAATCAACTTTCAGAAAATCCCCGAAAACAATTGCAAAGGGCCTATTTTTATAGAAGACATACGGAGCCAGAAGGGCAGGGGGGAGGCCCACGGCCCCCACACCATAGGCCGGCGTGGCCAAGGAGGGGGGCACGCCGCCTTATGGTGAGGGCGCCTCGGCCGCCCCCCGACGCTCTCCTCTGGACTACTTAAGGCCTTTGACCTAAAAACGTGAGGGGGTTCGACCACTTTTCCAGAAGACGTCCAGAACTCCGCCGCCATCGCGAAACTCAATCTCGGGATCAGAAACTCCGTTCCGGCACCCTGCCGGGACGGGGAATTGGAGGAGATCATCGCCATCATCACCACCGACGCCTCTCCATCGACCATCCATGATTCCCCCATCCATGTGTGAGTAATTCCCCGCTGTAGGCTGAAGGGGATGGTAGGGATTGGATGAGATTTGTCATGTAATAGCCATAAGATTGTTAGGGCATAGTGCCTAGTATCCGTTGTTGGTACTTTTATGATATTGTTGCAACTTGTTATGCTTAATGCTTGTCACTAGGGCCCGAGTGCCATGATTTCAGATCTGAACATGTTATTGATTCATGATGATATTCATTGTTTTATGATCTTACCTCAAGTTGTATACACATATTGCTGTCCGGAACCCGAGGCCCCAAAGTGACAAAATTGGGACAACCGGGGGGAAGGCTGTGATATGAGGATCACATGTGTTCACGGAGTGTTAATGCTTTGCTCCGTACTCTATTAAAAGGAGAACCTTAATTACCAGTAGTTTCCCTAGAGGCCCGGCTGCCACCGGCTGGTAGGACAAAAGATGTTGTGCAAGTTTCTCATTGCGAGCATGTACGACTATATACGGAACACATTCCTATGGTTGTTTAGTACTTGAATACTGTTTTATTATTATCTGCAAATGCCTAGCCTTGATTATTACATGAGTTATCTTATCCATGCAGCGCCCGTTCATCCATCCCTATGCCTACAGTATTTTAATCCTGTTGTTTACTATAATCACTACTGCTGTCTTTATTACACTGCTGCTTATATTTCACTACTGCTACTGCCATAAAACTATTGCTACCGATAAACTATGCGAGCAAGTTTGTTTCCAGGTGCAGCTGAATTGAAAACTCCGCTGTTAAGGCTTACAAATATTCTTTGGCTCCCCTTGTGTTGAATCAATAAATTGGGTTTTACTTCCCTCGAAGACTGTTGCGATCCCCTATACTTGTGGGTTATCAAGACTATTTTCTGGCCGTTGCCGGGGAGCATAGCTTTATTTGCAAGTTCACCTGAATTGATATTCTTCGCTGCAAATCCTCCATCATGGGTAAAACTCGCGATGCTAAAGTCGTCATATTACCATCCACTACAAGAAAAGGTACAACTCTGAGTACCTCTGCTTCTTGATTCACCATCTGTGATAAGTCAACTTGTTTCACCACCACAAGCTTCACGTGTTGGTACTTCTGCTGAATCTGAAAATTCCTCTGATAATTTTGATGATGCTTCTACTGTGCTTGATGAAAATGGTTCATTAGGTCCTTTTCTAGATGCTACAATTGCTAGGTCTAGACAAATTGAAAATACTGAAATTCCTAATGAAAATTGTTACACCTGTTAATTCACCTGAGTCGATGATCCTGATGAAGATTATGTGGAACTTGATGATGATTTTATTGATAAATGTAATGCTACTACTGGTACAAGTAACCTTAAAAAGCTTCTTGCACAACATGCTGTTAGATATAAACTGTCTCCTGATCCTAAATTTGCCACATCACCTATAAACATTAAGGATAAGGATTATGATTTTTCTCTTGATTTATCTCATATATCTATTGTTGAGAAAACACCTTTTTGTGGTACTGAAAAAGAAAGTGCTCTAGAGCACATGAATGAGCTTTCTACTTTGAGTAGCTTGTTTTCTGATGATATTAAGATGCGTACTCATTTTGTTGCTAACATTTTTCCTTTCTCATTAAAGGATGATGCTAAAATTTGGTATAATAGTTTGCCTCCTGATTCTATTGATAGTCCAAGTTGTTTGCTTGATGTTTTATTTCGAAATATTTTCCTGCTAGTGCTCAACATATTGCTTTGCGAAAATTTATAGTTTTGACCAAGAAGACGAGGATAAATTGCCTGAAGCTTGGGCAAGGTTTTGCTCTCTTATTAGAGCTCTCCTGGACATGATTTGGAAAAGCATGACTTACTTGATATATTTTATAGTGGACTAACCATTGAGTCTAGGGCATACCTGGATAGTTGTGCTGGTTGTGTTTTCAGGAAAAGAACTCCAGACGAAGTGAAGAATTATTGGCGAGAATAAGCCAAAATCATGATGATTGGACTACACCTGAACCAACCCCAACACCAATATTGAAGAAGAGGGTATGATTGAATTAAATGATGAAGATATGAGGGAAGCCAAGAAATCTCTTATAGAGAAAGGTATTAAATATGAAGATGTGAAGAATTTACCTCCTATAGAAGATTTATGTAAGATAACTCCCCCTTCATCCACGATTGAGGTACATTCTCTTCAACGCTTTGATAAAGGAGATATTCCTTACTTAAAAACCTCCTGATCAATGTTTAGATGAATTTGATAATTATGTTGTTAAGCAAGATAACTTTAATATGAGAGTAGAGAATCATCTAATGGAAAACTCTCAAGCTATTAGTAAATTGCATGATATTGTGGAGAGAACCTCCAATGATGTTAAGATGCTTGTTAAACATTTTCATATGGTTCAAACTCAAATTGATCAACTTACTAAAGTGCAAAATGACTTGTTAAAAAATACTCATAAAGAAAAACATGCTTATGAAGTAACAACTAGAGTTGGTGTTTCTACTCAGGATCCTCTATATCCTGAGGGGCATCCCAAAAGAGTTGAACAAGATTCTCAACGAACTAAAGAAACTAGTGGTCCTTCTAAGAAAAAGAAAAAGAAACATAAAACTGTTGTAGAATCCTCTGAACCTGTTAATGATCCTAATAGTATTTGTATTTCTGATGCTGAAACTGAAAGTGGTAATGAACATGATAAAGATAATGATAAGAATGATGTTTCTGATAAAGAAGAGATTGAAAATGAACCTAAAAAGCATGCTAAAAATAAAAAGTACACTAAAGAAGATTTTATTGCTAAGAAACATGGTAATGAAAGAGAACCTTGGGTTCAAAAGCAAATGCCTTTTCCTGTTAAGAAACTAAAATCAAAGGAGGAGGAACATTATAATAAATTTTGTGATTGGATGAAACCTTTGTTTTTGCAAATCCCTTTGACTGATGCTATTAAATTGCCTCCTTATTCAAAATACATGAAAGATATTGTCTCTAACAAAAGGAAAATTCCTAATGAGGAGATTTCCACTATGCTCGCTAATTACTCTTTCAATGGCAAGGTTCCAAAGAAGCTGGGAGACCCAGGTATACCAACCATCCCTTGTTCCATCAAGAATAATTATGTTACAACTGCTCTATGTGATTTGGGAGCAGGAGTTAGTGTGATGCCTTTTTCCCTTTACAAGAGACTTGATTTAGATAAGTTGATACCAACCGATATATCTTTGCAAATGGCTGATAAATCTACTGATGTTCCTGTTGGTATATGTGAAGATGTTCTGTTCAAGTTACTCAAAATTGCTTAATATTAACTGATTTTGTTGTGTTGGAAATGCCTGAAGATAATAATATATCTATTATTCTTGGAAGACCTTTTCTTAACACTGCAGGGGCTATTATTGATTGCACTAAAGGAAAAGTTACTTTTAATGTTGATGACAAGGAACATACTGTTTATTTTCCCAAGAGGATTGATAAAGTATATGGAGTTAATACAATTTTTAATTTGAAAACTATCAAAGTGGGAGTTATTGATTGTCCTATATATGAGCCTAAAGAAGAATATCAAACTATTGTGATTGGATCCATATCAATTCAATATAAGGTAACATGATTGATTTGAGGTTTATTTCTTCTTATGTCATGTAAAATTTATTTGGTAGCAAGACTTGATCAACCTTGTTAACAAGTATATTTTAAATGCATGGAAGAGCTGAACAACACATTTTTTTCTTTCTCCACTTATTTTACTTGCTGTAGTACTACTTGTTTTGCAAGATGCTTTAGTTGTTTAAAATTTTGGAAATCTTTTTCCTGCCCTGAAATAATTATTTTAACACCCAGAAATGTGCATTTTTCGAAATTTTCAAAAAATTATAAAAATTATACCACTGGTCTTATTTTTCAAAATGCAACTGAGTGCACGGATGACCAGTGGGCTGCACCCCATGTGCGGCCAGAAGCTAAGAGCGCACCGCCGTGGTGTGGGCCCCACCGGCCCCCACTCACTCATCCACCTACCACTCCACTCTCTTCCACGGGAAAACTCGACACCATTGTTCAAACCCGAACTTCTTGCTGTTCTTGCTCGAAATTTTTGATCTCCTTGCTCAGCCCATCTTTGCTGAAATTTGGAGCATTTGTTCTCCGGTATGTGACTCCTTCGATTATCCAAATATAATTTTGAATGGTTGAGTATATCTTGAGTAATTTGCTGTTGTAGGTGACGTGTTAAGTGAGTTTGCATGCTTGATTCAAGTTGTTGAAATGAGTTTTGATGCATATTTAGTACTCTAGCAAGCTCCTATAGTAGTTTCCCTCAATTATATGTCTCGAAATCAAGTTTTATAATGATTGTTGAAAATTTCAGAAAATGGAGTGGAATAGACATCAACTCAATCAACATGAATTGGAGGTGCATGAAGTTATGAGAGTCCACCGTGAAGAGGGGGTATTCCCCTCCTACTACCCATGCACCGATTTCATGAAGAGTGCAGGGATTTTTCAGGATGTTCAAAATCTAATTTCTAATGCAGGGTTAGAAGATTTTGTTGTTGGTGAACCTTACCAATATGCAAAACTAACCATGTCAGTGGTGCAGGATTTTGAATACCATTGGTCCCAACCTAACCCCATGGTTCAATATAAAATCTACAATAAAACTATCAACTTGCCCCTTGATGATTTTTGTGCAGCTATCAAAGTGCCACAGTGGGGATCATGTGAGAAAATTAGGGGGCAGCCACCGCAAATCTTGAAACTTTACGAGATGATCTATCAAGGGAGAAGCTTCTCGGATGAGAGTGGTAAAATTCGTAGTATTCAACTCCCATCTATTCGCTATTTTGCTTACTTTATCACCAAGTGCGTCCTTGCTAGAAAGAATGCAAATAAGTTATCCATCCATGATTTGGTTTTCTTAGCTGCTGCATTGCAACGTGATAGAACTTATAATTTGGGTGCTTTGATAGCTTTTAGGCTTGCAACTAACCGTGATAAAGGAGGAATTTGTGGGGGTCTCATTGCCTCTTGTTTGCTAGCTATGCATGGTGTAGAACCTCACCCTCTTGATATCCAGCTCTCTGTAGAGAAACTTGATATTGTTTCCATGATAAAACATGACTTTGTTTCTAATTGGTCTAACTCGAATAACTTGTCCTATGAGATAACCTTTTTCAAGAAGAAGTGGAGAGTAACTAAAACTGAAAGACTAGTTGGACTGCCTGCACCTGCTTTGTTTAACCTTGATTCCAGGGAAAATTGGTCGGTCACAGAAGATGAACTTGATGCATACATAGAGAGGTGAAGCCATCAAACAGGGGATGGTGTGGAGGAGGCCGAGGACCCCCTCAACTTGCCATCCGACACAGCAAGTTCTTCACATCAGTATTCTGGGCATGTGGAACCTTCATCCTTCTCTTCTGCACAGGGATCTTATTATGACCATGCCATGTATGATCCACCGGCGTGGAACCCTGACCCTCGCTGGGGTTGACCTCCACTTAGGCCAAAAGCCTAAGCTTGGGGAGGTATGCCGGCATCACTCATTCATTGCATATTACAATTGCCGGTCATGTGTATATACTTGTTTCATTTCTTTTGGTTGTTTCTCTTTCGATTATTTTTTATTTCACTAGGTTTTTATTTTAGTTTTTGAAGGTTGTTATTACTGTAGTAATCTTTACTTTTACTTCTTTATTTCATTTGTGTGCCGATGGGTGCCTCTAATATGAGGAAGATGATATTTGGGGAAGTGCTGTCTAAAAAACAGATTCTGGACTGATACTGAAAAAATTGCTGTGCGTAGCCAGAACGTTATTTTGAGCTGCCAATTTTTGTGCATGTTCCCATGGTTATTATCTAACTTTCATTAGTTGACCACTTTTCGAGTTGAGTAGCAGAAGATTTTCCGAAAAATTGATTACTGTACTGCTGTCAAGTTTTGGCAGATTTCTGCCACTTTGCTTTTCTGTGATTCTTTTAGTTTTCGTTCTCTTGTTTTTGCTTTGTTTCTTTCCTAAAACACAAAAATACCAAAAATATTTATGTTGTTTCTCTTTATCATTTGTTTATTTGGTTTCTTATTCCTATTTTGCTTTATTTGCTATTGTTGGTTTGCTATGAGAAAATCCAAAAAGATTTTACTTTCATTCGGTGACTCTAATATCGAAAACGCCAAAAATATTTGTTGTTCTTCTTCTGTTTTGTAAAGTTTATTAGGGAGTTCAGCGGTCTCTGGTGATTGGAGCTTGGTTTTCATTTCATATTATTCAAGCCACACAAGTGAAAGGCAATAATGACGATCTACGGCAACTCGACTGTGGTGAGAGGCTGGTATGAACTCTATTTGTTTTCATTTTTGTACATATACTCATCCATGTGAGCATACTTAGTTGGTTCATGTGAGGTATATGTCATTTAATGGAAGTCTAGTAGTTCATGATCTCTCATATTTAGCTCCAATTATTAATAATGAGTAGCATGTCATGAATATCTGCTTGCATTGTTTTATTCATAGATAGGTATGACATTGTGGTATCCTCCTCTGAATAATTCATTTGGATTGACTTGGCACATGCTCACGCATGCATATGACTGAAAAAACAAAAATTCAGTTAAGCCTCGATGATTTACTTTGCTTCAGAGTTCTTGTATCACTTTTATGCCTTTGTTAATTTTATTTTGTCGCAAGCATGATTATGACAGTTATTGCTCTCTTGATTGTCGCTTCCCAGTCTATTGCTAGCCTTCACTTGTACTGAGCGGGAATGCTGCTCGTGCTTCCAAATCCCTGAAAACCAAGTTATTCCAGAGTGTCCACCATAAATACCTATGCATGGCATTTCAAACCATTCCAAGTAAATTTTCATGTGCTACCTTTAAAACCTTCAAACTATTTCTCAATTTGTGTCAATATTTTATAGCTCATGAGGAAGTATGTGGTGTTTTACCTTTCAGTCTTGTCAGTCACACTTTCACCAATGGACTAGTGGCATATACATCCGCTTATTCAATAATTTTGCAAAAAGAGCTGGCAACGGGGTGCCCAGCCCCAATTAATTACAACTTTCATTAATAATTCTCTTCACGTGTTTTGCCCTGATTTATCAGTAAGCAACTTAACTTGCAAATAGACACTCCTCCATGGTATGTGAATGTTGGAAGGCACCCGAGGATTCGGTTAGCCACGGCTTGTGTAAGCAAAGGTTGGGGGAGTGTCATCCATAATGAAACTAAAATGCATGTGTAAACAAAAGAGAAGAGGGATGATCTACCTTGCTGGTAGAGATAACGTCCTTCATGGGAGCCGCTCTTGAAAGTCTGGTTGACGAGGTAGTTAGAGTACCCACTACCATTCGTTGACAACAACAAACACCTCTCAAAACAATTTTACTTATGTTTCAAAAATGAAAAGCTCTAGCACATGTTAATCCCTGCTTCCCTCTACGAAGGGTCAATCTTTTACTTTTATGTTGAGTCACCATCCTTTCTTTCAGCACCTTCTTGAGAGCATAATTGTCATTCTTAGTGTAATATGCTTGTCCAAGAATATAGTTAACTGTGGTATAACTTTGATGCTTTTATCTTTGATAGATTTTACTTCTAGTCTTCCCATGAACTTCAGAGGTGCCTGGGCATTTATGTTTTGCTGTACAAATACGGGCAAGCGAGATACCACTTTATCATATCTTTCTATGAACATTGCAATCCTGCTTATAGAAGTGTTTCATGATGCTTGTTATTAGTTTGTTGGTATCTCTTTCATGATTGACGCAGCTATTAGATGACTTTATTTGCATTTATCTTATTATGAATTGCCTAAGTACTAGTCCATATAATGAGAATATTTACATCATATGAGAAAATGTGTTCATGAAAGTTCTTTTATCGCACTCAGTTGTTAACTGAATTGCTTGAGGACAAACAATAAGCTAAGCTTGGGGGAGTTGATACGTCCAAAACGTATCTACTTTCCCGAACACTTTTGCTATTGTTTTGCCTCTAATTTGTGTATTTTGGATACAACTAACACGGACTAACGCTGTTTTCAGCAGAATTGCCCTGGTGTCTTATTTTTGTGCAGAAAATCAACTTTCAGGAAAATCCCCGAAAACAATTGCAAAGGGCCTATTTTTATAGAAGATATACGGAGCCAAAGCAGGGGGAGGCCCACGGCCCCCACACCATAGGCCGGCGCGGGGAGGGGGCGCGCCTTATGGTGAGGGCGCCGGCCGCCCCCGACGCTCTCCTCTGGACTACATAAGGCCTCGACCCAAAACGCGAGGGGGTTCGACCACTTTTCCAGAAGACGTCCAGAACTCCGCCGCCATCGCGAAACTCAATCTCGGGATCAGAAACTCTGTTCTGGCACCCTGCCGGGATGGGGAATTGGAGGAGATCATCGCCATCGTCACCACCGACGCCTCTCCATCGACCATCCATGATTCCCCCATCCATGTGTGAGTAATTCCCCCGCAGTAGGCTGAAGGGGATGGTAGGCATTGGATGAGATTTGTCATGTAATAGCCATAAGATTGTTAGGGCATGGTGCCTAGTATCCATTGTTGGTACTTTTATGATATTGTTGCAACTTGTTATGCTTAATGCTTGTCACTAGGGCCTGAGTGCCATGATTTCAGATCTGAACATGTTATTGATTCATGTTGATATTCATTGTTTTATGATCTTACCTGCAAGTTGTATACACATATTGCTGTCCGGAACCCGAGGCCCCAAAGTGACAGAAATTGGGACAACCGGAGGGGAAGGCTGTGATATGAGGATCACATGTGTTCACGGAGTGTTAATGCTTTGCTCCGGTACTCTATTAAAAGGAGTACCTTAATTACCAGTAGTTTTCCTAGAGGCCCGGCTGCCACCGGCTGGTAGGACAATAGATGTTGTGCAAGTTTCTCATTGCGAGCACGTACGACTATATACGGAACACATGCCTATGGTTATTTAGTACTTGGATACTGTTTTATTATTATCTGCAAATGCCTAGCCTTGATTATTACATGAGTTATCTTATCCATGCAGCGCCCGTTCATCCATCCCTATGCCTACAGTATTTTAATCCTGTTGTTTACTATAATCACTATTGCTGTCTTTATTACATTGTTGCTTATATTTCACTACCGCTACTGCCATAAAACTGTTGCAACTGATAAACTACTGCGAGCAAGTTTGTTTCCAGGTGCAGCTGAATTGACAACTCCGCTGTTAAGGCTTACAAATATTCTTTGTCTCCCCTTGTGTCGAATCAATAAATTGGGTTTTACTTCCCTCGAAGACTGTTGCGATCCCCTATACTTGTGGGTTATCAGCTCCCTCAGAAGCATTGTCTAATTCTTTCCTTTTACTAGGACAAAGCCATGCATATACAACCACGGTGGGAAACCATGATGAAGGAAATTAGTGACAAAACCTCTGAACCTCTTGTAGCCTTCATAAAGGCTCTCATCTGGGTGGTTCTTGAAATTGGTGATCATGCGCCTCGTTCCATAGGATTTGCTATCAGGGTAGAACCTAGTCAAGAACATCAAGGCCAACTCCTCCTAGGTATCCTATCTCTGCATGACAACTCTTAAGCCAAGCATAAGATTTAGTAGTAAGAGGTTGGAAAAATAATTTGTAATTAACAACATCCTCAGAGTAAGCATTTAATTTCAAGGTTTCACATGCTTCCTTAAAGAAATCTAAATTCTTGAATGAATCTTCGTACCATCACCTGTGAACCTTTCCATGTGCAATACTTCTAAAATCATAGGGTCTATTTCATACCCTTCAGGACTAATGAATTTTTAAACTTGCATAAAAGCATTTGGTATAGTGTCGGTGTTCCTAATATCATCTAACTAGCTAGGTGAGGTTTTTGATGTATTCCGTGGTGGGTACTTAAAAACTGAATAAACAACGTTAATACTAAAATATAAATTAACAACTAAATGGAAAGACCAAAAGCGCTTAGCTTTCCGGCAATGGCGCCAGAAAATAGCTCGATCATTGCAAGTGCACAGTCCGTTTATAGCTAGTTTCGAAGTAAGAGTATTAAACCACAGAGAGCTAGAGTTCAAATAGTCTTATCCTTATATCGCTATTTATTAAAGAGGGTATTTAGAAATTGTTATAAAGTCTAATCAATGTGTAAATGGTTAAAAGGGTTTGGTTGTTTTAGTTGTGTTTGCGAACTAAGCAATAAGTAAAGAAGAAACAATAAATAGAGAGAACTCGTAATATAAAAGGATGAAACCCCAATAGGGCGAGAGAGTTCTTAGGGAGTGTTGATTTCACCACTAGCATCTATTAATTATGATTAAGATAATCTAGCCCTTCATTCATGTGTATGTATGGGTGGATCTCCATAACAAGATGACAATGAATCAGCCATCAATTATGATCCCTCATAACCACCATAGCAATTGATAGCAACTACTTCAATCTGACCATAATTAAGGGTTTCCCCGTGCTTATGGATAGATTCACTAAGTCCCCTCATATCCCCCTTTACTAGGTAAGTGAAGATCCAATGCGGCATGTCACTTAGGACCTTCAACAACACCCTCTAGCCAAGAGTAGTTGAAAGAACATTTTCCGCCCTTATGAGTTTTGTGTGTTTGATGTCAACACAAGTACAAGTTTATGTGTATTGATGTATACATGTGTATAAAAAGATGCTACACATTGTGGTGCTCGATAGATCATTCAAAAAGAAGGAGTTATTGTGTTTTTACTACGGGCGGAAGTTCCGGCCACTACAAGCGGAACTTCCGACCAGATTCCGCAATCAGCAGCGTCAGTACTGCGCACAGAAAAGGCACAGGGCGGAAGTTGGCCGGTAGTACCGGCGATCGGTACTACCTCCCTACTTCCGGAAACAACGTTTTCGATGCAGTAGCTTTCCAGAAGCAAGTTCATCATCCCCAGAAGTATATTATTCTTGAGTTGAGAGCACAATAGATGTATCCAACAAAGATCTTGTCATGAAGAAATGTGCATTCTTGATGTGAGGGTTCTCATTGGGGGATTCAAAGAGGGATTAGGATGGAGTAGTGGTAGTGGCAATAGCGGCCAATTCCTTTGAGGTTTCTTCATCACTATCACTATCCTTGTCCTCGGAAGAATACCCTCTTTAGTGAGTAGCACAATCCTTGATGGCATCTTGTTCTTCTTATTCTTGATGAAGACTTTCTTGTTGGGAGCCTTTGAGTCTTTCCTCTTGTCCTTGGTATCAGAGCCTTGGCTCTTATTTCGGGCTTAACTGCCTAAGAGTATGCCAGATGATGAGACTTCGGAAGGGGCCGCAAAGCCGGCTTTCTATAGAAACATCCTTGAGATCCTCCTTGGAAGCTAATATGAAGATATGAAGAAATATTTTTTAGAGCTTCTAAAACAATCGGCCCCTCCCGTCATTCCCATCTCGGAGGAAAATGACAAGGACTCTTTAGTAGAGGGAGATGCTTCGGACTCACCCTCTACTACAAAGCCCTTGGATGGTGAAAACTTAGCCAATGTTAAAACCCCTAATGCTTCTCCTAAAGTGGGCTTAGGTGAGAGCTACAATGTCGTTCCTTGGCGCTCTCCAGATCTGTCGGTTCCCCACCCTCATATAAACAATAGGAAAAAGAAACATTGTCCATTAGTCCCACAATATGGTTCCCCTTGTGAAGACTTTGCAAAGTTCTCATGTTGACATGGGCCAAGAGGCGATGCCACAACCAACCCACGTCCTCCTTTCCAAATAGGCACATCGCACTTGAAGTGGTGGGCCCGAGAAGTCCACCACATACAAGTTGTTTTCGCGATACCCAACGAAAGCGACTTTTAGAGTCTTGCTCCACAAAGGACCACAATATCTCTATCAATAAAGATATCGAAACCCATCTTGCCAAGGGCGAAAGCAGACAACAAATTATAACCAAGGATTTTGACAAGAATGACATCCACAAGCGTAATGTTATGTGCAACCATAACCTTGCCAAACCCCAATACCTCGGATGTTGAATTATCGCCAAAGGAGATGGTGATATCATGAATGTTGGGCCTCAACTCCTTGACGAGATCCTTGCCGCCGATCATATGACTTGTGCATCCACTATCAGTAGTTCCCTCTCCCGTCTCTTAGGCAAATGTTACATGGTGCACAACACATAACATCGAGAGAATTATCTAGTACATACAATCGTGAATTAAAAGTATAGATCATATTTATTCAAGATCGACATAATATTGGTAGGGTCTCCCCATGACTCCCCAAGAACAAAGGAAACTAATCACACATAGAGGCAATGAATATCATCATAATAGTATGGATGAAGATACAACCTAATGGACGAATCCTTGTGTAAATCCACAATAGGTTTAGAGATTACAACAAGATGGAGGAAGGAGTAAGATGAAATGGTGATGGCGATGAAGATGTTGCAGCGGCGACGGTGATGAAGATGGAGATGATGCCCAATCCTCCAAGGATCTTTGTAGTTTTGATGATCGATGCCCCCGTGCTTGTTCCCCCTCCAGATCCCTTCCGGAGGTGAGGTATCTGCGAGTTCTGGTGTCTCTAGATCTCTGATCTCGGATATGTCTTCAAGGGGCGGAACTATTTGACGGGGCGAAGGTACCGACAAGTCATACGGGCAGCGATATGGGCGGGTTCTGCTTGTATCGATGCTCGTTAAACACCCTGGAGCTTCTCTTCACGAGGCCCTTTCACCCATGTGTGTGGATAATTATTCTGGAGGACTATGTAGTCTTTAATTTGCATATTTATTCAATAAAATGGCGTGCTAAGTCTCTTTTCGAAATGAGCCCTTCGAATCGGGGATCCTAATGAAACAAACACAAAAGGCGTATGTAGACGCGATAAAATACCAAAATTCTATTGCTACTAGTGCAAATTGGACTCGTTAGGCCTCAATCCAAGAAGCTCCTAAAGATCAATAATTCACCTCCCTTCGTTCTTGGTTGAACTTGGAGGTACAGAGTCGAAGGTCCAGCTCTGAAGGATTCCCATGGTGATGTATGGACAAAGATGCTTCATCTCCACCTCAGAGCCATTCCAGTCGCCTCCCATTGCAATCTCAAACACCTTCGGCAAAAGGATAGCGTAGGTGAAATGATGAGAAGATAAGAGGGTTTCGGTTGCCAATATTTCCTTTTTTATAACAAGGAATACAATTATGTTGGGATTTTCCTTAACGACACACCGAAGGATGTAGGATTGTAGAGCTCTCGATCGCATTTGCAACACGATTTCTGTAAAGTGGGCATCGACCCACGAGGCAGAAAGCTTAAACACGTTGAAGGAAGTAATCATTCCCAAGGCCGCCAGAGGCACGCTTCGTCATGTCCCATCAAGAAGGGCGACATGACAGGCGATAGAAAGATGCCACTGACATTCGCCAGACGTCATCAACGAAATTGGAATTAGCCAATGTGAAGCATCCTTCCGACCGTAAGTCAACCTGGACGAATACTAAATATTGATGTTCATTAGACCTTGTGCTTCGTTTATGATCTTTTTAGGAGTTCATCGATGAATCTCCACCAACCACTCACCTCTCAGGCGAGTAGACAAAACGACTGTGGGCAAAGGAGTCAGGACTGGAGTAGAGTTCCTAACACGCTCAGGGGAAAATGACAAGGGGATACCCAACCGGGTAGGCCCAAAGGTGCGAGTCCCTGATCATGGCTAGGGTGGTGCAATCCAGTCTCCACCTCGCTAAACCTGCTCATCAAGGCCCGATACAGCATGGAGGCCAAGTCGATCCACTCAAGATCATCGTGCAGGAAAAGCAAAGGAATCAACGTTGGTAGTCGACTAGGGGTTTAGATGGCTCGTTGTGTTATGTAAAATCCTAGGTCAGCCATCTATGTAAGGCTTGGTCAGGATAGCGTAGACGCAAAGAACACATTCGCCCACATAGCGACCATAGCCTCCATAGCTCTCATACTCATCATCCACGCCTCCGGCAATACTTGTAAACTCATAGACATCAATATAATCAAGGAGTAGGTATTACCTCCACCACGAGGAGCCGAACCTAGGACATCGTGTCATGTACCATTCTCATCCAGGTGAACAAATGTCACCATCGTCAACCACCTCATCGAAGCTACCCCTATAGCATTTGTCTCAACAATACGTCGACATTTGGTGAGCTATTTTAGCGTAGCAAGACATTGAACTTGTTATTTGGTTATGTGTAGAACGTGAGGTGTGATAATCGATTCCCCAAGTGGTGAGGATACCAGCCCATAAAAAATAGCACACCGTAAGCTATATCATAGTCGACGATGAACATAGCACAAATTACTTTGTCCATACAACAAAGTAGCGGAACATAGTTCAGGACACGACACAAACTAGGAAGTTCATGATGGTGAGTGAACCTAGTCCGTTGCTGACCATTACTATTAACAAGGCACATGGTTGACTCACTCATTCCCTTGATTTGTGCGACATTTGAATCGTTGGCCTCGGGAATGGCCGCATATAGTACACAGGGTGCGTGGAGCCAAAGAATCAAGGTAAATGCACAAAACTTGAGTTAGCCTCATATAAAATAGCACATACAAAGAGAAGAGATGATCCTACTGAATCTACCGCGTGAACAAATAATGCTATTTGATCAAGACACTAGGTTGAGTAGAAATATCCCTTCATGGCGCATTGCTACAATCTAATCATCGGCAATTACAACTACCACTTAAGTAAACACCCCGTGAACAGTGCAAAAAAAACAAATGTTGCTTCTATCTAACCCTAAAAACCGAATCTTGTCCTATAAGGTAAAATGTAACTGTAATCCACATGTATGTATGTGTAGATTTGCTATTTACAGAGCACATGAACATACAGATGAACAAAAACAAGGGCAATTGAGTATAACATACCAAATCGAGGTATCCTTTACACTCCTACTACAAATCTGTTGGAGCTGGTGAAGTCTTGCAGGCAGAGGGTTTCGATTGCCTGCTATTCCGCCGTCTTAACGGTGTTCTTCGATCTACCGGCGGCAGTGAAACCACTAACGGTGAGAGGAGAGGGAAGAGGAGCGGAGAGGCGGGTGAGAAAGGCGAGTGAGAGATGAGAGGGGTGGTGGATGGATTTATGTTGCACCTTCTATATGTTTCCCAACTTCTCCCGCTTTACCCCACGCGTGCAGCGTCGTTCCCACGAGCATGTCCCCTTCGAAAGTGTCATCTTTTAGGACGCGATAATCCCGTTGCCAACCAACCAGCCCAAACGTGGCACAGTGGATGGAGAAACGGCATTCCTAGCAACCAAACTCGCCCGAGAACAACCACATATGCCAGCCTCTATGCCCCCTCCCTAGCCTGTCGAGAACTACACACAATCATTGAAACACATGGCAAACAAACAAATAATAATAAAGTTCAACTAAGATAGATAATTGAAGTCCAACAAATATGAATGCACGACATTTTTGAATCATCGTTCCATCTGCTTAGTCTATTTCTCAAAATTCACGTCCAATATGCAAAACGCACAGAAAAAAGTTAATGTCTTGAAAGTAGCATTGCTCAGCAAATCCACAACAAGACCGTCTCACCTGACTTCAGATTATCGATACAGAAAAGCCTAAACAATAGCAACAGGTTGATATAATATGAATGATATTACATAAAGGCTTCGAGGTGTCATAGAACAATCGTTAAAACACAGCTACAGGTAATCGACTCCACAGCTCAGAACTATGAAAGAGAGCTCATCTGATCACTCGCTAACCTCATTGTCACAGTCATGAGAAGTGACAAATGTAGCTATGACATCAACGTCTCACCAAATCAACCAATTCTCGAAACCTAAGACTATCTCAGTAGGGATCTATATCCAGACCACGTGAATATTCTCAAAAACACAAACAAGCCAAACCGGTTACATGGAACTGCAGCACTTGCTCTTTGGAATCTCCTGCGCAGGGCCTGGGACAAGGACTTTCTTGCCTGCCAGCGATGGGGCAGCCCCATTAACCTTTGGGTCAGCCGCGATGTTCTTCTTGCTGTGGATCTTGAAGATCTCTGACAGGACAGTCTGGAAGGAATTCTCGACATTGGTGGCCTGCATCGCGGATGTCTCAAGGAAGAAGAGGTTCTCCTTCTCCGCAAACTCCTTGGCATCCTCGGTGCTCACAGCACGCTCGTCTTCGAGGTCACTCTTGTTGCCAACCAGCATGATGACAATGTTCTTGTCTGCATGCCCACGTAGTTCCTCCAGCCAGCGAGGTATGTGGTCAAAGCTTTGGCGCTTGGTGATATCATAGACTAGCAAAGCGCCCAGCGCGCCTCTGTAGTATGCACTTGTGACAGCCCTATACCTGCAGTGGCCGAGCCCACAGTTTCACAATCAAGAACAAGTATAATTCGTGCTTTCTAAAGATACAGCATCCAAATTCATAGAGTTACAGAATGCAAACTATAGTGTGGAACACGAATATTTGCAATACAGACCACCCATTTGAACAAGATGGGAAAAGCAGCAGCAGCACTAAGAATAATGGCCGCAGTTGCAATTCATACAGAATAATTATAAACTTGAGAAGCAGATGGCATGGTGTTAGAGAATAACTGCAGGAAAGCTTGTGAGAATTGAGAAACATTTGAACAAAATATAGCAAGTAGTTATCCGTTCTCACAATAGCCTACAGCTGGAAAGCGTATGCAAACATGTCAAGAAATTGTTACTAGCAGGCAATTGTCTCAGAAAAATAATCAACATACATAAAATTTACAAGTAACTGCTTCTGCAATCTGCACTGATTAAGATATGAGTGGCACATAAATTTGTATGATAAGCTGGAACTGAATCGCATTCTGTAATTTGGTGAAAACAGTAAAAACATTAGAGCTATATAGTACACAAGAAACCAAGCACCAAAGTTTTCAAGAGAACCGTCCCATTACAGGACTTGAATCTCAAGCATCGTGTGGCAGATCTCCTGTCGGTACCAAACTACGCGTACGTTCAGTAGGGTACACCCCAAGCTAAATCGGTCATTTCAACAACCGGGGGCAGAGATCCAGTACTTGACTAGTAGTCTGCCCGTACGCTGTGCACGTATGTATGATGACCAAGAGGACTGCATGAAAGTAAATGACGTCCGTGGTACGCAACATAGTGTCACCCGCAATGTATAGCGATCTAACCTAACGTAAGGAAAAAAAAAAACGAAATCTACGGAATTCCCGACTTGCTTGAACCATAAAAACGAGAGCTGCCATCAAACAAACCGCCGAATAAAATAAAAAAAAACGCCTAGAAATCACTGGGAAATTGCAAATGCGACGGCCGGGAGCAGATCTGGGGGAGTAGAGACGACAGAATCGAAGAGGGGGGGCTTGCCTCTCCTGGCCGGCGGTGTCCCAGATCTGGGCCTTGACGGACTTGTGGTCGATGAGGAGCGTGCGCGTCTGGAACTCGACCCCGATGGTGGCCTTGGAGTCGAGGCTGAACTCGTTGCGCGCGAACCGCGCCAGGATCTGCGACTTGCCGACGGCCGAGTCCCCGATCAGCACCACCTTGAACACGTAGTCTACCTTCTCCCCTCCCGCCATGGGCGTCGCTCTTGCGGAACGGCGGCGGCGGTGGTGGTGGCGGGCGGAGGAGTGAGCGAGGGAGGGAGGAGGCGGAAGTGCCTGCGTGTGAATGGAGCGTGCGTGGGGGAGTTTGGGTTTTTGGTTCGACGAGTGTAGCGAAGGAAACGGGGAAGACCAGGGGGAAAGGGG
Source organism: Lolium multiflorum (assembly GCA_030979885.1). Lineage (NCBI taxonomy): Eukaryota > Viridiplantae > Streptophyta > Magnoliopsida > Poales > Poaceae > Lolium > Lolium multiflorum. Next base: position 87,415,807 of record CM061747.1, read on the forward strand.
AAAGCGGGTCGGGTTGGTAGGCGGCGTGCGGTGCGGGATACTCTGCTCTGCTCAGGTGGGCCACTTTCTTTCCTTGCCGACGCCAGACGGTACTGCCCGTAGGATTCAAGGATTTATTTTTGAGAAATCCAATTCATAGGATTTTTTTCTAAGAGCATCTACACCTGTGCCTTCAAATAGACGTCGGTAGAACTATGAAAAATGAAAGATTGCTATGTGTTTTGCTTGAACAAGAACAGATAAGTAATGCTCTTTGGATCAAAGGAATCACGTCTCTAAAATTTCTAGGAATTGTGTTCCTGCATCTTAATTCCAAATGAGAAAGGATGTTATTCGGATCCTTCCCGTTGACCCCTCTCATCCCGCTACAGTAACTTCAGAGTCCTCGAGAGGAGGCTAGGCCGATCTAAGATGTAGAAATAGTCGGTCGGAGTTGGACTAGGAGAGACACGGAGTTAGGGTTGTGCATAGTAGGTCTAGTTTGGCAACGAGAAGGCGTGGACGCGTGGGTACTGCATCTTATGGAACGAGATATCAGCGGCTAAATATAATGGTTGTGTGGCTTCCCTCCCTGGTCGCCGGTAAATTGGTATAAGGTATTCTTCTTACAAGCATTGATGCCATTTTGGAGTTCTCTTCTTCCAAGGTGGTGCGCTCTCGCTGCTTACACCAAGTGGTCGCGTCCCAAGTGGTGGAGCAGTTGATGTGCTTGGATGCATCATCATGGATTCAGTGGAGAAGCAGCTAGAACAAGACCAGGACCTGATTGCTTTTCTAATTTTTGGTTCAAGGTCTCCAGTGCAAAAATTAAGGGACGTGTTGTAATTTTCTTTTCTTTTGGGGAACTTCTTGTAAATTTTTGCTCCACCGACGATGATATAAATGTACCATCGGGGTCTTTCTAGACCCTCTTCTTGTCCAAAAAAAAGATCCACTCTAAGATTTTGTACACTCATTCGTGTAGGATTGGTGCACTTTTCCTGTGTTTTTAAGCGTTTCATCCAAATAATTACTATTGTTTTCTCCTTTTTGCAATATTTATTTTCTACCTGCAATTCTGTCAAATTCCCGTGTTTTTTTTTCTATTCGTGTGTTTTTGCATTCTTGTAATCCAAAAAGAAGCCCTTAGGCTGGTGCCAATGCATCACAGGTTATAGCCTCGCCACGTTAGCTTTTACCCTCACTCTCACCCCACGGTGCCAGTGCACGGGCTATAGTGCCAGCTCTCACTTCTCTCTCCTCCACATCAGCTTTTCTCTCTCCTCGACATCAACATTTCTTTTTCAGATTAAAACATTCAAAATAATGCAACAAAATTATTTTATTCAACTAAAATTGTTACCGATTACATTCTAAAAAAATTACATAAAAATTTGAAAAAATTACATAATCTAGGCATTAGCCCACACATGCTCAATCAAATCATGCTGGAGCTGTGTATACATCGGTGAGTCCCTCATTTCGTTGTCCATCTGAATCCTGGCTGCTAGGCTTGGTGGTGCATTGTTGTGTATCGCAGGGCCGACATTGGAATCAACTGTCTCATAGATGTCCTCCAAATTTGTATCACGCTCATCGTCGATGATCATGTTGTGCAGAATGACACATGCACGCATGATCAACCCAAGAGTACGCCTCGAGTAGGAGCGTCCCGGAACTGCTAGAATGTTGAACCTAGCCTTCAGCACTCCAAAGGCACACTCGACATCTTTGCGCCAAGCTGATTGAGCAGTGAACAGTCGATGCTTTTCACTTTGTGAAAGAGTAACACCTTTCATGAACACCGGCCAGGAGGGGTAGATGCCGTCGGCAAGGTAGTAACCCTAGTTGTACTCGTGTCCATTCACCGTGAAGTTCACTATGGGTGCTTCTCAAGCAACGACTGATTGAGTACATTGATGTCGTTGTTGGACCCGGCCACTCCAAAAAAGGCATGCCAGATCCAACGATCATACGACGCAACGGCTTCTAAGATTATGTTAGGGTGTTTGATGTCTCCCCTTGTGAATTGACCGGCATGCGTCACTGGGCAGTTCCTCCACTGCCAATGCATGCAATCGATGCTCCCTAACATGCCCGGAAAGCCACGCTCCTCGGCTTTCGCTAACAGACGCTGAGTATCCGTGACAGTTGGTCGACGGCAAAACTCTTCCCCGTAACAGTGAATGATGCCTTCACAGAATCTATCTAGAAAATCTGATGAAGTTTTTCTAGCTAACTTAAGCCACTCATCTATCGTATCTGTAGCGGCTCCATAAGCTAATAAACGCAAAGCCGCAGTACACTTTTGTAGGGGAGAAAACCAGCACGGTTGAGAGCATCAACTCTTTGGGTGAAATACGGAGAGTATTCACCCAATCTATCCACAATGCGTAGAAAAAGGGACCGCCTCATCCGATACCTTCGCCGAAAGAAGCTCGGAGGATAAGCACAGTTGTCGGCGAAGTAGTTGTCGTAGAGCCGATCGTGGGCACCCAGACGATCACGCCTGATGAACTCTCGATGGCGTCGCGGCCGTCTTGGCTCCGCCTCGAGGTTGAGCATCGCCTCCTCATACTCCGCCTGGAATGCACCGATCATATCACCCTCCATTCCGTCGCTCGAACTGCTGCTAGACGAAGACATGGCGTTGAGAGGAGTGGAAATGGAGAGTGGAGGAGATGAAGTGAGGTGTGGAATGAGTGAAACCATATGGGGGTATTTATAGGGGTGGGGATGAAATTTTGGGGTTTTTGGCTTTTTTTTCGAATTTTTTGAGCCAGCAACGGCCCCAACGGCTAGCTGACGTGGACGAATCAGATTGCGCCACGTCGCTAGCCGTTAACCCTCCTCTCGCCCCGCTCTCGCCCGACCCGCCGCCGCCTCTCTCTCGCCCTCTTGTCCTCTCGCCGCGGGGGGCGAGGGGCGCACGGCGGCGGTGGATCCACCGCCCGCGCTACCGTCTCGCCTCCCTATAGCCCCGCTCTCGCCTCCCGGCGGGCGGTACCGCCCACGCTGCCGCCCGCGTTGGCACCAGCCTTAGTGTGGAAATCAATAATGCCAGTTAACCAACCTAAACAGCATAACAAATTGGTCAATTGTTTTTTTTATAGGGGTTGTAAAGAGAGGATTTCATTCTCTGATAGAACTTGAAACTGTTAGTACTTGTATCTCTCTACCATACTATCGTTAACTTATTTTAAGACATGAGTCTATTACTTTGTTATATTTGAATCCATTCTGAGTTGAAAATACATCTTAACAGTCATTCGCAAAAAGAAATAGATCTTATCAGCATCTATATTGGAGTAACATTTATATGCATTCATATTTGACAGCATCAATATTTGTATTTGTTTAAAAATATTTTTTTCGAGAATCCACAGGAGATCTGCGCGTTATTTCATTAAGATAAAGGAGACGATTACAACCCATCAACGGGCGCAGAAACATCCACCAGGTCGCAGCGAAGCGGCGGCTAAACACCTACACCACTCCTCTCGCTAACCCACGTCTACTAGCAAGCCATAGGCCCCAATCCTGGCATACTAACTCAAAAACACGATCGGCAGATGAGGCGGTGTCCTCGAAGACTCTGGCGTTCCGCTCCAGCCAAAGGGATCTCAGGATGAGCATGATAGCGGAGTTGGTGACTCTAGCATCCGCCCTAGACAGCCCCTCCACCACACTTGTTTAAAAATATATAACAACAGATGTGAAAGGCACTATCCGATACATATCCGATCTATTTCCAACCGCACCAACGGTTGGTTCCACAAGGACAACAAATACTTTTTTTAGGGAACAAGGGCAGCAGATACTAGTACATATTTACGCTGGACGACTATGCATGGTCTGATGGTAAATAATGTAAGCTTCCTCTCAATTATATAAAAAAATTCAGTTTCCCCTCTCAATTCGTCGAACATTGTTGGCCAAGTTGACATAGTGTTGTTCAAGATTCGGTGCACTAGTAGCTAAGAAGTTAACGATACATGGCAAACTGGTCATGATTTAAAGTTGAGCAGCAACAAGATTTGAGTTTTTTTTTGGGTGGGGGGCTGCGCACATGGACAGTCTAATTTACCTCCGGATGCGTTTAGCAATAAGGTAGAACATGATAATCTTGTTTTCACAATAATGTTTAGCCTGTATTTTTCCGTTTACATGGTTAATTAAGCAGAAAACATGATGGTACTAGTTGGACGGCCGTGGAGCACGGAGAGAGTGGTGAATGGACCTACTCGTGATGAGCAACACAACGAGGCAACGACACGTGAAGGCAGACAAACTGCACCATCATCACAACTTGGCTGTTACGGCTGTTCCGCTTGCACCCACTGACCCACCATGAGACGCGATGACACGCGTGCTCAGGGTTCACATTAGGTGACATGTGAAAGAACTTTTGATCGGCAGAATATCATAATTATATAATCTGTCACATTTAAATCAGTAAATGCATCAACAAACACAAAAGCCGCACTACCAACGCCAGTCGCACACATCTTTATTTATTTGCTTCATGCCAAATAGAAACTCAACCCAGAACATAAGATCGATGTCCATAAGATCAGTCCATCTATACAGTATACAGAGCTATCGTAATTCACCCACCATGTCCAACAGAACCATCTAAAGTATGACATACTGACACACCAAATACGGAGAAAATGGAATTCATATCCCAAGATTATGCTGTATGGTCAAAAGAATGTCATTTATAACAAAATTCGATCACCCTGCGAGTCACCTCCATTCGCCTGATCCATCATTGTGCTCCAGCGAAAAACCAAGTGCAAAATGGAGCTCCAGGAACTCAAACACGGGCCCTAATCATGACATGGTCCTTGAAGCTGAATAAGATTCGAGCGCTGGTGATAAGACGGTCCTTTTACTTACCAAGAGCTTTAAGAGGGTTACTGATCAAGGGGATAACCTCTCGATGTGCCATACTGTGCTCCCGTCTACTTCTCGCTGTGAATACTGTAGCCTGCTTATATCAAAGTATCATGTGTTCAAAACTACACTGCCTTGTTCAAGAATATTCAAACGAGTGTTTTTGACAGATTCAAAATGGGTTAAAATTAAAATGGCTAAAAAATAGAAGAGGTGAAAAACATACCGGTCATGCAGACGAGACTGTTGGCCTTGCCAGAACTCAAAAAGATTTGGTGTCAACCGGTAGCCACCCCAGTAATCAGGTTTTGGGATGAAGCTACTGCACAAACAGGAAACAGCAAATGAGGTTTAAACAACATACTCGGATATGCGTTTCGTAATGCAAAAAAATATCTTGCTTTTGAGGGCTAACTAGCCTCACGGGACTAGGAAAACCTCGCCGCGAGGGGAGAGCCGATTCGGCTCTCTTCTGACAGCAAACTACTACACGCGCAAAAAAACGTCCCACGATCCTCACTTTCCCTGAGTTGATGTGTTGGCTTGCCTCCAAAAGCAACCGTAACAATCCATCCAAATGACTAGCCCGCTTGCAATTGCCCGCAAAAGCAAACAGCCCAGCCAAACGTCTAGCCAAGGCAGACTTTGCTAAGCCGAGCTGGGTTAGCTGGCTATCTCAGCTATGGCCCATCTAAGCAATGGAACCAAACGCTCACGTTCAAAATTGATAAACTGACAATATCAAACCGTAATAATCAAACATAACTTCAGCAAACCATATTCCAGCCTATGTATTGTGGTTCCATGAAGTATCATGGGCATCTTGCTAGTGATTGTAACGGTTTCACGCATAGCAGCCAAAGACCATGATCTTTCAAAGTGGTGCTACCGTTACAATCACTAGCAAGATGCTCATGCTACTTCATAGAACCACAATAAATAGGTTGGAATATGGTTTGCTCAAGTTATGTTCGATTAATACACTTTGATATTGTTCGTTTATCAATTTTGAACGAGTGAGCCCTCCGGGTAGGGAGTGCACTCTCCAAGCGGTGCCAGCGACAGAAAGCTCGCTGGCAGGGGCATGACTTCCATGTAGTTCTGGCGATGACTAGTTCGCTGGAAGGGGGCGCGGCCTCCTCACGGTTCCGGTAACGACAATGTAACAGCAACGTGAAGAGAGGCGGATGAAAAAGATACAATGAGGAATGATGACAGAAGTAGATATCCGGCAGGATGCAAGACTTAATAATTGACAAGTACGTTGAAGTCACATTTGTTCCCAAGCAGATACAATCAGAAACATGGCGATATGCTTCTGATTTAGGCATGAATACAAACACACAAGGACAGGAAAACATGAAAACTCGCACCTAATAATTGACAAAATCACAGGAATAGCAATAATTACTGTCTAAGTAAATCAAAACGTCTCACACGGGTTTGTCCAGCCCACTTATCGGGGCTGAGGTGAAAGTGAACGGATGACCACCAAATGAACTTTAGTAGTAGGTGTGCTAAAACAGAAATACACTGCTTGGGAACAAAGCAGCTTATGGTGAATTACTCGAAACAAGAAAAGTATAAGGAAACATGCAATGGAGCGGTAGGCATGTTGACTCACCCATCCGAATATTTTTGTTCCAATTCCTTGTACGCCTGTTGAAGAACGTCCCTTCCAGAAATTACAGTGCTCTAGAAATAGCATAGTTAATATCTATTTATTTTCTTGTTTCATCCATTTCATATTTCCAGTGATAAAGACAGATATGTGACCAAAACTAGATCGGCAATACCTGCTTGCTAACTATGGCACCAAGCTGACTTCCACGTGGGCGGCTGTGGAAATACTTTTCAGACTCTTCTTCTGAAACCTTCTGAACCAACCCTTCTACTCTAACCTGTGTGACAATAAAGGTCAGCATCATCAGCCAACAGGAGGTCTCAGTATGTGCTAGTCTATTTGTCAGTTCAAATACATGTGTTGCATGGGAGCGTTCAAAATAATGGAGTAATGAATTGAACATCCGACTGGATTTACAGAAATATGTGGTAAATATGTATTCAACTATGCAGTGGGACATTTGGTTTAAAAAACGAAAAATGGGTGGAATACAAATACTAAACTGAAATTACCCAAGATAAAACTATCCTTTATTTGCGTCGAAGACATATTTCAACTCGCAGACCATTTCCAGTTTATCTTTTTAGTGCTCTTGACTAAATTTTCTTTCCAAGTTGATTACCTAACATTGATAAGTTAATTATAAGGTTGTTTGAAGTCAATTTAGTAAGAAGTTTTATTTGGTAAATCTGATGCCTAGTTTCAAAACGAAAGACGGAACTAATTGTGCTGATAGTACAACAGCTTGGCGTGCAGGTTCATATTAGTCCATCATGTTGAAAAAATGCAATGGATTAGTCCACAAACTTGGCTCACAGTTTCATTTTGGTCCAAAAAGTGCCACCTCGGGCTCTGGTCGCACCCACGTGGCATGCTAGCATGGTTAGTGCTGCACGTATAGTGCAGAGGAGTTTGCCACACCTTGGCTAGCCCTGTAATTTGGCATATAACCCCATAACCTTTCCACAAATCGCATCAAAAGGCCCCTCTCTATTCCCCTCATCTTCATAGATTTCATTTTATTCTCTAATCATCCTATAAATATTCCCCTAAAACCATCCTCTGACCTACATGATTGCAAGCATTCAATTGGCTTTCCAGACGCAATCCAAGACCAGATGGCAGCACCAATAATTGGCCATAGACCAAAAATGCTACGTTAGCAAGTCTCTGCTGGGCAACAGCCCTCTAGTATCCTGGCCCTAGTGTCTTCTACCAAAGAACTTTCAATGTTTTAGCACAAAAGAATGAAGGTCAAACAACAAGTATTGCAATTGTACTTCCATAACATTGGTCATGATCAGAAAAGGGTAACATGACCATATAACTTACTGTGCAGAACAAAGCTCATTTTCCTTCATTCATATGAACATACTTGGACATATTCTATCGGCAAAGGTCTCCAACAGTGATGCAAACCATAAGTTTAACAGATTTGTGGTCTTGTGAGGCCTAAAGAACCATCATTCTCGGTGAAAAAAGGATACCCAATCACAAAAAATCTGTCAGATCATCGCCCCCCAAACCCTATCAAAACCGCACCAAAACTTCTAAGGATCTGTGAGATTAGGGCACAACATCTGACAGTATTGTGTCCCTTGATCGCCATACCTTCGATGACGCGTTTCCATCTCCATCAAGGGTTACGGTTACTGCATCCAAATCATCCGCAAAGTGGCCACAAACAACTCAGAGTGAAGAGACAAGAGGTGGAAGGACTGGAAACACGGTGAGAAAAAATGGGAGTCCTAATCGCAAAAGGTGCATGGCGCCCTGAAGTTTCGGTTTCCCGTGCTTCACTTGCCACGCTAGCACGCCATGTAGGTGAGATTGGCCTCAGTGGCTCAGTTTGGACCAAAATGAACCCATGAGCCAAAGTTTGTGGACTAGTTCATTGTTTACAGCTTTTGATGGACTAAAATGGGACCGCAAGGCAAGTTGTAACTCTGGGGCAATTACCTCAATTATACCGCATGAGTTTATACCATATTACGTTACTCCTTATTAAATGAATACACATGATGCATCAATGCTTATTACTCACTTACTCATAACTGTAACGTGACAATGAGACCTAGTCAATAGTAATTACCAAATACATGACAGAGCAATGAAGACTGTAGGCTTTGAAAGGAGCCAATAAAGGCAGATGGTATATCAGATGAGATTGTTTAACAGCCTATTATACAAATAAGCACAACAAAACCAGTTCCTGCTGAAGAGCTGAGACCCTATTTCACAAATCTGACACCAAACATAGTGGTTGTTTTGAAAAAGGACTAAGATTGTGTTAGACTATTAGTGTGAGAATTTGTATTGTGTTACAGTGTTAGTTATTCAAAAGATCATTCGCCCTCTTGCTACTGCAGGCAATAATATTATTTGTTCACCCTCTTGCTGCTGAAGGAAACAGAATGATCGTATAATCACTAGTGTTCGCGCTTGGTAAAATCACCTGGCGGTTCATCTCATTCCAGTAGAAAAGAAGTGCAGCATTTGAATTTTCTGACAAATCATGTGCCTTTTGGCTACCATAATTTGTGTACCTGCACAGATACCATGAAAGCATGAGGAAAAAAAATGTAGGGATCACCGGAACGGATCACAGATTAAAACGGTGATTTTTAGCTTACCAAACGAAGCCATGCTTATCAAAACCTTTTAGAAGAACCATTCTTGAAGAACTGCCCACAAATTAACAACAAAGACTGTTATCTAACATAAACAAAAGCAAACCATTCCTAAAGCTGAAAAGAACATCAAGGCAGAAAGAATCATACGGTTTTCCTGCTTTACTGACAGTTGTTAAAGCCATGGCATTTGGTTCTCGCAGGTTAGCAGTAACTGCTTCATCAAACCATTTACGGAACTGCAGCAAAGAGACAGTCATCCGAAGAAAGCATTATTGATAAATAAGCTCACTATTTCCAGAATTGCTTCAAGTTAATCATACCTGGTCAAATGGATCAGGGATCACTTCATTCTCAAGAAGTTCTGGGGAAATATAATTTTCCCTCAGTGATGAAATGTCAACTGATGGTGCTTTTCCAATTCTCACACACATTGAGGTGCCAGGATATGGAGGAAGTTCGAGCCCATATTTGCTCGAAATAGGAGGCGGAACAAATCTACCCCCGAGGAAATGGTGTGGGCCAGTAAATTTTTTCGCACAGAGCTTTGGTGCAGTCAGTGATACCTACACATTCCGCAATAACTTAAGAACTGGAATTTTCAATGGTTAAACGGCTACCTCAAAGGTTGATGCATGAATTCATCCAAAAATCTTCTAAATAGATACTAACCAGCATATCAGGCTTAATTCCTCCTCCATTGACATCTCCCTCTTCTACATGCCACCCAGAAGGAATATCAACAGAAACGATTGGCGGCCTTTTCGCTAACTCATCATTAGCACTCAGAGAAACAAGCATTTGGACAAGATCATCAAAGGGTGGTCGGGGTGTTCCTGAAAAGTAGTTTACGTGAAAATATAATTTGTATCAGTCAGAAAAACAACACCAGAGCCTGTTATTTCGATTCAATTCAGTTCACTCATGGCACCATTCTATAAGGTTACATATCATTGATGATTTTATAAGGTTCTGCGTTAAACTAAGCCACTTGCTCCCAGCACCATTCTATATATCTATATTTCAAAATACCATGATACAGGGATCAAGGAGAGGGGGGAGTAATCTCATGTATTGACTTAATAATCAAAGTCTATGTCAGTTTGATCAATGACAAGTTATTCAAAAAAGCAAACTAGTCATTTATCATCTTGAAAATCATTGTTTTTAAAGCTGGGAGCTCAGCCATTGTTTCAACAAGATAATGCATACATTAATCCTGGTTTGTACAGGTTATGTGTTATGCATACATTGATCAGTTCCACAATTCCTGCTAAAGGATGGATAACAACAACATTGTTTCAATGAGACCATATGAACTACTTAACAAATCATATGGCACAGAATATTCGCATGGAACAGAGCAAGGGAGACAGGTGAGTGAAAAAAATCTGGGACAAGCTTTACATTCAATCAGTGAACATATATCAGAACATCACAAAAAGATAATATATTATCAAAATCCACATACCATGAAATGAGAAGCCAAACATCGCATCAATAACAATGTCAAACTGGCCTGGTAAGTCATGAAATAGATCTTCAACAGGCACGAACGGGATATCCAGTGATTCAAGCTAGAAGGCAAAGATGGTTATAATAATAATGTTGGGAAAAATAGGTAGAATATGGCACACCAAGAAAGCTGCGGAGCCCGTCAGAGAATACCTGAGTAACAAGGCCAGAATACAGAGGTTTGGCTGTACGTTTCGGATAACAAACAAATGGTTTGTATCCGAAATGATGAAGATGACGAGCAGCAACGAGACCATCACCGCCGTTGTTTCCTGGACCACAGATGATAAGAACCCTTGTATGTTCACTCAACTTATAAACCTGCATTGATCACGTAGATTTTCAGAAAAATACAAAGTATTGCTAACCAAGAATTGGTGTAGAAACGGGAATCGAAAAGGCAAACATATTTGTTGACATGGATGCCAAGAACCTTCTATGTCTGATGATCAGATCCCCAATTTTTGACTAGTTAGTGGGAGTTGAGAACTGTCAAGAGACCATGGTAGCAATCTCGTCACAAGTCCTTTAATTCTCGAATCACAAGAATAGCAAGCTACTGCTGCATAGCCTAAACGGTCTGGTGCTAAAAAAATTGTTCAGACAGCTAGCCTGCTTAATTCGAATTAGCACGCCAACCATGACAACGAGTTCCATGGCAGCTCCAGCTCCACGGACTTAACCTTTTTTTTCTTTTTTTCTTTTGAAGCATTTAATAACATGTTAAGAAACATAGTAGCAAGTGAGTATTAGCTGCAATATACCTCCGCAACGGCTTCCGCGACGCTCAGCCCCGCGAGCTCCTGCACGCACGCCCGAATCAAATGAAGCGATCAGTGGGAGAACCAACCAGTAGCGATAGATGGAAGGGGCGCGGGGGCGGTTCCCGTTCGCTTACCATGAGCTGGTCGACGCTGAAGCCGAGGGGCCCCATGAGCTGCTGGTCGATCTCCGCAGCGTCGCGCTGCGAGAGGTGCGTCACCTCCGTGGCGGCCGCGGCCGCCGCCGACGTCGCCAGCGACGCCATGGCCCGCGTGCGCGAGGGTGACAGGGCAGCCAACCGCGCAGCGGCGGCGGCGCAGAAGGCAAGGGCGTGGCGGGGCGGGGGAGGGGGAGGGAGGCGGCGGTGTGGGCTAGGGTTTTGGGCCGTAGGAGTGGCAGAGGGAGCGGCGGCGGCGGGTGCGGGGAAGGTGGAGAGGAAAAATGGCATAGCACGGGTGGTGGCGGTGGCGAGGCCGGATTTGGTCCAGATTCTGGACGCGGCGGTCAGCATCCGCCGCTGGCGGTGGCGGGGACGGACTGGCTGGGTTGCGACTGCGCCAGTAGACTACCACTACCAGTACTATCTGGAGTGTCCGAAGACAACTGGCGTCGGCCCAAGTGGGGCCCACGAAGCCGGAATCGAGAAGATGCCACTCCTCCCCACCCCATTCCGAGCTCTCTTCTCTCCTGCCACCGCCGCCGCCGCCTCCACCTCCGACGTGCCGCCGCGCCTTGTCCACCGCCTTCGGCCGCCGCTCGCGGGGGCTTTCCTCTTCCTCAGCCTAGGAGCCGTCGCGGGCTGCGCACTCTCCACCCGCCGCGTCCCCTTCCTCCGGTAACCCATCCCAATGCTCCTCTCTTCCACTCTCCCTCTCTGCCCTCGTAGTTAATTCCCAGATTTATTACCAAATCGTGATTCATATTCATGGTGATTCGGCTCAAATCTGGGAGCATCTTCACAGAAAGGCTACGCTGGTTGGTTGGGATGGGGCAGCACCTAATAATGTCTTTAGCCTTTGTGATTGTGTTATCTCGTAGATTAGTTGTCGATGAACTCTAGGAAATAATCAATCACTTGCAGTAGAATTTACAATCATCCATTGGCTGTTGTTACCTGAAACTTTGCATTAAGGCGTGCTTGGCTCGATAAATAATGTTCTGAATATCGTAAAAACAAAAGGGAAAAAAAACCCCCAACACATTGCACTGCACTGTTAACTCAGTGTAATGGATCTTACTAATGCGCCCATCTGTTTCCCAACGCTAGTGAATTTCTCCAATATTGTTGCGGTTACCTCCATAATGTTTCAGGTAAAAGCCGATGCGTTTCGGTGTGTCGCTAATGCTATACAAGTTCGATAGTCTGAAGTAGTAACACGTTAGCATTTAGAACCCTGTGAATTCTATGTGATTCAGTGGTTACATTGTTTTTCCTGATGTGAAAAATACTTGGTAACAGTTCCGAGACTTTACAGGGCGAGAAGTTTCAGTTCTGCTCGAATGGAGTCTACTTCCACGACAGTGCCTTCCATTGTTGTGTATGTGACAGTTCCAAATCGGGAAGCAGGTACTTTTACCTATGTCATTTCTCCCTCCCCCGCTCCCCTCATGGGGTGTTTAAATATGATATCATTACTCATCCTGAAAAAAAAGGAAAAGATGTAAATATGATATGGTAACGCTATAAATTTGATTCATCCTGAAAAAGTAGAAGCAATAATATATGATATGATAATGCTCAGCACATGGGTCATTCGTACCAGATTTGATTCAATCTGAAAATGGAAAAGCTGTAAATAGGATATGATAGCACTTAGGAAAGTGTTCCCTTGTATTAGGCGAAGCAACTCCCTCATCCTAGACATGATGCTCTTCCTGGGCTCTGCAATGGTCGTTTCCTTCGTCTTCGTCTCCGGAGTCACGTCCTCCGTCAGCCTCCATCAGCCCCATGTGGCCATATCCGACTCCGATCCTTGTCGATGATGAACTGGGCCTAGTAACACGCTTACTGCTCCACACCACCGATGTTCCCCATGTCGAGCCATGCATGATTCATCAAAACTTAGCAAGCAATTAAACATAGTGGTAGCTGTGGTTGAGCACTTGAGCACTGTTCAATGCAAAAGTTATACATATCTGTTGGCCGACGAATGTCGATCTAAACTAGCTCTAATAGCTTACACTTGACACCACATGCACCTATGCATATATGTATGCAGCTAACAGGCACATGCACCTAGCTTATTGACAAGTTGTATGTCATTTTAAAACAGCACTAAGAAATTTAAAATGGCTCTCTTTTATTTTCAGTTATCTTATTATTTATTTTCTTTTGCTGCAGGCAAAAAGCTATCAGAAAGCATAATCAGTGAGAAGCTTGCTGCGTGTGTGAACATAGTGCCTGGTGGGAGCTGTGTTCTCTCTCTCGCAGTTCTAGGCACTCAAGTTTAGCAGACTCTTGTCAATTTACCATCTTCTACAGTAGTTTCCTGCGTTCACTTGAACCTCATCATCTCGTTCAGTTTCTATTCAACATGGCATGCACTTTAGCAAATTGACTTCTCTATGCCTTGACTTGTATTGTGGTACCTGAGGTTCAACATAATCATTGTTTGGGATTCTAGTTGAATTAACTGAATATATGACCTTCATCAAGATCTTCAAGATCTCTTCAACTGCAGAGCTTAGCTTCTGCCTGTGCATATGCATTGGAATTGGAATAGTTGTGGACATGTTAATGTGTGGGGAGTTGACATGCTTGACTTGGTTGTTTATTTAGAACATATGGGTGCAATGATGACAAAATATTCTATCAAGCTCTACTCTTTGCTAACAAAACAATAGTTGTATATGAACTGATGTATATGCATTTGGCCATGAACAGATTGATTTACAGATTAGCTACCTCATCTTCTTTTGATAGTTTCTTATTGTCAGTCATCACATGAAATCGTCATATATTCTCTTGAACTTATTTTAATTGGTATTCTCGTCATTTTCTAGGGATCGAATCTGTTTACTGGTGGGAGGGAAAGGTAAATTTCTATTTATACTTTCCTGACCAGGATAATCTACGGTGCTTATTGTTCATTCATCATTTTCGCCATGAACACCTTTACATGGGATGTTTGACCATTCTATTACAAAAGTAGAGATGTTCTGTTTTCCTCAATCTGTTCATTCCTCAGGTGCAAACTGATGCTGAGGAGTTGCTCATCATCAAGACCAGAGAATCTCTTCTAAGTGCCTTAACTGAACATGTCAAAGCTAACCATGAGTATGAGTAAGTTCTGTGCTATTTATGAAGATCTATCTACTTCTTAATATGAATTTCGAACAAACAGAGTATAATGTCAAAAATATTAACCATCTTGAACGGTGATTTACTGTTTGATCTTCTTTATGCAGTGTTCCTGAAGTCATCGCTTTGCCGATAAGTGGAGGCAACCTCAAGTACCTGGAGTGGCTCAAGAACAGCACTAGAGAAAACTGATCTGGCTTCAGCTTAGCCTCACTGCATGCGTTTGTGAGTAGCCGGTGATGTGGAATGACTGTTGTGATTCGAGATATCAAGTTTGTGCAGAAAGACTTTGGTCTCTAAGTGTTGATGGCATCGTCGTGATGAATTGGTTAATCTTTAGTCTCCTGTCCTAGGGTCGAATAAACTTTGTGTAGCATCAAGACAATTTGCACATGAAGTCCTGTTTGCCGCACTTTTGTACTATTGCACCGTGTTCTTTTCATATCTCTCTTAAAACGTGCACAATATTTATCAACAATTCATACCTTTATTCCAAAGGCACGAATTGAGGACGGATAGATGCTGAAGGGACATCAACTGTCATTTCAGAAGGCTAAACACATTCGCTTATAAAGCAAAAAAGTGACAGTTATCTAGGCTTCGTTTGGTTGTATTTCCTGGCTCGAACGAACAATCTTTGGGGTGTCTGGATGATATGGCTGATCGATTCAGGCGATGCAGCACATTTCATCAAGTAAATCCTTTCTACTTTTAACAAAGGGACGGTCTACTAATAAGTTGTATAGTTTTCTTTACTTCGTCACCTTTCTGGTCCGTTCGATTTTCATCCAATGGTCCACATAGACCGATGTATCATCACTGACCACTCAACCCCCTGTCTTCCTTTACTTGATATCTCCCGCATCCCACTCTAACTACACAATGACCATCAGCGTTGCTGCTGCCGCCCCGGAGGGCCGGAGTGCATGGCTTTCTTCTCTGATGCCGGCGGCCTCACCCCCCAACAGTACATCGCGTATTCTCCAATGCTCCAATCTTGCCTCTGCCTCGGCAAGAATCTAGCACTGGTAGAAAAATAGCCTTTAGTCGCGGTTCGCCATTAGTCGCGGTTGCGCAACCGCGACCAATTAAATCAGGCCCCCTTTAGTCGCGGTTGCTTACGAACCGCGACTAAAGGTCCGTCCACGTGGGCGCTAGCGTGCCGGGTGAAGGACCTTTAGTCGCGGTGTCCCCAACCGGGACTAAAGGCTATTTCGTTAAAAAAATATTAATTCATTTGGGTTTCTAATTTTTTTCACTTTTTTTTCTATTTTTTCAGAATTTCTATTATTTCAGTTATTTGCATAACCTAGTCTCTATCTCTAACTACACTTATCTCTAGTCAAATTACTTACTCGTCAAACTTCCCGCTCGGTCACCCATCCTCCCACTACTCCACCTCTAGCACGCTTAATTTCCGAGTTCCATTCCGTCTCGCATCCAAGTGCTACGCGCACATGTATGTGATACTAGTATCATATCAATCCTATTAACATGTTGGTCGATGTCACATTTTTTATTGTTTGATTTTTAAATAATTTTTTTCATAAAAAAAATAATGATGTAATAATAATCGTGAATAAGTAAATAAACATTAACTTTTCAATTTTTATTATTTTTAATTCTTTTAATATTTTTTTTGCCAAACCTAAAACCTAAAAATTTGAAAATCTAAAAATTGGGTAAACGTAATAGTAATCTTTATGCTGGATGCAATTATTAATTTTATTATTTTGAAAAATTTAAAAAATATATAATCCATAATTTATAGCAAAAACTAAAATCTTCCTGCTTTCGTATTTTCATTTGGAATTTTGAGAATCTAAAATTGGCGGGTAAACCTGTGAATTCGGATGTAACTTTTTTCCCAGGATTTTTTTGATATATTATACTTTTTTCCGACGTCGTATGCAAAAGTTATTGCGGTTTTACCATTTTTTAAACTTTTTTTGCAAAAAAGTGAAAATTCGAATTTCTTAATTTCTCCGAATATTAGGTTGCATAACAAACAAGAATCTGAAAACAATTTTTTTAAGGCGATCCAAGGGGGGTGGGGTGGGAGTAAAACTCGAAAAACCTTTCGTCGCGGGGACACCAACCGCGACTAAAACCTTTAGTCGCGGTTGGTGTCCCCAACCGCGACTAAAGGTTTTCCGCCGGCCGCATCCCTCCATCGCCCTTTAGTCACGGTTGGTGGGTACCATTTCGTCTCGGATGGAGCATTAGTCGCGGGTTGCCTCCCGAACCGCGACTAAAGCCCCCTTTAGTCGCGGTTCGAATATTTTCGGGACTAATGGGGGTGGACGGAAGCCTCTTTTTCTACTAATGTAGCAAAGCTCTTAAAAACTGCAGACAGCTTAATAATAATAATAAAAAACACATTTCACAAAATGTTGGAAAAATCTACCACACTTGTTTTTATTTGTGGGAGAAGCATGGTTGGCATCTTGTTTGTTTAACGAGTCATCATAGAATTGACGGTATATAGGGGCACTTTGAATAGTCCCACTACTGATGCTTCCATTGCAAATGGTAGCCCACTAAGTATCCGCGGCCACTTCAAGGAAGTCGTTGAGTTTGGGACAAAAGGCAGCAAGGTGGAGATGATGGGCTCATGACGTGCGAAGTGAGTTGTCCGAAGCCGAGGACGTAGCTGGCAATCGAAGGAATTGCTTCTCCCAGTTGACAATAGCAGAAGAAGTGATCAAGACACACCAGAACATACCAACATAGGATTGTCACGCTCGTTAATCCATGTGACCGTCGGCCATGAAGATGAATCTCCTTCAAGGCTTCAACTCGAGCTCGTGAAGAACGGAAGCGAGACATACAACGTCGATCGAGTTGCCACACTGTATTCTTGTCTGCAATCTGCATCCTGGTAGATCAGGTTGAAGTCAGCCGGTGACAGCCCAAGGCTCTGGATGGGAAGCACCAAATGCTAGCTATAGTGTAGACGGCAGAGAAAGGACTGCTAAAAGCTTTCTATAACGCAAACCTGTGCAGCGTGATCGCATGCCCTGTCTACAACGGATCCAGATCCCATTCCGAATACAGTTTAGAGGATTTATCATGGAACAAAAAGCGTTTCAAGGAAAATAAGTTTCAATTTTTCTTGTTTGAGCTCGCAAAATAGTTTCATGTTCCTGCAGGCTGCAGGGAGCTGGAAATTGGATCCGGATCCTCTATAGTAATGTGGAGAAAATCACTTTCAGAGGTTGCACAGCCACATTGATCTGGATCCTTGTATTTTGATCACAGCGCCCATCAAAGCATAAACGTATGCAGATCCTTCGTACCGGATCCCAATGCAGCCATGCAGGCCTTGGATGACTGTTCTTGAAACTCCAAAATATCAGTGAGTAGTGCAAGCATGCATTCAGATTTGATTACACTACTAAAGTACTCCTTGGAGCGAAGAAGTTCTGAGGATCATAATTTACCTTTCTTCAGGTTCAGGAGCTTAGCAACGTAAGTTTGAAACAGGCAAAAAAGCCAGGAGCAGTAGTGATACAAATATGTGTGCAAGAAGTACGTAACCAATGATCAAGCAAAACACAAAGCGTCTTCGCTCCAGCAAAACACTACTTGCAAAAAAAAATGAACAATTAAAAGTTTGCGTTCGTTGAAGAATTTCTCCCGCGTTTCATCATTTTTAGAAATATAGGTTCGATTTACTGGCACTGATCGACGCGGCGAAAAAACGGGACGAAAAACGCGAGTTCAGTGCAGTACAGGTCGAGCGAGTACAGTGTACAGGTACTGCTAGACATGCTCTAATGCACCAAATCAGAAGAAAACCACATCGCAACATAAGACAATAACAATAATTCCTTTTCTCTATCTTATATTCGGGGAGGTGTCGGATGTTGTCACTACTTGCTAACCCTGAAGGATTACATCATGATGCTGTTATTCTACTATGTAAAAACCACAATCCAAGAGTTATCAATGTTACAGTTATATCACTACTAAACTATATACAATATCTCAAAACTGAAAAGAGAGAAAGAGAGATGTGTATAAAGCAAGGAAATGATCATTTACCTTGATCAACAAATCCTTGAACATCCACAAGATGTGAAGTTCAAGATAAGACACGACCTGAACACAGCTGAAACTGAAACCGGCAGCACAGAGGCAGTGTCAGACAATATTCTAACATAGTGCATGCCAATAAAAATCAAATCTATCAATTCCGCATGATGGCAGTAAGAAGATTGCAATTTAAACTTCAGAAATGCTCAACTCCAACCCAATTTGAGAGCAAACCAAAATGCATCCTTTGCGAACATCCAAAACAAAAAACAACAACATTTCAAAGCTTACCATGATCTCTCCTTCACAAGAGAAGCCATACCCAGATGCTTGAAGTAAAATGAGCAGAAGCATGCTCCATATATGACAATTCAATTAGACGAAAGAGACATTAAGCCAGAGGACACCCTGCATATCATCAGATGAAAACAGGCACATACAAAAGAAGATGCATCGATCCTGCATTGTCTTTGAGCATCCAATACACTAGAAAAGGAGCCACATTTGGCATTTTCCGCAGCCACGATCTTCATCGTTAACAAAGACAGCTAAAATCCTACACTTCCATCAGGTACTGAACAGGCGCATACATAACAACATGCACTGATCGCTGAATTGTCTTTGAGCATCCGAGTCACTACAAAAGGAGCTACATTTGGCATTTCCACGGCCACGATCTTCATCCTTAACAAAGAAAAGCTTCGTAGCTAGGCTGCAGCAGCTAAATTCCCACATTTCCACCAGAAACTAAACCCAACTAGGCCGCTAGGATACTAGAGTTACCAATTTTTAGCAGTTAGTATAGCAGGGGATGATCAGGGTAACTCCTGGAGGAATCCCGTCTCGTCAATGCGGAATCCCAGCTCACTCAGATCCACCGACTCGTTGATGTTGATTCCGCTGTCGCCATTGCTGCCAAGGCTCAGCCAATCCATCTGCACCTCCTCATCGGCCTTGAGGTTGGCGACGGTGGACGTCTTCTCCACCTCGTCCTCCTCCTGTTCCTCCTCCTCCGCCTCGACGCGGGCTCTGCCCTTGAGGCACACGCCAACCTTCTTCCTGGAGGTGGGTCTGACGCGGGATGGAACGGCAGATGCGGGCGTGGCGGTGGCGGCGGTAGGGTTTGGGGTGGGGGATGGGGATGGCGGCGGAGCGGGGTTGAAAGGGGTGAATGGGGCCCAGCCTTGAGCGACGGCGGGCGGGCCGAGCGGGAAGAAGGCCCAGGTGCAGAAGTACATGTCGGTGCCGGGGACGATGGGCGGCGGGGAGGGGAGCTCGTCGGCGGAGAAGACGCGGCGGCATGTAGCGACGGGGCAGAGGAGGCGGCGGGCGACGTAAAGGCGCGGGTAGGAGTGGACGTAGCAGCAGTGCGGGCACGCCGTCCAGAATTCGTCGGCGGAGGCGGAGGCGCCGGCGAAGTGGGCCATCCTGCTAGGTGCTAGGGGTTGGGGTTTTGATGAGGGGAAACGCAACGAAACAAAATGCGAGTTGGGAGGGGAATGGTGGCGGCCTGGTCCTGCCTGGTTAGCTCCTCACAGGAAAACAAAGGGCAAACGCCTACTTTTCCCATTTTACCCCTCCTTCCGTCAAATCATGTTTCAGTCTGTAAATCATCATGGTTCTAATTCAAGCTCTTGTCCCCGTAACCGTAAGCTTTTGTTCGTCAGTCTGTAATCAAACTTAGCGACATCAAACTTGTACTGTAGTAGACTGAACTCTTGCAGCGTATGTCGTTGTACACTTAACAAGGTTCACACATTGGCTTTTTTTAAGCCAGGTTACAGAGCGCCATCTACTCTTATTTAGAGCAAGTACTATGAAAACTGTAAAAGAATCCAATTGAGATATTCTAGAATAGGCTAAGCTTTTTTTAAATATTTCTTTGAGCAGGAGCTAAAGTAGCTCCTAAGAAATGTGTTATTGTACCTACTAAGGCCGGTGCCAATGCACCGCCCCACTCTAGCCTCGCCACGTCAGCTTTTTCCTCACTCTCACCCCACTCTCACCCCACTCTCACCCCACCTTGCCAATGCATGGGCTATAGTGAGAGCTCTCACTTCTCTCTCCTCCACATCAGCTTTTCTCTCTCCTCAACATTAGCTTTTCTTTTTCAGATTACAACATTAAAAATAATGCAAGGAAATTATTTTATTGAACTAAAATTGTTACCGATTACATCATAAAAAGAAATTACATAAAAATTTGAAAAAATTACATAAAAATTTGAAAAAATTACATAATCTAGGCATTATGAGCCCACACATGCTCAATCAAATCTTGCTGGAGCTGTGTATACACCGGTGAGTCCCTCATTTCGTTGTCAATCAAATCGTGGGCACCAAGACGATCACGTCTGATCAACTCTCGGCGGCGTCGCGGCCGTCTTGGCTCCTCCTCCTCGTTCAGCATCTCCTCCTCGTACTCCGCCTGGAATGCAGCGATCAGCTCACCCTCTAATCCGTCGCTCGAACTGCTGGACGAAGACATGGCGTTGAGAGGGAGTGGAAATGGAGAGTAGAGGAGATGAAATGGGTGTGGAGTGAGTGAAACCATATGGAGGTATTTATAGGGGGCTGAAATTTTAGGGTTTTTTGAAGTACCAACGGCTACCCCACAGCTGAGGTGGACGAATCGATCGCGCCACCTCGCCACTACCGCCTCTTCGCCATCTCTCGCCCACCGCCCGCTTCGCCCCACTCCCGCCCGCCTACCGCCTCCCCGCCCGCCTCGCCCGCCTCCCGCCCCGGGCCAACGCGCCGCCCCGCCTCCGCCCCGCTCCCGCTCACCCCCGCCAACGCGGGCGGTAGCCGGGCGGTAGCGGGCGCTACCGCCGGGCGAGCCAGCCACCGCCTGCCGCTCCATTCCCGCCCGCCTCCCGCCCCGCCGCGGGCGGTAGCGCCCGCGCTCCAGCCCGCGTTGGCACCGGCCTAAGGCTATGTTACGGTTTTGGACCAATAAACATCCATACCAGGTACTGTAAAATTTGCGAAACTATAAAGTAAAAATAAGACACCCCAAAATATATCCTCTGGAACCTCAGATTGCCAGTTTCTGGGGCACATGATATAGGAGGGCCCACCAGAAAACAATTAGTGGGAGGGAAGTTTCAGCCCAACTATCAATAGCCCGCCTTCGGACCACATTTCGCCACAACGCTCCGATTCTAGCCGAATCCTCACCAATCTATTGACAAGATGTCATAGTGACAGTTCTTGTTTTCTGTTGTTTTAGTATTTCAGAAAAGTTGTACAAAAAATATTCTCGGAATTAGACGAAACGAAAGCGAAGTTCCTATTTTACTATAACGAAGACGGAGTCCAGAGGAGAGACGGACACGAGCCAGGAGGTGGCCACACCACCCCTAGGCGCAGCCCACCCTGGCCACGCCTAGGTATGGTGTGGGCCCCTCGGGCACCCACCGACCTCGCCCTTCCGCCTATATATTCATCTGTTCAGAAAAAACCTAAAGACCCGAGCCTCCATCCACGAAAAGTTCCGTCGCCGCCGCCATCGTCGACCCTAGATCGGGAGGGTTCTGAAGCTCTTCCCGGCACCCTGCCGGAGAGGGAGATCATCACCAGAGGCCTCTACATCGCCACGCCCGCCTCCGAAGTGATGCGTGTGTAGTTCATCTCTGGACCACGGATCCATAGCAGTAGCTAGATGGTTATCTTCTCCAATT
This sequence comes from Lolium multiflorum, assembly GCA_030979885.1. Classification (NCBI taxonomy): domain Eukaryota; kingdom Viridiplantae; phylum Streptophyta; class Magnoliopsida; order Poales; family Poaceae; genus Lolium; species Lolium multiflorum. The sequence goes on from CM061747.1 coordinate 87,438,237, forward strand.
TATGCTTCATGTTTAGATCTTGTGAACTGCCTATCATGATCAAGATCATCTTTATGTAATGCTACATGTTGTGTTTGCTGGGATCCGATGAATATTGAATACTATGGTTGAGATTGATTATATACTTGTCATATGTTATTTGTTATCTTGCATACTCTCTGTTGCTAGTAGATGCTCTGGCCAAGTATGTGATTGTGACTTCAAGAGGGAGTATTTATGCTCGATAGTGGGTTCATGCCTCTAGTAATTTGGGAGAGTGACAATAATTTCTAAGGTTGTAGATGTGTTGTTGCTACTAGGGAGAAAACAACAATTCTTTATCCAAGGATAATTCTATTGTTAATGCAATAATTTGTTGCTTGCAACTTAATACTGAAAGAGGTGCAGATGCTAACCGAAAGGTGGATTATTAGTCCTAGCCGCAGTTCGATTACGGTCTATGAATCTTGTTATAATGCCCAAATGAATCTCATAGTAATCATCTTGTCATGTATGTTCTTTATTCTTTCAATTGCCCAACTGTAATTTTTTTACCCTAGTGAACTGTGGACCCCGTTCATTTCTTTTACACCGCAAATACATGTTCTTTCTAATAGCTCTTTTTCTGGCATCCACACTATTGTGGGTATACTTTATGGGTATATCAACGACATGGCCTGGATCCGGCAAGCCCGGGTGGCCCACAGACGGTGATGGTGGAATGTGGCCCATCGGGCGGCCCAGTTGCTGTTGATCATGAAGGATGAATTCCAGCCCAGGAACGAGGAGCCGGATCTCAACCGACCTATGAAGGAGGCCGGATCCGTGGAGGCCCATAAAGTATCCGGATCCAGCACGGCCAAGATGGAAGGCGGATCCTTGACGTACACGGCAAGATATTGTACCGTAGTTAGGCAACTTGTATTCCGGCTAGGACTCTCCATGTAAACCCTAGATCCGTGCGTCTATATAAGCCGGATCCCGGAGAGCCCTAGAGGCACAACCACAACCATTGTAACAACGCGCAAGCGCCCAATAATTCCGCGCAGCAGTAGGCCCTGTCATCGTGTAGGTGTTCGGCGGGTAACTCGCGTACTACCATCCCGTGGGCACTCCGCCCTATGGCCCCTACTTCTTCTCCCCTCGTGAGGATCCCTCCTCCGGGGTACCGTCGATTAGGCAACGATTGGCGCCACCGTGGGGCCGAGGCGTCTGAGGCCGGAACGGGAGGGCTCCGCCATGGGAAGCTACGACGACTCGATCGCCGTGGGCGTGTACTTTACGCCGAAACTTTCCGATCGTCCCTCCACGACTCGGATTCCGGCTAGGTCAAACCCCGTCAAGCTCTCCATCGTACCAATCGGCGGCATCCACATCACCGGCGAGACCGTCGATTCCAACGGAAACGCAGTAACGCTGACGCGTCCGCCGCTGAGGGCCGTCGCGAAGATCCGATCCGAGTCGCAGGAGCTTCCTAAGGAAGATTCCGCCTTAGATCGAAAAATCAAAGCCCACCCAATCCGCCCCGAGCAGAGAAACGGTGGAAGACCAATGCAGATCCGCCTGGGTCTCCCAGGTGTTAGAGAAGCAAAGGTGTCACTTCGTGCACTTCTTGGCCCATACCGCAGGAGACGCCCTCCACGAGGACGAAGCCGATCCCTTGCAGGTTGAGGTACCCGGAGAAAGCATTGCTCCGGATCAGCAGGAGGCTGCCGGAGATAACAATGTTCCGGATCAAGAGGAGGCCGGAGATCCGGAGGAATCAATCCTCGGCAACTTAAGCCCAAATTCCGACGATGCCTCCTCAATAGGCACAGAAGAATACAACCGCTTGACGAAGGAACTCGAGATCGGGGAAATCGCTGACGATGCCTCATCCATGGATAAGGAAAAGTTCAATCGCAAGCTAGAAGAGCTCGGAGGCGACGAGCAAGCTGACGCAGATTCCGCCCAGCCAATGCAGGTTCTAGCAACCGTGGCACCACTGGATCAGCAGGATGCGGAAGATGAAGACTCCACCTCCGACCCAGGACCGTCCAATGCAGGACCTCCGTTAACACGAGAGCGACCGCGCAAGGATGTCTTATCCCCAGAAGAGATGGTCGAACAAGCACGCATGGATTTAGTCGCGCAGTCTGATGTCCTCAACAAGCCCATAACCCCTGATGACGCCGCAGATCTGGAGGCTTTGGAAGCCACAAGGAAGGAGATGCTGGCTACAGCCAAGAAATTTGCCAACACCGCAGCTGCGATGTTGGAAGAGAGGACAGAAGCTGCGAACTTTGTGGTCGACTTTCAAAAGAAGGTTCGCGAGGTCGACGAATCACTTGCGCAAGTCAGGCAGCTCTGAAAGCATTGGGAGGCAAAGATGACCTATGCACAGCAGGAGGCTGATAGAATCATTCGAGAAGACATCCCTCCCCGCAAGATCACCTTCGCGACTCCTACAGAGGAACAGCCGCTCACAACTCCAAAGGATAACATGAAGAAGGCTGCGGAGCTCCTGAAGAAGAAGGACGAGGAGATTGACATCGACTACGTCCGGAAGCTCGTTGCCTTAGCTATGCAGCAACAGAGCAAGGCAGATACTTCGCGCTGGTTGGAATCTAATCCGGATCATTGCATATCTACCGCGCAAAAGGACGCCCTAGCAAGTCAACATCATGATGGCGAGTCGCGCAGGAGAAGAGTCAGAGAACATCCGAATCCAATCCCGGTGCCCTCGGATTCAACTCCAAAAAATCCGGCAAAGGGAAAGGACCCGATGTATACTGGCAGAGACAAGTATCGTGTTCCATCACCACCACCCCGAGCTTCGCGTCCTCCGATACCCCCTCGACGTCGCAGTCCTGCCGGAAACACCAGGCCCATGGGCCAGGTGGGATCAACATCCGCGACAACATGCCACCGCCTAGGAACAGGAGCAGGAGCGTACGCCGGAACCACGCAGAGCCGGAACCAAGACCGCGAGCCTGAGCCTCGCAGAAGCCAAGGGCGCGAGCCTGAGCCCAGGAGGAGCCGAAATGACGGGGGCGACCACCACCAAGAGGAAGGGAGTCACCGAAGCCGGAGCCAGCCGCGGGAGCAGCGCCGAGAGTCCGAAGGTGGAAGATCATCTTACAGGCCCCCTCGCAGATCTCCCTCGCCACCACCCGGTGGAGGCGGAGGTGGAGGCGGAGGCGGAGGCCGAGATCCCGTTCTCGCTCAAAGTCACCCGGTGGCCCTCGCGACGCTCGGGAACGCCTCAACGAGTACGATCCGACTACATTGGTCCAAAGTGCTTTGGCCGGATGATCCGAGAGGAACCAAAGCCAAGAAGCTTGAACCTTAAGCTACCCGGAAACCTGAAGCATTATGATGGCAGCGAGAGGCCGGATACCTGGATTGAGGACTACTACAATGCAGTAACCTTTGCCGGAGGAACCCCGAATATAGCCGCCGCATGCTCCAGTTGTACCTTATTGGTCCAGCTCGCGTTTGGCTCGGCGACCTCGAGGAAATCACCATCTTTTGCTGGTTTGACCTGAAGAAGGCTTTCGAGAACCACTTCAGGGGCACCTACAAAAGACCGGCCACCACCACGACCTTCAAGCTTGCATCCAAGAAGGGTGAAACATCCAGAAGTTTCCTCACCCGATGGTTGGCAACCAGAAACGAGTGCGAAAACGTAGATAATCGCATAGCAATGCACGCCTTCATTGGTGGCTTGCAGCGTGGAGGGCTGCTGCGCCACAAGCTTACCTGCCTGGTGAATGCGAACAAGCCCACCCTTGATGAGATGATAAACATCGCCAGCGATCACACTGCCGCCGATGACGACGCAGGGGAGATCTTGCAGCTACCATACCCCCGCACCAACAAAGAAAAAAAGACAATGGCGTCGGCAACAACAACAAGCGGAAGAACCCCCGAAGACCAGAAGGCGGAGGATCGGAGACATGGTCGCCATGACGTTCCAACATGGAGGTTCGGGAGGAGGAAGAGGCCGCGGACGTGGAGGCGGAGCGCGGGGCAGAGACGAGGCAGGCACCGGATCCCGCGCCAACGAAGAATACAGGGATATGCCGTGCCTGGCTCATCTAGATCCGGCTACGGGCAAATCCACTCACACTAACCGCAACTGCAAGTGGGTCAACGATCTGAAGAATGACCCGGAGGCAGGATACAAGCGAGCCCGGAAGCACCGCCCACACGACAAAGGAGGCAAGGGCAAGAACAAGGACAAAGAAGAGGACAGTTCCGAGGCTATGGACGAGGATGACGCTTCGCCGGAACCAAGGAGGGTACCGCAGCTAACAAATCCAATCCCTTCGAAAAGAGTGTGAGCCTACCACACCTTCCTCGGAACCCCAACCGTCCGCGCGAAAAATCGGCGCTCCGACTCTTGAACGCCACGGTGTGCGCAGTATGTCAAGTGGTCGGTGAAAGCCTGTACCTTTGACAGGTCGGATCACCCGGCCGTCATCGCCAAAGAGTGCTACGCCCTAGTTGTAAGTCCCCGCATAGACGGGTATGATTTCTCCAAATGCCTTATGGATGGCGGAGCTAGCCTGAACATCATGTACCTGGAGACCCGGGAGAAGATGAACCTCACCAAGGAACAGCTCAAGCACAGCACCACTGAATTTCATGGTGTGGTTCCGGGTAAGAAGGCAAACTCCCTGGCAGCATTAAACTTCCGTGGCCTTCGGCGATGTTAACAATTACCGCGAAGAGATGATCACGTTTGAAGTAGTGCCCTTCAAAAGCTCCTACCACGTGATCTTCGGCAGGCCCACCTACCACAAGTTTCACGCCAGGGCATGCTACATCTACAACAAGCTCAAGATTCCGGGTCCTAACGGTATGATCACCGTGTCCGGAGACTACAAGAAAGCAAGGGACTGCGAGGAGGGCGAAGCCGCCTTAATCCGTCATATGCGGAGAGAGCTGCGATGCTCTGAGCCGCGGTGGATCCGACTGAGATGCAGACCACCAAGAAGCAGATCTCCTAACAGAAGACCTCGTTCAAAGCCGCGATAGAAACCAAGAAGCATGACCTCGTGGAAGGGGACAGCTCTAAGCAGGTTTCAGTCGGAGCCAACATGGACCCCAAATAGGAAAGCGCGCTCGAGTTCCTCAGCTAACATGGATATCTTCGCATGGCAACCTTCGGACATGTCCGGAGTACCAAGGGAACTCGCCGAGCACTACCTCAACATAAATCCGGGTGCAAAACCGGTGAAGCAAGCTATGCGACGCTTCGGAGATAAGAAGCGCCGCGCCATAGGAATGGAATTAGCAAAGTTACTAGAGGCAGGTTTTGTAGTAGAATTTATCCATACTGATTGGGTCGCAAACCCTGTCCTTGTACCCAAAAAGAACTCTGAAATACTAAGAATGTGCATCGATTACTTCGGCTTGAATAAGCATTGTCCGAAGGATCTGTTCCCTTTGCCGCGCATTGACCAAGTCATTGATTCGACAGGGGCGGAACTTCTGTGTTTTCTTGACGCATATTCCGGGTATCATCATCCGGATGAAGGAGTCGACCAAAGGCGACCTCTTTCATCACACCCTTTGGCACATACTGCTATGTTACCATGCCTTTTGGCTTGAAAAACGCAGGTGCCACATACCAACGTACGATGCAGCGGTGCACGAAGGACCAGATTGGCCGGAACGTGCATGCCTACGTCGACGACATCGCGGTCATGACCGGAAGGGATCCGACTTGATCAGCGACCTGAAGGAAACTTTTAACAACCTCCGACGGTACAAGATGATGTTAAATCCGCTGAAGTGCGTCTTTGGCGTACAAAGAAAACTCCTTGGCTTCATTGTTTCCCACAGGGGCATTGAAGTTAACCCGGAAAAAATCAAGGCTATCCTGAACATCAAGAGGCCAACTTGTCTCAAAGATGTGCAACGATTAAATTCAGTAGATTTGTTAGCCGTCTTGGCAAGAAAGCCCTACCTCTATACAAGCTGCTGAAGAAAACAGACAAATTTGTCTGGGACGAAGAAGCAGACAAAGCACTTCAGGATGAAGAACATACTCTCCTCCCCACCCATATTGGCAGCTCCAGCTGAGTCAGAGCCTATGCTCCTCTACATGGCAGCTACCAACAAAGTCATTAGCCTCGTAATTGTAGTGGTGCGACAGGAAGAAGGGCATGAGCACGGTGTCCAGAGGCCAGTCTATTACATTAGCGAAGTATTGACGGAATCCAAGCAGAGATACCCTCACTTTCAGAAGCTAGCCTATGGAGTATTCCTAGGCAGCCGGAAGCTGAGACACTACTTCCAGGAGCACCCAATAACAGTGGTGAGCAAGGCTCCCCTGGCTACAATCATCAACAACTCTGACGCAACAGGGCGCGTAGCAAAATGGGGCACTGAATTATCTGCCTTTGACATCAACTACGAAGCCATAACGGCAATCAAGTCTCAAGTTCTAGCAGATTTCATCGCGGATTGGACTGAAGCGCCGGAGGGCACGCCTGTGCCGGAACCAAGCTTGGGTCATGCACTTCGACGGATCGAAGCAACATCAAGGCTCGGGGGCGGAGTTACCCTGAAGTCACCAGGAGAAGAACTGCAGATGTTCGCGATTCACTAAGCTACCAACAACATGGCGGAATACGAGGCTCTACTACACGGTCTGCGCATCGCTAAGGAAATTGGGATCAAGCACATCATATGCTGTGGAGATTCCGACCTGGTGGCACAACAAGTAGCCGGAACCTGGAACGCCAGAAACTCCGTCATGGCGGCTTACAGAGACGAAGTTGACGAGATCACCAAGTGCTTCCTCGGATACGAAGTCAAGTACGTCAGAGAGAGATGACACATGCTGTCCAAGCTCGGATCCGGCAGGAAGCCAATTCCGCCTGGAATTTTCCTTGAGCATCTACGAGTACCCTCGTGAAGGGCGCAAAAATCCCGATCTGGCAGTTCCGGCTAAGGAAGTGATGACAGTCATTCCGGCCTGGACTCAGCCGTTCTGGATTACCTCATCGATCGAAAGTTGCCGGAGGACGAGGTCCACGCACGACAGATCATCAGAGCAAGATCCTACACAATTGTTGATGGACAGCTCTACAAAAGAAGTGCAAACGGGGTGTTTCTCAAATGCGTCTCTAATCAAGATGGCATTGAAATCCTCCGAGAGATCCACGCAGGGATTGCTGGCATCATGCCGCCCCGGTCCCTCGTTGCAAAAGCTGGTTAGGATTTTACTAGCTAACAGCTAAAGAAGACGCTAGAAGTGGTGAAAACTTGCCGAGGTTGTTACTACGCTACTCAACCAAACGCTCCAGCCCAAGAGCTGAGGACCATACCTATCACCTGGCCGTTCGCGGTCTGGGGGCTCGATATGGTTGGTATGTTAAAGAAATCATCTCCTGGTGGTCATGAATACCTCTTGGTCGCTATTGAAAAGTTCAGTAAACGGATCGAGGCAAAGCCAGTGAGAAAAGCCGACGGTGCTACGGCACTAAAATTTGTTTGCAGCCTCGTGACTAGATTCGGCATCCCACACAGCATAATCACAGATAATGGCACAAACTTCGCAAGGAGAACTCAAGGATTACTACGATGAAGTTGGGATCCGGCTTGACCTTGCATCTGTGGCCCATCCACAATCTAACGGTCAGGTCGAACGAGCCAATGGTCTCATACTAGCCGGAATCAAGCCTCGCCTTGAAGAACCGCTGCGCAGCCGGGAGCTTGGGCTGATGAACTATACTGCTCGTGGAGTTTGCGAACTACCCCTAACAGTCAACCGGATTTACCCGTTCTTCCGGTATATGGATCCGGCCGTGCTCCCCACCGACATCATCCATGATTCACCGCGAGTTTCCGCCTACAATGAAGAAACTGACGAGGCTAGACAGCTATCTATGGACCTGATCGAAGAAGCTCGGAATTTAGCTGACCAACGCTCCACCATCTATCGCAGAAGCTCCGACGCTATCATAGCCGTCGAGTTCGGAACCGCTCGTTCATGGTCGGAGACTTAGTCCTCCGTCTTCGTCAGGTGAAAGATCACAAGTTGCAATCTCCATGGGAAGGACCTTTTGTCATCAGCAAAGTACTACACAACGGATCTTATTACCTGATGTCTACGGGTGCTTCTATTCTTGTAGACAGTGTTGGGCCTCCAAGAGCAGAGGTTTGTAGAACAGCAGCAAGTTTTCCCTTAAGTGGATCACCCAAGGTTTATCGAACTCAGGGAGGAAGAGGTCAAAGATATCCCTCTCAAGCAACCCTGCAACCACAAAGCAAGAAGTCTCTTGTGTCCCCAACACACCTAATACACTTGTCGATGTATAGGTGCACTAGTTCGCGAAGAGATAGTGAAATACAAGTAGTATGGATGTATATGAGTGGTAATAGCAATCTGAATAAAATATGGCAGCGAGTAAACATGCAACAGAACAGTAAATAAGCGGTGTTTGCAGTATTGGAAACAAGGCCTAGGGATCATACTTTCACTAGTGGACACTCTCAACATTGATCGCATAATAAATAATAACTTCTCTCATTTGTGCTACATATACTCTTGTTTGATAATGAACACCATTCGTTGCGTAGGATTACACGAACCCTCAATGCCGGAGTTAACAAGCTCCACAACATTCGATATTCATGTTTGATAACCTTAGAGCATAATAGATCTTTGCAAAATAAACCGAGTACTAACATAGCATACACACTGTCACCTTTACACTATGAAGGGGAATAAATCACATCAATACTATCATAGCGATAATCAACTCCATAACCTACAAGAGATTATGATCATAATCTACGACAAGAACTACACGATGCACACACTGTCACCATTACACCATGCAGGAGGAATAGACTACTTTAATAACATCACATGAGTAGCACATAGACTAGTAGCGATACAAAGCACATTGCAATCATAAAGGGATATAAATAAGCACTTCAATATGCTATTCATAACAGTGAATAAGTATTCTGAAATATAGCCTAAGAGACCCACACGGTGCACACACTGTCACCTTTACACACGTGGGACAAGGAGTCTCCGGAGATCACATAAGTAAAACCCACTTGACTAGCATAATGACATCTAGATTACAAGCATCATCATATGAATCTCAATCATGTAAAGCAGCTCATGAGATTATTGTATTGAAGTACATAGGAGAGAGATGAACCACATAGCTACCGGTACAGGAGCCTTGATGGAGAACTACTCCTCCTCATGGGAGACAGCAGCGGTGATGAAGATGGCGGTGGTGTCGATGGAGGAGCGTTCCGGGGCACTTCCCGTCCCGGCGGCGTGCGGAACAGAGACCCTGTCCCCCGATCTTGGCTTCGCGATGGCGGCGGCTCTGGAACTTTTCTCGTACCGTGGCTTATTCGTATCGAGGTTTAGGTCAGGGACCCTTAAATAGGCGAAGAGGCGGAGTCGGAGGGCTGACGAGGCGGTGACACACTAGGGGGGTGCGGCCCACCCCCTGGCCGCGCCACTGCCGTCGTGTGCCCCCCTCTGGCCTCTCTCGGGTGTTCTGGAAGCTTCGTGGAATTTCAAGATTCTGGGCATTGATTTCGTCCGATTCCGAGAATATTTCCTTACTAGGATTTCTGAAACCAAAAACAGCAGAAAACAGGAACTGGAACTTCGGCATCTCGTCAATAGGTTAGTTCCGGAAAACGTCAAAACGATATAAAGTGTGAACAAAACATGTAGGTATTGTCATAAAACAAGCATGGAACATCGAAATTATAGATACGTTGGAGACGTATCGCATCCCCAGCTTAGTTCCTACTCGCCCTCGAGTAGGTAAACGATAACAAGAATAATTTCTGAGGTGACATGCTACCAATATAATCTTGATCAACATTATTGTAAAGCATATGACATGAATGGAGTGATTCAAAGCAATGATCTATAGTTTGACAAATAGATGACATATAGCAAAACTTTTCATGAATAGTACTTTCAAGACAAGCATCAAAAGATATAAGTTTCAGCTGTTGCTTTCAACTTTCAACATGCATATCTCATGGATAATTGTCAACATAGAGTAATATGATGAATGCAAATAAGCAAGTATGTAAGAATCAATGCACAGTTGACACATGTTTGCTTCTAAGATGGAAGGAAATAGGTAAACTGACTCAACATAAAGTAAAAGATAGGCCCTTCGCAGAGGGAAGCAGGGATAAAATCATGTGCTAGAGCTTTTCAAGTTTTGAAATCATATAGAGAGCATAAAAGTAAAATTTTGAGAGGTGTTTGTTGTTGTCAACGAATGGTAATGGGTACTCTAACTACCTTATCAACCAGACTTTCAAGAGCGGCTCCCATGAAGGACGTTATCTCTACCAGCAAGGTAGATCATCCCTCTTCTCTTTTGTTTACACATGTACTTTAGTTTTATTTATTAGATGACACTCCCCCAACCTTTGCTTACACAAGCCATGGCTAACCGAATCCTCGGGTGCCTTCCAACATTCACATACCATGGAGGAGTGTCTATTTGCAAATTTAAGTTGCTTACTGAGATCAAAACATGTGAAGAGAATTATTAATGCAAGTTAATTAATTAGGGCTGGGAACCCCATTGCCAGCTCTTTTTGCAAAATTATTGGATAAGCGGATGAGCCACTAGTCCATTATGAAAGTCTGTCAAAAGTAAATGACAAGATCAAAAGATAAAACACCACATACTTCCTCATGAGCTATAAAACATTAACACAAATAAGAGATAGTAAATTTTGAATTGTTTAAAGGTAGCACATGAAGTATTTACTTGGAATGGTAGGAAATACCACATAGTAGGTAGATATGGTGGACACAAATGGCATAGGTTTTGGCTCAAGGTGTTTGGATGCACGAGAAGTATTCCCTCTCAATACAAGGCTTAGGCTAGCAAGGTTATTTGAAGCAAACACAAGTATAAACCGGTACAGCAAAACTTACATAAGAACATATTGCAAGCATTATAACACTCTACACTGTCTTCCTTGTTGTTCAAACACTTTTACCAGAAAATATCTAGACCTTAGAGAGACCAATCATGCAAACCAAATTTCAACAAGCTCTACAGTAGTTCTCCATTAGTAGGTTTAAACTACATGGTGCATGAGTAAAAATGATCTATGAGAGCTCAAAACAATTGCCAAGTATCAAATTATTCAAGACCATATGAAGCATTTTCTGATTCCCAACCAAATAGAAACAAGTGAAGCGATCAACTTTCGCCCTTGAACATTAAAAGCATAAACAAAGAACACTAGTGTTCATATGAAAAAGGAGCGTGTCTCTCTCCACACAAGGATGAACTTATTCAGAGAATGAAAATAACAAAACGAAAATAAAAGCACACAGACGCTCCAAGTAAAGTACATAAGATGTGATGAATAAAAATATAGTTTCAATAGAAGAAACCCGATAAGTTGATGAAGAAGGGATGCCTTGGGCATCCCCAAGCTTATACGCTTGAGTCTCTTGAAATATGCAGGGATGAACCACGGGGGCATCCCCAAGCTTAGGCTTTTCACTCTTCTTGATCATATATCACCCTCTTCTCTTGACCCTTGAAAACTTCCTCCACACCAAACTTCAAGCAAACTCATTAGAGGGTTAGTGCATAATAAAAATTCACATGTTCAGAGGTGACACAATCATTCTTAACACTTCTGGACATTGCACAAAACTTCTGAAAGTTAATGGAACAAAGAAACCCATTCAACAAAGCAAAAGCGGCAATGCGAAATAAAAGGCAGAATCTGTCAAAAACAGAACAGTTCGTAAAGATGAATCTGGCAGGGGCACTTAACTTGCTCAAACGGAAAAACTCAAAACTAATGAAAGTTGCGTACGTATCTGAGGATCACACACGTAAATTTGCAGATTTTTTTGATTTTTTTTACAGAGACTTCTACTCAAATTCGTGACAGACAGCAAATCTGTTTCTGCGCAGTAATCCAAATCTAGCATCAACTTTAACATAGAGACTTTACTTGGCACAAAAACATGATAAGGAGAGGTTGCTACAGTAGTAAACAACTTCCAAGACTCAAACATAAAACAAAAATTGCTGTAGTAAAATAAACACATGGGTTTCAAGAAGTTCTTTCTTTATAGCCATTAAGATGGGCTCAGTAATTTTAATGATACTCTCGCAAGAAATAAGAGTTGAAGCAAAAGAGAGCATCAAGAGGCAAATTCAAAACACATTAAGCCTAACCCACTTCCTATGAAAAGGAATCTTGTACACAAATAAATTCATGAAGAAAAAAGTGACAAGCATAGGAAGGCAACACAAGCGCAATTTCAAGATTCTCAACATAAAGAGGGGAAACTTAATATTATTAAGATGCATATAACCATGTTTCCCTCTCTCATAATAACTTTCAGTAGCATCATGAACAAACTCAACAATATACTATCATCATAAAAAGAGCCAGCATAATAATTATTACTCTCCACATAAGCATAATCAATTTTATTAGTTGTAGTGGGAGCAAATTCAACAAAGTAGCTATCATTATTATTCTCATCAAGTGTAGGAGGCATAGTATAATCATAATAAAATTTACTCTCCATAGTAGGCGGCACCAAAAGACCACTATCATTATAATCATCATAAATAGGAGGCAAAGTATCATCAAAGAAAATTTTCTCCTCAATGCTTGGGGGACTAAAAATATCATGCTCATCAAAACCAGCTTCCCCAAGCTTAGAATTTTCCATATCATTAACAACAATGGTGTTCAAAGCGTTCATACTAATATCATTGCTACTAGCATGCAAATAAGATTCCATAGGTTTTTAAATTTTTGCAGCAAACAATCCATGTCTTAACTCAGGAAATAGAATAAGAAGCTCACTGTTACTTTCCATTATGCCTAACTAGTGTAAACAAGAAACCAAAAAATGCAATTGCAGGATCTAAAGGAAATAGCTTCGGTACTTACAACGGCGCGGAAAATAGCTTAGTAGCCGAGATCCGGAGTGTGAGTACCTTTTACCTTTCCTCCCCGACAACGGCGCCAGAAAATATTACCTTGTTGATTTCCGGGAATTGAAAGATAGACCTGCCAAGCACCGGAAACGAAAACGAGAGGATCCGGGTGACATATATGATGAAACAGATCGTCCCTGGAACATAGCACAGCTACGTCCTTTCCACACTTAGCGCTTTATGCATTACATACTTTGTAATATATATATGATACATGATCAATGAAATAAAGCTTTTGGTTCACTCTTAGAGTCTTTGACCTCCTTTACTTTTTCATTTTTGGATCGTGTACGTTTTCCGACTAAAACCGCAGAGCTGGATCTTTCCGCCTAGGCGTGTATGAAAGTTGTGATTTTCAAAATCGTCCTTTAGGACGTAAGCTTTTGGTGGAAAATTTTCCGTTGCAAATTCATGGATTCCTGGTAGCGACTTCCGGCACCTAGGCCAGGGGGCTTGTTTCCGCGGTTATGGACGGACGCCATTGGGCTTCGTCGCTGCAGGCGAGCATTTCCGGCTACAGGTTCTCCGGCTCGCGGAAGGTCAAGTGAACAAGCCGGAACATTCACAAACCAGCACTTGCTTTTTTCAATCAAATAGGCGAAACATGTAAATATATTAAACGGATCGCAGGATGAGTTTTTCCGCCCACATGCATGAATATTTCGTCCCTAACTACTTCAGAATTTAAAGTTATATTACAAACCCTCGCTGGGGCCAAAATGATGCATTGTTTTTTCCCGCAGGAACAAAGTTTTCACTCCTCCTTATCCGGAGAAGTATTGCCCTCCGGATCCTTTTCCTCGGTGCCCTCGGCCGGAGACGACACGTCCTCGTCGCTTTCTTCCTCATCTTCAGAAGTTGCAGCACTGCCCTTGGGTTCTTCTTGGGGAGCATCCTTGGAGCTGGTCCAGGTAAACTGGGTTCCGGATTCCGCAGGTCGGGCCTCCGTGTCGCGCTCCTTTTGAAGTTCAGCTTCAAGGGGCTCGTCAGCAGGAAGAACGACCTTGTCGTAGAATTCTTCGTGCCGGATCCTCCGCGCGATGCGGGTATCATAGCCACTCAATGCGTCTAGAAGCGCACCGACATCTGCTGACGGAGGAACGCCGGTGGTTACCCGGTCAAGATCCAGCTCCGGGTTATGTGCCAAGCACATAGTCAAGGTCATTGCAGCTTCGCCTCGGGCTGATGAAGCTTGCAGATCCGTCACCAGCTCCGGAAGAATGTCTATTTTCTTAACAAGTTTGCGCAGACCGCAGGTGCGGCTCTTTTTAAGCGACAAGTTGTGGCATATCTTACGAGAGGCGGAGATGAGATCTTTGCAATCGTCACCTGCGAGAGTAAGGAGATCGTCCCGGGGAAATAGATTCCGACGCTTTTCCGGGTATCCAAGCGGCTCTGCATAAGATACAGGTATAAGCGTACAAGTTGAGCACAAAAATTAGACATCAAGATAAATATTCTGGTTAAGTACCCAGGATGTTTTCGGTCAGCAAGTCCCAATGGCGTTCTGCGGTCTCCATGTATTTCCGGAGTCCGTTGAGCTCTTTTTGCTGCCTCTTGATGGTCTCGCTATCAGCATTTTTCTTCACGTGAATTCACCCTTTTCCTTGATGAACTCGGAATTTTTCTCCGCCAGCTGCTTCTCGGCCTGCTCCTTCTTTTGTTCCGCCTCCTTCAATTTCGTTTCCAATTCTTGGTACGAGGAGCGCAGGTTCTCAAGTTCAGAGGAGGCCGTGGCAAGGGAAGAGGATGCGCAAAATATACGTCAAAAACAAGTTCAAGGTCGGAATGTGAACTAATGACAAAAAAGGCGGAAACCAACCTTGGGCGTCCGCCAGTTGTTTGTTCAGTTATGCATTTTCATTTTTCAGGGTCCGGATATTTTCCGCTTGACCCAGGGTAACGCGGCGCTGAAGGGCAATGTTCTTGTGCAGCTCATAGTGCAGCGCCTGCTGTTCCTGTAAAATAAGATCAGAGCAGGAGTAAAAATTCCGCCTACAATAGTGGGGTCCTTTGAAGCATCATTGCCGGAATCCTTCCGACATAATGCTTGGGGGCTACTGCGACAATTTACAAATCTTTCCAGAAGTGACTTTATTCTAAAGCATCTAAGCGCTAACTAGTATCTAGTTTCCGTCTACATGCTTGGGGGCTACGGGGGAGTACCTTTTGCTTGCAGACAAGCTTGTCGAAGAACTGGCCGACGTCCTTCTTGAAGTCTTGGATCTCCGACGTCCCGGCATCCGGCTTCCCCCAGGCGTTGTTCAGCATGGCGTTGAGCAAGTCTTGTTCAAGCTCCCATTTCTCCGCCTCGGTTAGCTTGTTGAAAAACTTGGTAGCATATGCCTTGGGGGTGGAAGTGAGGTCAGCCGGATCTCCAAAGTTTTTCGGAAAAACGACGACGTCGCCAGCGCCGGCTCCGATCTTCTCGGAAGAAGTGACCTCAGCCTCTCCTTGGCCTTGTACTTCTGTTTCGTCTTGGGCAGGGCCTTTGGCCTTAGGATCTTCTCCGCCCACCTTCTCGCTGCTAACCGGAATTATTTCCGGTGGAGTGTTTGCGGCAGGAGGGGGAGATTGATCAGCCTGAGGGGGAGACGGCGGTGGAGCAGTGTGGGAGGTGCTTGGCGGAGCTGGTGTAGGAGGGCCAACAGCCGGAGACTTTGTCATGTATTTGGTGATGGGTTCTTGGCTGGTGGTCCGGGTGGCGGCGGTAGTCGGAACTCTGCAAACAAGTAAAAGGGATCACATAAGAAACAATTACATCAAAATAGAGATGCGCCATACTCGGAAACTTACGGGGCGCCGGGGATGATGGGGCGGGAGCGTTTGCCTGCAGTTGCAAGCATCTTCAGACGTTCACGCTCCGCTTTCTTCGAGTTCAGCGGAGGTGGCTTGGTGATCTTGGGCTTCTTGGCGGAGGCCTCGCCGCTGGCTCCGCTTCGAGCCGGAAGCTTTGGCGCGGGGACGCTCGAAGGTCGAGGGGCCGCCTTGCGGGGTGCCTGCTCCTCCTCCTCCTCTTCGTCTTCCGGAACCTCCTCCGCCGCGTCGCCGCTAACGGGGACACGAAGTATGGTGCGAAAGTTTTCCTCCGCCAAAGTATCGAGCTGGAGGGAAAGCTATTATAAGTTAGTCAACATCCAAAAACTTGTGAAGTTTGAAGTAACGAAGGAATCAGAGCTTACCGGAGGACACTGGTTGTTTGTATGGATATCCTTGATCAATTCCGGGACCGGTTGGCCCCGGCCTATCTTCACGAGCGTTTTGATTCTCCTTTTGAGGGAATCAGCCGGAAGGTCGTGGCGGGTAGGGGAGCGACAGTCCGTGCTCCACCCAAGCTTTGGTCATGACAACTTCTCCGGCTCCGGGCTTGGGGATATCGGTGTCGCGTATGAAGCTCCAGTGGGCGGAGATCATACCCTCGTTCTGGAGCTCTCTAAGCTCCACATCGGTAGTTTCGCAGGGCCACCATTGACCCCGCTCTCCTTCGCGGATCCGAGCCTTGGACGCCCTCTTATTCTCCGACTCCTGGACTTTGGCTGCCATTCTAGCTTGACCTTGGAGTTCTTCTTCGAGCTCTTGAGCGGTTGGAATCCGGCCTAGTTTGGTACTGGAAGAGGCGGAGAATGGTTGAGCAAGTCTAATGTCGGAAACGTATGGTGGTAGATATGCTATGGGATCCGGACAGATTGGTTCTAGCGAACTGGGATCCGGGCTATTCGGAGAACTACCAGTACAGTGTGAATCATGCGGCATACTTCCGGCTGCACCCATGCAAACTAAGTTGAGTAACCGGAAACTACGCTAGTCTATTTCTTCTTCTACAAGTACGGTGCATGTACCGTTAATGGCGCGGCGGTCCGGTGATGCTCCGGTGGGATGAAGGTCGCCGAACTTAACGAAAACCTCGCGTTTTGACCACCTATCGGCGGCGGGGAGAAATTCCCGATCAACCGTGGGGATCTTAGTGCGAAGGGAGGTTTGGAGCGACTGCGAGAGAAGCTTCCCGTTGAGAAGGTTCGCCGGAGTCGAGATCTGACGGGCGGCACGGCGCGAGGAGGAAGACGAAGTGGTGAGGAGGTGAAAAGAATGCAAAGTTACCGCGTGTGGGGGTGTTTATAGACCTCGCGTGGAGATTCGCGTTTCGGATCCGACGGTGGAAACTGAACGGTCTCGCCGTTGGATGCTTGACGCGTGTCTTAGGTTAAAAGCGGTAAAATGACGTGGAGGTAACTTAACCGTGCGCTCCCGAAATTTCCGGCTGAAGATTCGCATCTCTGAAAATTTAGCGCGGGAAAGTAGGAGGTTGTGCGCGGGAAAGAAGGAAACTCCGTTACATTATCGATTATTGAAGGACAGATGATTTCCGGGAAGATGATGTCGGAAACAAGAAGGTTTGGAAGCTCTTCAAGATTCTCATCGGATCCAAGTTAACCAGAGTTGGGGGAATGATGAATCCCGGAGAACTTCGGGGGCTACTGTTGTGGGTATACTTTATGGGTATATCAACGACATGGCCTGGATCCGGCAAGCCCGGGTGGCCCACAGACGGTGATGGTGGCATGTGGCCCATCGGGCGGCCCAGTTGCTGTTGATCATGAAGGATGAAGTCCAGCCCAGGAACGGAGCCGGATCTCAACCGACCTATGAAGGAGGCCGGATCCGTGGAGGCCCATAAAGTATCCGGATCCGGCACGGCCAAGATGGAAGGCGGATCCTTGACGTACACGGCAAGATATTGTACCGTAGTTAGGCAATTTGTATTCCGGCTAGGACTCTCCATGTAAACCCTAGATCCGTGCGTCTATATAAGCCGGATCCTAGAGGCACAACCACAACCATTGTAACAACGCGCAAGTTCCCGATAATTCCAGACAAGCAGCAGGCCCCGTCATCGTGCGGGTGTTCCGAAGGGGGTAACTCGCGTACTACCGTCCCGTGGGCACTCCGCCCTATGGCCCCTACTTCTTCTCCCCCTCGTGAGGATCCCTCCTCCGGGGTACCGTCGATTAGGCAACGACACACACTGTTCTCTTTATTTCACTGCAAACAAACATCTCTTTCCGCATTATAAGTCTAATCCTTTGTTTTCTGCAAAACCGGTGAGATTGACAACCTCGATGTAAGTTGGGGCAAAGCATTTTATTTGTGTTGTGTGCAGGTTCCACGTTGTTGCTGACGCCGGTAGTGGGCCCTTCCAAAAGTCAGCTAGCAACACCTTCAGAATTCATTCCTTTCTCCTACTGGTCGATTAAACCTTGGTTTATTACTGAGGGAAAACTGCTACTATGCTCATCATACCTTCCTCTTGGGGTTCCCCAACGGTGTGCTCCGCATGCATCAAGCACTTTTATGGCGCCGTTGCCGGGGAGAAAGAGGATTTCTGCAAGGGGAGTCTCTCATCTCTAATCTCTTTACTTTGTTATTGTTTTGCTTAGTTTATTTTACTTTGTCTTTTTTTGCTTCTTTATATCGAAAACACACACAAAAATAGTTTCTATTATAGCTTTATTTTGTTGCTCTGTTTTAATCTTGCTAAAATGAGTACTCCTGAGAAGGTGTGTGACTTTACTAGCACAAATAACAATGATTTCATTTGTACACCTATTGCTCCACCTGCTCCTGAAGCAGCCTTCTATGAAATTAAACCTGCTTTGTTAAATCTTGCTATGAGAGAGCAATTTTCTGGTGCTAGTACTGATGATGCTGCTTCTCATCTTAATAATTTTGTTGAACTTTGTGAGATGCAAAAGTATAAGGATTTAGATGGAGAAATTATTAAACTAAAATTGTTTCCTTTCTCTTTGAGAGTGAGAGCTAAAGATTGGTTGTTATCTTTGCCTAGAAATAGTATTGATTCTTGGGTTGAATGCAAAGATGGAAAATATTATCCTCCTGCTAAGATTATATCCTTGAGAAGTGACATAATGAAATTTAAACAATTTGATAACGAACATGTTGCTCAAGCTTTGGAAAGAATGAAATCTTTGGTAAAAAATTGTCCCACGCATGGACTGACTACTTGGATGATCATCCAAACTTTTTATGCATGACTAAATTTTTCTTCAACAAACCTTCTGGATTCAGCTGCTGGAGTTACCTTTATGTCCATTACTTTGGGGGCTACAATAAAAATCCTTGATGGTATGATGATAAATTATTCTGAATGGCACACTGAGAGGGCTTCACAAGGTAAGAAGGTAAATTCTGTTGAAGAAACCTCCTCCTTGAGTGATAAGATTGATACCATTATGTCTATGCTTGTTAATGGTAAAGCTCACGTTGATCCAAATAATATTCCTTTAGATTCTTTGGTTTCTCAATAAGAGCATGTTGATGTGAACTTCATGAAAAGCAATAATTTTAACAACAATTCTTATAGGAATAATTTTGGTACTAACAATTATAGGCCATATCCTTCTAATAATGGTAATGGTTATGGAAATTCTTATGGTAATTCCTACAACAACAATAAAAGTGCACCCTATGATCTTGAAGTCATTGTTAAGGACTTTATTAGTAAACAAACTGCTTTTAATAAATCTGTTGAGCAAAAGTTTGGTAAAATTGATGTTCTTGCTTCTAAAGTTGATAGCCTTGCTCTTGATGTTGAACTTCTTAAACTAAATATTATGCCTCGTGATGTTAAAGAACGCAAGACTTTGAATGCCAATCAAGTTAGAATTGATGACAATGTTAGGATGTTGGCTGAATTGCATGTTAGGTGAGAAAGAGAGGATGAAATTGCTAGAAATAATAGTATGACTAAAGTTTGTACCATTACCACCACTAGTAGTGCTGAAGTCTCAAATGTTAGCAAACCTCCTACTATTAATGGTAAAATAATTGGTGTAGAAAAAGTCCCCACTCCTTCTACAAAATTGACTAGAACCACTGAAACTGTTTCTGATAAGAGTGCTGCAATTTTTCGAAGTATGGGAGACAATAGTTCTTTTACCTTTGATAATAATGACTTTGATTCTGATGATTGCAATATCTCTGAAGTAATCAAGTTCTTACAAAAGCTTGCTAGAAGTCCTAATGCTAGTGCTATAAATATGGCTTTTACAAAACATATTACAAATGCTCTCATGCAAATTAGAGAAGAGAAGTTAAAACATGAAGCTTCTATTTCTAGGAAGTTAGAATATGGTTGGGAGCCCATCATTAAGATGAAAGTAGATAACTTTGATTGCAATGCTTTATGTGATCTTGGTGTGAGCATCTCTATTATGCCTAGAAAAATTTATGATATGCTTGGTTTGCCACCTTTGGAACAATGTTATTTGGATGTTCATCTTGCTGATATTGCTAAGAAGAAACCTTTCAGGAGAGTTAAGAATGTTGTTATTATGGTTAATAATAAATTTTTCTCTGTTGATTTTGTTGTTTTGGATATTGAATGCAATGCTTCTTTTCCTATTGTTTTGGTAAGACCTTTTCTTAGAAATGTTGGTGCTGTTATTGATATGAGAGATGGGATTACTAAATATAAATTCCCACTCAAGAAATGTATGGAACACCTCCCTAGAAAGATAAAGAAGTTACATTTTGATTCTATTAGAACGAATTATGATGTTGATGCTTCTTCACTGGAAATACTTGATTCGAACTTTCTGCGCCTAGCTGAAAGGCGTTAAAGAAAAGCAATCTTGGGAGATAACCCATGTTTTATTTCTGTAATGTTTCTTTTGTTGAGTCTTGGAACTTGTTACCTCTGTAATAAACTCTCCTTATCCTTCTTATTTCGTTTTTGTGCCAAGAATAGCCTCTAATAGGAAGAAAGTAAGATTTGGCGAAGTTGCTGTCCTCGGAGCAATTTCATAAGTAGGAGCAAGTTCTACCAAGTGTCTATGTTCAAAATCTTCAGATATACTAACATGAGTGAAAAAATATTCTATATTATCTCTTCCAATTATAGACCCTCGGCCTACCGGTATGTGTTTTAGAGTGTACTTAGGAGGAAACATGATGAAGTAAACAAAAAGTAAACTAAACAAGTAAAGTAAAGACAAGTAACTAATTTTTTTGTGTTTTTGATATAGGGCTAGTAAATAAGACAGTAAATAAAGTAAATAATTTTTTTGTGTTTTTAATATGAAGCAAACAAGACAGTAAATAAAATAAAGTAAAGCAAGACAAAAACAAAGTAAAGAGATTGGAAGTGGAGACTCCCCTTGCAGCGTGTCTTGATCTCCCCGGAAACGGCGCCAGAAATTTATGCTTGATGCGCGTAGATGTACACGTCCGTTGGGAACCCCAAGAGGAAGGTATGATGCGCACAAAGTAAGTTTCCTCAGTATGAAACCAAGGTTATCGAACCAGTAGGAGCCAAGAAGCACGTGAAGGTTGTTGGTGGAGGAATGTAGTGCGGCGCAACACCGGTGAAACCGGCGCCAACTTGGAACCTGCACAACACAATCAAAGTACTTTGCCCCAACGTAACGGTGAGGTTGTCAATCTCACCGGCTTGCTGAAAACAAAGGATTAAGCGTATCGAGTGGAAGATGGTGTTTGTTTGCAAAGAACAGTAAAAACAGTAGAATGTATTCAGATGTAAAAGAATGGACCGGGGTCCACAGTTCACTAGAGGTGTCTCTCCAATAAGATAACTAACATGCTGGGTGAACAAATTACAGGCGGGCAATTGACAAATAAAGATTCAATACATATCAATGATGATTACTATGTGATTTAATCAGGGCATTACGACAAAGTACATAGACCGCTATCCAGCATGCATCTATGCCTAAATAATCCACCTTCAGGTTATCATCCGAACCCCCTCCAGTATTAAGTTGTAAACAATAGATAATTGCATTAAGTATGGCGCGTAATGTAATCAACACAAATATCCTTAGACAAAGCATCAATGTTTTATCCCTAGTAGCAACATCACATCCACAACCTTAGAACTTTCTGTCACTGCCCCAGATTAAATGGAGGCATGAACCCTATCGAGCATAATTACCCCTCTTGGAGTTACAAGTATCAACTTGGCCAGAGCCTCTACTAGCAACGGAGAGCATGCAAGAACATAAACAACACATATATGATAGATTGATAATCAACTTAACATAATATTCTATATTCATCGATCCCGCCAAACACAACATGTAGCATTACAAATAGATGATCTTGATCATGTTAGGCAGCTCACAAGATCTAAACAATGATAGCACAAGCGGAGAAGACAACCATCTAGCTACTGCTATGGACCCATAGTCCAAGGATGAACTACTCACGCATCAATCCGGAGGCGGGCATGATGATGTAGAGCCCTCCGGTGATGATTCCCCTCTCCGGCAGGGTGCCGGAGGTGATCTCCTGAATCCCCGAGATGGGATTCGCGACGACGGCGTCTCTGGAAGGTTTTCCGTATCGTGGCTCTCGGTACAGGGGGTTTCGCGACGAAGGCTATATGTAGGCGGAAGGGTAGGTCAGGGGGCGTCACGAGGGCCCACACACTAGGGCCGTGCGGCCAGGGCTGGGCCGCGCGCCGCAGTGTGTGGCCACCTCGTGGCCCCACTTACTTTCCCCTCGGTCTTGGAAGCTTTGTGTAAAAATAGGACCACAGGCGTTGATTTCGTCCAATTCCGAGAATATTTCCTTACTAGGATTTCTGAAACCAAAAACAGCAACTGGCGCTTCGGCATCTTGTTAATAGGTTAGTGCCGGAAAATGTATAATAATGTTGTAAAGTATGTATAAAACATTCAAGTATTGTCATAAAAGTAGCATGGAACATAAGAAATTATAGATACGTTTGAGACGTATCACACATCTACAACCTTAGAAGTTATTGTCTCTCTTCCAGATTACTAGAGGCATGAACCCACTATCGAGCATAAATACTATCTCTTGGAGTCACAAGCACATACTTGGCCAGAGCATCTACTAAGAACGGAGAGCATGCAAGATCACAAATAACATATGACAAGTATATAATCAATCTCAACCATAGTATTCAATATTCATCGGATCCCAGCAAACACAACATGTAGCATTACATAAAGATGATCTTGATCATGATAGGCATCTCACAAGATCTAAACATGAAGCATAAATTGGAGAAGACAACCATCTAGCTACTGCTATGGACCCGTAGTCCATAGATGAACTACTAATGCATCACTTCGGAGGCATGCATGGCGACGTAGAGGCCTCCGGTGATGATCTCCCTCTCCAACAGGGTGCCGAGAAGAGCTTCAGAACCCTCTCGAGCTAGGGCCGGTGATGGCGGCTGCGACGGAACTTTTCGTGGATGGGGGCTCGGGTATTTAGGTTTTTCTCGAATAGATGAATATATAGGCAGAAGGGCGAGGTCGGTGGGTGCCCGAGGGGCCCACTGTAACAACCCAACTGTTTACACCTAGGTTTAATGTTGAAATGCAAATTTTAGGGCCAACAAAAAAATTCTACAAACAATTTTTTTCTATCTTGATTTTATTTAATGCTTGTCTGATTGTTTGCCTTGCCATGTTGTGTGTGTGCAAACCTCTTTTTTCGAAATTTTCACTTGGGCACAAACCCTAAAGCCCTAAAATATTTGGAGTGTTTTAACTCTTCTTCTTATTGTCTTGTGGAAATTTAAATTTTTACTAAACCCTAGGGCTAGAAATAGTCCTAGTGCTTGATTGGATCTTTTAAGATCACTTTCCTTCTCACTTTGCTTTCATCATTACTTTCTCAATTCTTAGCTATATATTATTCTGAAAAATTCCTTAGCCTTGTGTTAATAACCCCAATCCATATGTATCCTTGTCTTGACCCATACCACTTGAGGTTGGCCATGCCAAAAATCTTAAGTTTGGCATAACTCAAGGAATGGTCACTTAGACCATTTCCTAACCAAACTTTTTCTTCCCCTTATTTTTCATTTCCAAGTTTTCCTTCCCTCTGTTTTCCCTCATTCTTCTCACCTCTGCACATGTGTGCAATCATGCCCCCCATTTTCCATCAACAGAATGAGAGAAAAATTGGGAGAGGAGGATGGCCGGGGCTTGGTGGTGTGCATGCAATGTGTGGGCTAGTTTCCAACCACATGCAGCCAAACACACCCCCTCTCTCTCTGCATCCTGCTACTCTCTCTCTCACCTGCACCCCTCTCCTATCTCCTACCATCAACCTAGAGCGCTCCCATCACCTCTCTCTCTCTCTCTCTTGGAAACCCACGCGGGAGCCTGCACCCTCCCTCTTTTCTGCTGCTTAGGCACACGAGACCAGCGACCCTGGATGGTTCCCTGCATCCCCCTCTCCCTCCCTGACAACCTCCCGAGCCCTCCCTTGCGCCACACACCTCACGCACCCCTGGTGGTGACCATGCACGCCGCCACGGGCACGAAAATGTCGACCACCTCACCACCCTGCACTGGTGCTTGTGGACTGCCGTGGCGGGCAAGGGAGAACTGATAACCCACAAGTATAGGGGACCGCAACAGTCTTCGAGGGAAGTAAAACCCAAATTTATTGATTCGACACAAGGGGAGGTAAAGAATACTTATAAGCCTTAACAACTGAGTTGTCAATTCAGCTGCACCTGGAAAAGCACTAGTAACAGGGGTGATGTGAAAGCAGCAGTAATATGAGAGCAATAGTAATAGTAACACAGCAGCAGTAATAGTAACACAGAGACAATGGCACCAGAAAATAGTTGATACTACTTCCAATGACATATAGAACGAGTATATGATGATGAAATATGGACCGGGGTTCCCAGCTATCTACACTAGTGGTAACTCTCCAATAACAAGTGTTGGGTGAACAAATTACAGTTGGGCAATTGATAGGATTGAAATAGCATTAAGACAGAACATCAAGTCTATTAATCATGTAGGCATGTTTTCCATATATAGTCATACGTGCTCGCAATGAGAAACTTGCATAACATCTTTTGTCCTACCAGCCGGTGGCAGCCGGGCCTCAAGGGAATCTACTGGCAATTAAGGTACTCCTTTTAATAGAGCACCGGAGCAAAGCATTAACACTTGGTGAAAACATGTGATCCTCATATCTAAGCCATCCCCTCCAGTTATCCCAGTTGCTGTCACTCTGGGGCCTCGGGTTCCGGACATAGACATGTGCAAACAACTTGTAGATACAATCTAAGCAATAATTATAGAGCTCAAATCTAAGATCATGCCACTCGTGCACTAGTGACAAGCATTAAACACAACAACATTGTAGCAACAATAACTTCACAAACTTATATAGATAGACTGATCATAATGTAACAATTCATCGGATCCCAACAAACACAACACCGATTACATCAGATGGATCTCAATCATGTGACAGCTCATGAGATCATTGTATTGAATTACATGGGAGAGAGAGTACCAACTAGCTACAGCTAGAACCTGTAGTCCATGGGGGAAATACTCACGGAGCATGATGGAGGCGGTGGCGTCGATGGAGATGGCTTTCGGGGACACTTCCCCGTCCCGGCGGCGTGCCAGAACAAAGATTCTGTCCCCTGAAACGGAGTTTGGCGATGGCGGCGGCGCCCCAGGAGTCTTTCTGGAGTTTCGTCAATTGGTATCGGGTTTTTAGGTCGCGAGGGATTTTATAGGCGAAGGCGGCGCAGGGGTGCACAGGGGCCCACCGTGGGGCGCGCCCCCCTGGCCGCGCCGCTAGGTGGTGTGGGGCCCCCTGGCCCCTCTCCGTCTCTCCTTCGGTGTTCTGGGTCCGTCTCGGTAAAATACGAGGTTCGGCTTTTGTTTCGTCCAATTCCGAGAATATTGCCCGAACAGCTTTTCGGAACCAAAAACGGGAGAAAACGAGGCGGCACTTCGGCATCTTGTTAATAGGTTAGTTCCGGAAAATGCATAAAAACATTATAAAGTGTGAGCAAAACATGTAGGTATTGTCATAAAACTAGCATGGAACATCAGAAATTATAGATACGTTGAAGACGTATCAAGAACACCGGCACCTCGGGAGCAGGCGCAACTCCGTTCCCTCCTCTCCCTCTGAACGGCAATGGCCCTACCACTTCGCGGACATTTCATCGAGCGCCTGGCAGATGGATGATACGTCTCCAACGTATCGATAATTTCTTATGTTCCATGCTACTTTATTGATGATACCTACATGTTTTATGCACATTATATGTCATATTTATGCATTTTCTGGAACTAACCTATTAACAAGATGCCGATTCTGTTTTTGTTTGGTTTCGAAAAATCCTAGTAAGGAAATATTCTCGGAATTGGACGAAATCTTCGCCCAGGGTCCTATTTTTGCACGGAGCTTCCGGAAGACCGAAGAGGGAAAGAAGTGGGGCCACGAGGTGGCCACACCATAGGGCGGCGCGGCCAGGCCCTGGCCGCGCCGGCCTGTGGTGTGGGCCCTCGCGCCGCCCTGACCTACCCTTCCGCCTACTTAAAGCCTCCGTCGCGAAAACCCCGTACCGAGAGCCACGATACGGAAAACCTTCCGAGAGACGCGCGCGCGAATCCCATCTCGGGGGATTCGGAGATCGCCTCCGCACCCTGCGGAGAGGGGATTCATCTCCCGGAGGACTCTTCATCGCCATGATCGCCTCCGGAGTGATGAGTGAGTAGTTCACCCCTGGACCATGGGTCCATAGCAGTAGCTAGATGGTCGTCTTCTCCTTGTTGTGCTTCATTGTTGGATCTTGTGAGCTGCCTAACATGATCAAGATCATCTATATGTAATACTATATGTTGTGTTTGTCGGGATCCGATGGATAGAGAATACTATGTTATGGTGATTATCAATCTATTGTTTATGTGTTGTTTATGATCTTGCATGCTCTCCGTTATTAGTAGAGGCTCTGGCCAAGTTTGTACTCTTAACTCCAAGAGGGAGTATTTATGCTCGATAGTGGGTTCATGCCTTCATTGACACCTGGGACAGTGAGAGAAAGTTCTAAGGTTGTGATGTGCTGTTGCCACTAGGGATAAAACATTGATTCTATGTCTAAGGATGTAGTTGTCGATTACATTACGCACCATACTTAATGCAATTGTCTGTTGCTTAGCAACTTAATACTGAATGGGGTTCGGATGATAACCTGAAGGTGGACTTTTTAGGCATAGATGCAGTTGGATGGCGGTCTATGTACTTTGTCGTAATGCCCAATTAAATCTCACTATATTTATCATATCATGTATATGCATTGTTATGCCCTTCTCTATTTGTCAATTGCCGACTGTAATTTGTTCACCCAACATGCTTTATCTTATGGGAGAGACACCTCTAGTGAACTGTGGACCCCGGTCCTATTCTTTACATAGCATACAATCTACTGCAATTGTGTTTTCTGTTTTCTTGCAAACAATCATCTTCCACTCGATACGCTTAATCCTTTGTTACACAAGCCGGTGAGATTGACAACCTCACTGTTTCGTTGGGGCAAAGTACTTTGATTTTGTTGTGCAGATTCCACGTTGGCGCCGGAATCCCTGTTGTTGCGCCGCATCACATTTCGCCACCATCAACCTTCAACGTGCTTCTTGGCTCCTCCTGGTTCGATTAAACCTTGGTTTCTTTCTGAGGGAAAACTTGCTACTGTGCGCATCATACCTTCCTCTTGGGGTTCCCAACGAACGTGTGAGTTACACGCCATCAAGCTCTTTTTCTGGCGCCGTTGCCGGGGAGATCAAGACACGCTGCAAGGGGAGTCTCCACTTCTCAATCTCTTTACTTTGTTTTTGTCTTGCTTTATTTTATTTACTACTTTGTTTGCTGCACTTAAACAAAACACAAAAAAATTAGTTGCTAGCTTTACTTTATTTACTGTCTTACTCTCCATATCAAAAACACAAAAAAATTAGTTACTTGCATTTACTTTATCTAGTTTGTTTTATTTACCGTTGCTAAAATGAATACCCCTGAAAATACTAAGTTGTGTGACTTCACAAATGCAAATAATAATGATTTCCTATGCACACCTATTGCTCCACCTGCTACTACAGCAGAATTCTTTGAAATTAAACCTGCTTTACTGAATTTGGTTATGAGAGATCAATTTTCTGGTGTTAGTTCTGATGATGCTGCTGCCCATCTCAATAATTTTGTTGAACTTTGTGAAATGCAAAAGTATAAGGATGTAGATGGTGATATTATTAAATTGAAAGTGTTTCCTTTCTCATTAAGAGGAAGAGCTAAAGATTGGTTGCTATCTTTGCCTAAGAATAGTATTGATTCATGGACTAAATGCAAGGATGCTTTTATTGGTAGATATTATCCTCCCGCTAAAATTATATCTTTGAGAAGTAGCATAATGAATTTTAAGCAATTAGATACTGAACATGTTGCTCAAGCATGGGAGAAAATGAAAACTTTGGTAAAGAATTGCCCAACCCATGGACTGACTACTTGGATGATCATCCAAACCTTCTATGCAGGACTAAATTTTTCTTCGCGGAATTTATTGGATTCAGCTGCTGGAGGTACCTTTATGTCCATCACATTGGGGGCGGCTACAAAACTTCTTGATGATATGATGATAAATTACTCGAATGGCACACGGAAAGAGCTCCACAAGGTAAGAAGGTAAATTCTGTTGAAGAAACCTCTTCCTTGAGTGATAAGATTGATGTGATTATGTCTATGCTTGTGAATGGTAGATCTAATGTTGATCCAAATAATGTTCCTTTAGCTTCATTGGTTGCTCAAGAAGAAAATGTTGATGTGAATTTCATTAAAAACAATAATTTCAACAACAATGCTTATAGGAACAACTCTGGTAATAACTATAGGCCATATCCTTCTGCTAATGGTAATGGTTATGGTAATTCTTATGGGAATTCTTACAATAATAATAGGAGTGTACCCTCTGGTCTTGAAGCTATGTTTAAAGAATTTATTAGTACACAAACTGCTTTTAACAAATCTGTTGAGGAAAAGCTTGATAAAATTGATATTATTGCTTCTAGAGTTGATAGACTTGCCTCTGATGTTAATCTTTTAAATTTGAAAGTTATGCCTAATAATGATATTGATAATAAGATTACTACTACAGAAAATGCCATCCAAGTTAGAATTAATGAGAATATAAGATTAATGGCTGAATTGCGTGCTAGGTGGGATAGAGAAGAAAATGAAAAACTAGCTAAAGAGAATAACGTAGCTAAAGTTTGGACTATTACCACCACTAGTAATGCTAATTCTTCACATGTTGCTGCACCTCCTACTATCAATGGTAAAATAATTGGTGTTGGCAATGTTTCTACTCCTAGTGCAAAGCGAAAAAACTGCCTGAAATTGCTAAAACTGCTGAAACTGCTTGTGATAAAACTGCTGAAATTTTTTCCAACCTTGGGAACAATGATCCCACTGCTGTAGCTCATAATGATTTAGATTTTGATGATTGCCACATCTCTGAAGTTATAAATTTCTTACAAAAACTTGCTAAAAGTCCTAATGCTAGTGCTATAAATTTAGCCTTTACAAAACATATTACAAATGCTCTCATAAAAGCTAGAGAAGAGAAACTAAAACTTGAAACTTCTATTCCTATAAAGTTAGAAGATGGTTGGGAGCCCATCATTAAAATGAAATTCAATGACTTTGAATGTAATGCTTTATGTGATCTTGGTGCAAGTATTTCTGTTATGCCTAAAAAGATTTATGATATGCTTGACTTGCCACCATTGAAGAATTGTTATTTGGATGTTAATCTTGCCGATAATGTTAAAAAGAAACCTTTGGGGAGGATTGATAATGTGCGCATTACGGTTAACAATAACCTTGTCCCCGTTGATTTTGTTGTTTTGGATATCGAATGCAATGCATCTTGTCCTATTGTATTGGGAAGACCTTTTCTTCGAACCGTTGGTGCTGTTATTGATATGAGGGAAGGTAATATTAAATATCAATTTCCTCTCAAGAAAGGTATGGAACACTTCCCTAGAAAGAGAATGAAGTTTGCCTTTTGATTCTATTATTAGAACAAGTTATGATGTTGATGCTTCATCTCTTGATGTTACTTGATTTGCACTTTCTACGCCTAGCTGAAAGGCGTTAAAGAAAAGCGCTTATGGGAGACAACCCATGTTTTTGCTACAGTACTTTGTTTTATATTTGAGTCTTGGAAGTTGTTTACTACTGTAGCAACCTCTCCTTATCATGTTTTTGTGCCAAGTAAAGTTTCTATGTCAAAGTTGATGTTATATTTGGGATCGCTGCGCAGAAACAGCATTGCTGTCTGTCACGAATCTGGGCACAGGCCTCTGTAGAAAATTCTAAAAAATCTTCCAATTTACGAGCGTGATCCTCAGATATGTACGCAACTTTCATTAGTTTTGAGTTTTTCCATTTGAGCAAGTCTGGTGCCAGCTTTAAATTCGTCTTTACGGACTGTTCTGTTTTTGACAGATTCTGCCTTTTATTTCGCATTGCCTCTTTTGCTATGTTGGATTTATTTCTTTGATCCATTAATGTCCAGTAGCTTTATGCAATGTCCAGAAGTGTAAAGAATGATTGTGTCACCTCTAAATGTGTGAATTATTAATTGTGCACTAACCCTCTAATGAGTTTGCTTGAAGTTTGGTGTGAAGGAAGTTTTCAAGGGTCAAGAGAGGAGAATGATATACTATGATCAAGAGGAGTGAAAGCTCTAAGCTTGGGGATGCCCCCGTGGTTCACCCCTGCATATTTTAAGAAGACTCAAGCGTCTAAGCTTGGGGATGCCCAAGGCATCCCCTTCTTCATCGACAACATCATCAGGTTCCTCCCCTGAAACTATATTTTTATTCAGTCACATCTTGTGTTCTTTACTTGGAGCGTCGGTTTGTTTTTGTTTTTGTTTTTGTTTGAATAAAATGGATCCTAGCATTCACTTTGTGGGAGAGAGACACGCTCCGCTGTTGCATATGGACAAATATGTCCTTAGGCTTTACTCATAATGTTCAAGGCGAAGTTTCTTCTTCGTTAAATTGTTATATGGTTGGAATTGGAAAATGCTACATGTAGTAATTCTAAAATGTCTTGGATAATGTGATACTTGGCAATTGTTGTGCTCATGTTTAAGCTCTTGCATCATATGCTTTGCACCCATTAATGAAGAAATACATAGAGCTTGCTAAAATTTGATTTGCATATTTGGTCTCTCTAAGGTCTAGATAATATCTAGTATTGAGTTTTGAACAACAAGGAAGATGGTGTAGAGTCTTATAATGTTTACAATATGTCTTTTTTGTGAGTTTTGCTGCACCGGTTCATCCTTGAGTTTGCTTCAAATAACCTTGCTAGCCTAAACCTTGTATCGAGAGGGAATACTTCTCATGCATCCAAAATCCTTGAGCCAACTACTATGCCATTTGTGTCCACCATACCTACCTACTACATGGTATTTCTCCGCCATTCCAAAGTAAATTGCTTGAGTGCTACCTTTAAAATTCCATCATTCACCTTTGCAATATATAGCTCATGGGACAAAATAGCCTTAAAAACTATCGTAGTATTGAATATGTACGTATGCACTTTATCTTTTATTAAGTTGCTTGTTGTGCGATAACCATGCTTCGGGGAACGCCATCAACTATTGTTGAATATCATGTGAGTTGCTATGCATGTCCGTCTTGTCTGAAGGATCTATCATTTTAGTGGTTGGAGCATGCAAAATTGTTAGGGAAGAACATTGGGCCGCTAACTAAAGCCATGAATCATGGTTGAAGTTTCAGTTTTGGACATATATCCTCAATCTCATATGAGAATAATAATCATTGCTACATGCTTATGTATTTAAGAGGAGTCTATTATTTTGTCCATGTTGTCCCGGTATGGATGTCTAAGTTGAGAATAATCAAAAGCGAGAAATCCAAAATGCGAGCATTCTCCTTAGACCTTTGTACAGGCGGCATGGAGGTACCCCTTTGTGACACTTGGTTGAAACATGGCATGCAAAGATCCGGTAGTCCAAGCTAAGTAGGACGAGGTGCGGACACTATTAGTATACTATGCATGAGGCTTGCAACTTGTAAGATATAATTTACATAACTCATATGCTTTATTACTACCGTTGACAAAATTGTTTCATGTTTTCAAAATAAAAGCTCTAGCACAAATACAGCAATCGATGCTTTCCTCTTGAAGGACCTTTCTTTTACTTTTATTGTTGAGTCAGTTTACCTATCTCCTTCCACCTTAAGAAGCAAACACTTGTGTGAACTGTGCATTGATTCCTACATACTTGCATATTGCACTTGTTATACTACTTTATGTTGACAATATCCATGAGATATACATGTTATAAGTTGAAAGCAACCGCTGAAACTTAATCTTCCTTCGTGTTGCTTCAATGCCTTTACTTTGATTTATTGCTTTATGAGTTAACTCTTATGCAAGACTTATTGATGCTTGTCTTGAAGTACTATTCATGAAAAGTCTTTGCTATATGATTCAGTTGTTTACTCATGTCATTACCTTTGTTTTGATCGCTGCATTCATTACATATGTTTACAAATAGTATGATCAAGATTATAATGGCATGTCACTTCAGAAATTATCTTGGTTATCGTTTTACCTGCTCGGGACGAGCAGAACTAAGCTTGGGGATGCTGATACGTCTCCAACGTATCGATAATTTCTTATGTTCCATGCTACTTTATTGATGATACCTACATGTTTTATGCACATTATATGTCATATTTATGCATTTTCTGGAACTAACCTATTAACAAGATGCCGAAGAGCCAGTTGCTGTTTTCTGCTGTTTTTGGTTTCAGAAATCCTAGTTAGGAAATATTCTCGGAATTGGACGAAATCTTCGCCCAGGGTCCTATTTTTGCACGGAGCTTCCAGAAGACCGAAGAGGGAAAGAAGTGGGGCCACGAGGTGGCCCACCATAGGGCGGCGCGGCTCAGGCCCTGGCCGCGCCGGCCTGTGGTGTGGGCCCCTGCGACCCGCCGCCTGCCTAAGAAAGCCTCCGTCGCGAAAACCCCGTGCCGAGAGCCACGATACGGAAAACCTTCCAGAGACGCCGCCGCCGCGAATCCCATCTCGGGGGATTCGGGAGATCGCCTCCGGCACCCTGCCGGAGAGGGGATTCATCTCCGGAGGACTCTTCATCGCCATGATCGCCTCCGGAGTGATGAGTGAGTAGTTCACCCTGGACCATGGGTCCATAGCAGTAGCTAGATGGTCGTCTTCTCCTTGTTGTGCTTCATTGTTGGATCTTGTGAGCTGCCTAACATGATCAAGATCATCTATATGTAATACTATATGTTGTGTTTGTCGGGATCCGATGGATAGAGAATACTATGTTATGGTGATTATCAATCTATTGTTTATGTGTTGTTTATGATCTTGCATGCTCTCCGTTATTAGTAGAGGCTCTGGCCAAGTTTGTACTCTTAACTCCAAGAGGGAGTATTTATGCTCGATAGTGGGTTCATGCCTTCATTGACACCTGGGACAGTGACAGAAAGTTCTAAGGTTGTGATGTGCTGTTGCCACTAGGGATAAAACATTGATTCTATGTCTAAGGATGTAGTTGTCGATTACATTACGCACCATACTTAATGCAATTGTCTGTTGCTTAGCAACTTAATACTGAATGGGGTTCGGATGATAACCTGAAGGTGGACTTTTTAGGCATAGATGCAGTTGGATGGCGGTCTATGTACTTTGTCGTAATGCCCAATTAAATCTCACTATATTTATCATATCATGTATATGCATTGTTATGCCCTTCTCTATTTGTCAATTGCCCGACTGTAATTTGTTCACCCAACATGCTTTATCTTATGGGAGAGACACCTCTAGTGAACTGTGGACCCCGGTCCTATTCTTTACATAGCATACAATCTACTGCAATTGTGTTTTACTGTTTTCTTGCAAACAATCATCTTCCACTTGATACGCTTAATCCTTTGTTACAGCAAGCCGGTGAGATTGACAACCTCACTGTTTCGTTGGGACAAAGTACTTTGATTTTGTTGTGCATTCCACGTTGGCGCCGGAATCCTGTGCGCCGCATCACATTTCGCCACCATCAACCTTCAACGTGCTTCTTGGCTCCTCCTGGTTCGATTAAACCTTGGTTTCTTTCTGAGGGAAAACTTGCTACTGTGCGCATCATACCTTCCTCTTGGGGTTCCCAACGAACGTGTGAGTTACACGCCATCAATGGACGCTACCTCTCCTTCTCGTGACCGTTTCGCTGCACCGCGACGCTGGCGTCACATCAAAAAACTTTTTCCGCGGCTCAGGCACGCAGCAGCACTGCCTCGCTCAGCCTATAGCAAGCTGCAACCCTCCATCTCGTCCATGCGAGCACCCAGTACACCGTGAGCTGGCCTTGCTGCTTATAAAGCCTTAGCACCCCTTTCTGCACCCTCCCTCTCGCCACCACTTCCCCCTTCCACCAACTCGACCCCCTCCAGAACGGAGAGAAGCCTTGCTTCTCCTACTTCTCGAGTTTCTGCTCAACCACTGAGACACCGGTGAAGGTTGCGGTGGCAGCAAGCCACCGTTCCTCTCCCTTCCTTGCTCCCTGGTTGTGCCACACCTCTCCCTCTCTGACGCACCCTCTTTTTTCCCTAGGACCCTTCGACGCCGACAATACCGCGAACAGCAGGGTGGTCCGTCGCCTTCGACCATCGCTCGACCATCGCTGTTTTCCGCTCCAAGGACACCGCTCGGGAGCTCTCCTTCCGCCGCATCCAGCGCGCCCGCTCCCGCCAGATTCTGCGTCCCGAGGTGAGCATGCGAAGCCCCAGACGTAGCTAGGGTTTCCCCCGACGTTCTGTCGCGTCGCTGGGTAGAACAAGGAGCAGCTACAGTTGGATTTGAATCCAACCGTTGCATGCATCCATAACCCTAGCCCGCGCTCCATCTTGGCGTCCACATCGGCCGGATCGGACTCCCGCGTCCGCGGATGGTTTTGGGCTGGCCAACGAGCTGATCTGGGTCGCGCCGCCACTTCCGGCCCACTGCCCCTTTTCTTTTAAATCTGGAAAATCCCGCCAGTAACTATTGCCAAGTTTTCAAATTTAGAACATTCCTCGAGTATCCAAATCCTAACCACATATATGCATGTGCTTTTCCAGTATGGTGTTGTGCTGATAAATAGATCTCTAGAATGTTACTGTAACTGTATTTTATTTAGTGTGTGAGTTATAAATACTTTTTTGCATGAAGTTAATTTTGGTGTGCAGTGGGAGTGAATACCTTTCTTTTGGCATAAGCATGGCATGCAGGAGCTTCCTGGATCTGGTTTGATTTAGAAATCAAATTCTGTCCAGAGAGTCATTCTTTGATTTTTAGTTTGAAAAATACAATTAGTTTTGGGGCAAACCCAAGTGCTTCTGGTAGATATCATGTATAAGGAAATATTTTTGTGCTGGTAGTTTATCTCTGAGGATTTTTCTAGGGAAACAGGGCACCTTTTAAGTGTCTGATTTTTGTAAATTGTTTTACAAATCAGAAAATACCAAACCAGCTTTGTTAAGTCACATTTGGTAGTACCTACCCATTGGTACAGTTGTCTCTGGTTGATTGTACTCTGGTGCTTGTGTGCTTAGGATTTGGTTTGGTCTAGATTCTGTACTATTTTAATTTTCAAAAGTATTTTAATAATTATTTGTGTGTGTGATTCCGGTACAAGTGTGTTCTACATGTTGATAGCTTCCAGTAGGTATGCTACATGCATTTTTGTGACTCACAGAAAGATTTAGGCCATTTAATTGGTCCCTAAGTCATTTCTGGTTTTATAAAAATCATAACTTTTGTTTTCAAAACCCCAAATTAGTGAATCCACTTCAAGTAGTTTCTTAATGTGAATCTTTACACTCTGTGATTTTATCAATTTTTTGTGTGGACTATTCTGGAATGGCTTGTTGATTTGGTGTGTTTATTGTTTCTTTTTATTTTGCGACTCTAGATTCGAACGCCGCCGAAAACGAAGGAGGAGGTGACTTCGGGGAATTTGAGGAAGAAGGCTAGGGACACTTTGCTGATCAAGGCAAGCCACGTCTTGATGCATATCTCATCCTAATTATCTTACTCTTGCATTATTAGTTGTTTTATAAATTGCATAGTTTATTTTCTTTTATGTGGGTGGTTATTGCCACCCCGAGTTTTATTATTCCACCCTTAGGGTGCAGCCCTCGTTGGTACCTACTAATCAAACTCCTATTAGTGAAATGGTGCTTACCACCTTATCCTTCTTATCGCCCTTTTTGAAGAAATACGGACTATAGGTTGGGAGCCCTTTGGAAAAAGGAATTTTGGAGAAAGGTTTTAAAGAAAATGAGTTCTTTTAAAAACCTTGGAATGGGGCAACCCTGCCCAAGTTGGATTTTTTATAAAATGTTTTGAGAAAGATGGTGATGAAAGAAAAAGGAGGAACTTGGGTTTTCTAAAAACTTTGGTGACCATAGTACGAAACCGGACCTAGCCAGTGCAACCACATTGCCCTGAAGTGGGAAGGGGCATAGTGTAGTAGTTTGTCTCGCCTTAGTTTGGGTCCTGCAAGTGTAGTGGCAGTCCGACCATGGACGTTTCGACCGGGGTTATTCCCATGAGAAGGGACGCACCCATTTGCATGTTCAGGTACGCGGGGTACAACTTATGAGGTCCCATTGAAAAATTCCTAAGGGGTTTGATGGCATTCCGGAGGGTCGAGTGTGCTGGGGACCTTGCTACTCCTGGAAAGCCCTCGAACTCTGGTGTTGGGAGGTACAACTCATTCGGCATGTCTTAGGCTAATGCGAGCAGGCGAAAAGCTACGATTGGGTGCTTGTCATGGCATATTTTGTTATGCAGGGATGATGCCCACACGATAAGTATTCGGATCTTGTGGGAGAAGTGTACAACCTCTGCAGAGTGTAAAACTATTCGAATAGCCATGTCCATGGTTATGGACTTGGAAATGGCGGTACTTGGCATTAGAGGAAGGCTTTATTTTACAAAAGTGTTTTCCAAAAAGATTTTGGAAGAGTACCTGGGAGGTACGGAGGAATACCATTGGGAATGGTGGAAATGTACCTGGGAGGTACAGTGAAAAGTTGGAAATGTGTTTTGGTCATGCTGTAATATCCGGAAAGAAAATTGGGTCACCCTTACCTATTAATCTTCAAATAAACTTGTTGTCAAAAAGCAGGTCTTCAACAAAGATATGTTTCATACTCTCAAGAGAATCTATCTCTCACTCCTTGTAGCCCTAGTTAGTGCATGTTCCTTGCTACTGCCATATTGCATATCCTTTATTTCTCTCTAAGGTGGTTTGCGAGTAAATTCAAACGTACTCATTGGCATTGTTGTCCTGGCTATTTACTTGGCCAGACTTTGAAGAGGAGTACTATGAAGAAGAGGAGTACGACGCCGAAGACGCGAACTAGGACGCTCTCCCAGTCAATCGCCTGTAGGGTAAATGCCTGACTTGGGTTCCACCACTTTTGGAGTCAAGTTGTTTCCGCTGCTTTTTGTTGAACTACGTCTGATGTGGGTATTACCCTTCGGATAATTAATGTTGCACTACCTCTTACGGCCCAACCAGGGGCCCATGAGGACACTCGATGGCCAGGTGGGTCGCTACATCGGTTACTAAGAAGAATTCTTGAAGAACAAGGCGAGAAGACGAAGAATACAAGGAAAGATTAGATCTAGGACTCTTTGTAACCTAGTCGTACCCGAACAGACCTTTCGAGACATGGCTCCCAATATAAGGACCAGGAGAGGGGCTGCCGAGGGACAGATAATCAATAGCCTTTAACCACCGTAAGTCTAGAGCTAGGGCATCATAGAACTTAGCCTCTTGACGAAAGTCACAACCGATACCTTCGGCACCCTATTGTAACCCATATTTTCAGCAATCAAGATCAGACAAGCATGACGTAATGGTTTTACCTCATCGAGGGCCCCGAGCCTAGTTAAATCGCTCTCCCCGCTTGTTTGATAACCGATGTCTCGTGTCAGCCTACATGATTCCATCTACCCTAAGCCCCCTATGGAGGGCATTGCCGGGGAGCACCCTCGACAACGTCCTTTATGGCCTATGATGTAAGACTTCCGTAATGCTTTAAATTCAGTACTGTAATGGATGATGTAATCTGGTATCAGTTCGGTTATGTGTTCATGATGGAATGATCTTGGGATCGTGAAATTGGATACATAACATTAGTCTTGGACTAGTAAGTCCGGGGCCCCACACCCACACCACCCCTAGCTACGGCTAGGGCCAGGGCCGCGCCTAGGACCTGTGTGGCTGCCTCGTGGCGCCCCTTCGTCTCTCCTCTGGACCCGTCTTTGTTACAGTAAAATAGGAACTTCGGCTTTTGTTTCGTCCAATTCCGAGAATATTTCCTGTACAACTTTTCTGAAATACAAAAACAGCAGAAAAATGGGAACTGGCACTTTGGCATCTTGTCAATAGGTTAGTTCCAGATAATGTATAAAAGTGCAACGAAGTGTAAACAAAACATGTACAAATTGGTGTAAAACAAGCATGGAGCATCAAAAAATATAGATACGTTTGCAACGTATTAGCATCCCCAAGCTTAACTCCTGCTCGTCCTCGAGTAGGTAAGTGATAAAAAAAATTGAGGTGACATGAAGCCAACACAATCTTGATCAAGTTATTGTAAAAGCATTGTGAGCTGGGATCAAGGTACTCTAAACATAGACATGATAGATATAATTCTAACAATAGAACTTAGCAACTATGTTGCAACATGAGAAGTAACTCAAACAAAAGATCATGAATAATTGTGCACGGAAATCAACTATTTGTTTTTGAGCATAGAGAAAGCATAGCAAAGTGGTACTCAGCTTGTCCTTTATGAAGTAGTAAAACGTAAATGCTAGGACACCTTCAAAGTTCAAAGGGTGACTAGATACAAGTAATTTGAGAACAAGCAATAACATAATCATGAATCAATCACTAATAAATTTTGGGACTATGCACATTATACTCATAATGAAAACTATGCTCTATTAATTGGTGCATAAAGTAAGAAGATGAAGACTCAACATAAAGTAAAAAAAAGGCTCTATGCAGAGGAAAGCAAGATTACTCATGTGCTAAAGCTTTTTAATTTGAATGCAATAGAGGTATTGAAAATATATTTTGAAAGGTACGCATGTCTATGTCAACGAATGGCATCAAATGTTCTATCATCATTTCATGTTTAATGGCTTCAAGAGCGGCTCCCATAGAGAGAATAATAAAGTTTCTCTTCTCCTTTGTTTAAACAAGCTAACTTCATGATTTCTCAAGTACATACTGTTAGGATATTAGATTATTGGTTCAATTTATATTTAGTGGGTGGGCACCCATGCATGCTCTTTTGCAAAATTAAGGACCAGCACATTGTGCATGCTAGTCAAAGTGTGAAGCCATAATAAACATGAAAAATATGATAAAGCATTCAACACTTCCTCATGAGCTAAAACAAAACACAAAACAGGCAATAATATTTGAAGGTTTAAACGTAGAGCACAAGCAATTCACTTTGGAGTGGTGGTGAAATACCACATATAGGTGTGTATGGTGGACACGATTGGAAAATTTTGGTTTTTGGGAGTTGGATGCACAAGTAGAACTCATACTCAGTATAGGTGAAGGCTAGCAAAAGACTGGGAGCGACCAACTAA
Source organism: Lolium multiflorum (assembly GCA_030979885.1). NCBI lineage: Eukaryota > Viridiplantae > Streptophyta > Magnoliopsida > Poales > Poaceae > Lolium > Lolium multiflorum. Next base: position 87,477,773 of record CM061747.1, read on the forward strand.
GAGAGCAATAATGGCCATAATCATGCATAGCAACAAAACATTATTAATCAAAGCATAAAGTGATATTACAAGTCAAAAAATAAATGATCATAGAGGCTTTAGGTGACTGGTTTGTAGTCATAACATGATGTAAACATGTGCCAAGTCAACCCAATAAAGCATCAAAGGAGAATACCACAATATTATGCTTTTTATGATGGAAACAACACATGATTCTTTCAATGGCACATTAAGAACTCTCAGCTATTTGAGAAAAGTCATGCTACAACAATAACTAGTAAGTATATAATTAAAATAACATCCAATATGACATGCCAAAGTCTATGCCACAGTCTAGACAAGCTCCCTTTTGCACCATTGTAAGCATGAAACATTTTACTCGTCTCCAACACCAATCAATTTATCTGAAAGAACTCTCATAGATAATAATCAATAAATATTAGAGAGCTAATCATACCATACTAAATAAAAATAGCAAGCTCTAAACAAAATATGAGTGGAAAATAAGAGCTAAACGCAGTACTAGCAAAATACAACACACCTAGAACAATATGAGTGAAAACTAGAGTGTTCTATGCAATTAAAATGGAGTGTGCCATTCTCCATATAAAATATGCTGGGATCTAACCATATGCTACAGCAAACAAAGCAAAATAAAACTAAAAAACAAAAATAAAGATGCTCCAAGAACAACACATAGCATATGAAGCAATAAAAATATAGCGTCTAGAAAGATGACCTCATGCTTTGTTGATGAAGAGGGGATGCCTTGGGCATCCCCAAGTTTTGACGCTTGTACCTCTTGGATATTTCTTGGGGTGACATGGTCATCCCAAGTTTGAGCTTTTGTCCATACTTCATTTCATCGCATCATTCTTCTCTCCCTACACTTGAAAACTTGCTTCATACAAAACTTCACACAATTCTTTGGCATTAGTGTAATCAAAATAACAAATCCACTTGGGTTCAGTTCTAACATATGTCAAACATCCATTAAAACATTAGCTACTGTAGTAAATTCTTCAAAAAGCTCTTTCTCTGAAAAGAACTAAAAAAGAGATTAAGAGGCAAATGCAAATGCAAATAGTGACAGAAATCTGTCAAAATAGAACAACAGGTAAAGATCGAATTTTTTTGAAAATCTTATGTTGCTCATATATAAAAGTTAAAAACTAACTGAAGTTATATAATAAATTGGGGCATATGCGCAAAAAATGGCAGATCAAAATTTCGTTCTGGCTACGAAAACGATTTTTTTTTGTGACAGCATAGAATCTGTTTCAGGACAGCAACTTCCCCAAATCTTACTTTGTTCCTATTAGAGGCTATTCTTGGCACAAAAACAAAATAAAAATGATAAGGAGTGGTTATTACGGAGGAAATAACTTTCAAGACTCAACAAAAGAAAAACTACAGAAATAAAAGATGGGTTATCTCACAAGAGTGCTTTTCTTTAACGCCTTTCAGCTAGGCGCAGAAAAAGAGCTCACATCAAGTATTTTCAAGTGAAGAAGCATCAAGATCAATGCCAGAAGTCTTTTCAACAAGGAATTGTATTATATCCATATAAGTTTTAGAAGACCCTCTCTCAACACTTTTGGGTTCACTACTTCCATCAAATGGGTTCTCATAAACAATCCAATCAAAGTTCTTTTCCAAAGCTTAATGCATTCCTACGAGTTTGACAGGTATTGGTATTTTGATTTCCTCCCTATTTCTAGGTTTGGTTTTGTCTATCTTTTAAAGTGTACAAATAACATCTACACATGAGCCTAGCATGTTAAACCGATCAAAGACTTTCCTATCTTCTATAACAACATCTCTAAATTCTTTAAGCAAAGTTTCCAGGATAAAATCTCTCTTTTCATCATCCTTAACTTCATGAAGTTTAAGAAACATTTGCTGCATTATGGGGTTAAGGCTAACAAACCTAGCCTCTAATATTTTAACTAAATAAGCTACAGTAGTTCCATAACTAGGAGCAAGTTCTACTAAAGATCTATCCTCAATATCTTTATGCTTACTAACATGATTAAAGAATTCTTCAATGTTATCTCTCCCAATTATAGAACCACTACCTATTGATAGGTATTTCAGAATGTACTTAGGGATCAACATAATGAGCTAAAAATAAAGCAACAAAATAACAACTATAAAAGTAACTAATTTTTTTGTGTTTTTGATATAATGAAGCAAACAAGAAAAATAAAATAAACTAAGAAAAACAATAACAAAGTAAAGAGATTGGAGATGAGAGACTCCCCTTGCAGAAATCATCTTTCTCCCTGACAACAGCGCCATAAAAGACTTTGATGGCGGTTGACGGGCTTGATGGAGTGTCTTGATTACTCCCCGACAACGGCGCCAGAAAAGAGATGTTGCCGTGTGAGTTGGAAATCTCTGTGGTGTAACTTTTCTTTGATCCCCGACAACAGTGCCAGAAAAGTGCTTGATGCGTGCGGAGCACACTGTTGGGGAACCCCAAGAGGAAGGTATGATGAGCACAGTAGCAGTTTTCCCTCAGTAAGAAACCAAGGTTTAATCGACCAGTAGGAGAAAGGAATGACTTCTGAATGTGTTGCTAGCTGACTTTTGGCAGGGCGCACTACCGGTGTCAGCAACAACGTGGAACCTGCACACAACACAACCAAAATACTTTGCCCCAACTTACAGTGAGGTTGTCAATCTCACTGGGTTTGCTGAAAACAAACGATTAACCATATAGTGTGGAAATAGATGTTTGTTTGAAGTGGAATTAAAGAAAACAGTGCTTGCAGCAAGTAAACAGAATAGATGTCTGTAGTGGATGATTTTATCAGTGTAGAAGAAAGGATCGGGGTCCACAGTTCACTAGAGGTGTCTCTCCATAAAGATAAATAACATGCTGGGTGAACAAATTACAGTTGGGCAATTGATAGAATACATACCATACATGACAACATGATTACTATGAGATTCATTTGGACATTACAACATAATACATAGACCGTAATCAAACTGCGTCTATGACTAATAATCCACCTGCCGGTTAGCATCCGCACCCCTTTCAGTATTAAGTTGCAAGCAACAGATTATCGCATTAAGCAATGTGTGTAAAGTAAACAATAGAATTATCCTTAGACAAAGCATTGTTGATTTCTCCCTAGTAGAAACAACACATCTACAACCTTAGGAGTTATTGTCACTCTTCGAGATTACTGGAGGCATGAACCCACTATCGAGCATAAGTACTCCCTCTTGGAGTCACAAGCACATACTTGTCCAGCGCATCTACTAGCAACGAAGAGCATGCAAGATCACAAATAACATGTGATAAGTATATAATCAATCTCAAACGTAGTATTCAATATCCATCAGATCCCATCAAACACAACATGTAGCATTACATAAAGATGATCTTGATCATGATAGGCAGCTCACAAGATCTAAACATTAAGCATAAATTGGAGAAGACAAACATCTAGCTACTGCTATGGACCCGTAGTCCATAGATGAACTACTCACGCATCACTTTGGAGGTGGGCATGGCGATGTAGAGGCCTCCGGTGATGATCTCCCTCTCCGGCAGGGTGCCGGGAAGAGCTTCAGAACCCTCCCGAGCTAGGGTCGGCGATGGCGGCCGCGACGGAACTTTTCGTGGATGGAGGCTCGGGTATTTAGGTTTTTCTCGAACAAATGAATAAATAGGCGGAAGTGCGAGGTCGGTGGGTACTCGAGGGGCCCACACCACCCCTAGTTGCGGTGAGGGACTGGGCCGCGCCTAGGGCCTGTGTGGCTGCCTCGTGGCGCCCCTTCGTCTCTCCTCTGGAATCCGTCTTCGTTACAGTAAAATAGGAACTTCGCCTTTTTTCGTCCAATTCCGAGAATATTTCCTGTACAACTTTTCTGAAATACAAAAAAACAGAAAACATGGAACTGGCACTATGGCATCTTGTCAATAGGTTAGTTCCGGAAAATGTATAGAAGTGCAACGAAGTGTAAACAAAATATGTAGAAATTGGTGTAAAACAAGCATCGAGCATGAAAAATTATAGATACGTTTGCAACGTATCAAATATCACTTTATGATTTGATTAATAATGTTTTATCAATATGCATGATTATGGCCATTATTGCTCTCTTAGTTGGTCGCTCCCAGTCTTTTGCTAGCCTTCACCTATACTGAGTATGAGCTCTACTCGTGCATCCAACTCCCAAAAACCAAAGTTTGCCATTTGTGTCCACCATACCTACCTATATGTGGTATTTCACCGCCACTCCAAAGTAAATTGCTTGTGTGCTACCTTTAAAACTTCAAAAATTATTAGATGTTTTGTGTTCCTATTTTAGCTCACGAGGAAGTGTTGAATGCGTTATTGTCTCTTTCATGTTTATTTTGGCTTCACACCTTGACTAGCATGCATAATGTGCTAGTCCTTAATATTGCAAAAAGAGCAGGCAAGCGGGTGCCCGGCCCACTAAAATATAAAGTGAACCAATAATCAAAATCTCCTAACACTATGTACTTGAGAAATCATGAACTTAGCTTTTCAAACAAAGGAGAAGAGGAACTTTATTGTTCTCTCTATGGGAGCCGCTCTTGAAGCCATTAAACGTGAAAGGATGATAGATCATTTGATGCCATTCGTTGACATAGACATACATAACTCTCAAAATATATTTTCAACACCTCTATTGTATTCAAAATAAAAAGCTATAGCACATGAGTAATCTTGCTTCCCTCTGCGCAGGGTCTTTCTTTTACTTTTATGTTTAGTCTTCATCTTCTAACTTTATGCACCAATTAAGAGAGCATAGTTGCCATTCTGAGTATAATGTGCATAGTCCCAAAATTTATTATTGATTGATTCATGATTATGTTATTGCTTGTTCTCAAATTATTTGTATCTAGTCACCCTTTGAACTTTAAAGGTGTCCTAGCATTTATGTTTTGCTATTCCATGAAGGACAAGCTGAATACCGCTTTGCTATGTTTTCTCTATGCTCAAAAACAAACAGTTGCTTTCAGTGCACTATTATTCATGATCTTTTGTTTGAGTTACTTCTCATGTTGTAACATAGTTGCTAAGTTCTATTGTTAGAATTATATCTATCATGCCTATGTTTAGAGTACTTTGATCCCAGCTCACAATTCTTTTACAATAACTTGATCAAGATTGTGTTGGCTGCATGTCACCTCAAAAATTATTTTTGCTATCACTTACCTACTCGAGGACGAGCAGGAGTTAAGCTTGGGGATGTGATGACCCACAAGTATAGAGGATCGCAACAGTCTTCGAGTGAAGTAAAACCCAAATTTATTGATTCGACACAAGGGGAGGTAAAGAATACTTATAATCCTTAACAACAGAGTTGTCAATTCAGCTGCACCTGGAAAAGCACTAGTAACAGGGGTGATGTGAAAGCAACAGTAATATGAGAGCAACGGCAATAGTAACACTACAACAGTAGCACTAACACAGAGGCGATGACACTAGAAAGTATTCTAGTGCGGAGTTGACTGTAGAGCAATGATGATGACAGAAGGACCGGGGTTCCCAGCTATCTACACTAGTGGTAACTCTCCAAATAACATGTATTGGGTGAACAAATTACAGTTGGGCAATTGATAATTATGAGGGCATGACAATGCATGCTATGATAAGATAAAGGTTACTCTAGTATTTAATTGGGAATTACAACATAATACATAGACCGTAATCCAACTACGTCTATGAATAATAATCCACCTTCAGGTTATCATCCGAACCCCTTCCACTATTAAGTTGCAAGCTTGAGATTACCGCATTAAGAATTGTGTGTAAAGTAAACCTTAGAGTTATCCTTAGACAAAACATTGTTGTTTTCTCCCTAGTAGCAACATCACATCTACAATCTTAGAAGTTATTGTCACTCTTCCAGAAAACTAGAGGCATGAACCCACTATCGAGCATAAATACTCCCTCTTGGAGATACATGCAACTACTTGATCAAGGTAACTACAAGTACCAGAGAGCATGCAAGATCTTAAATAACAGTAGTATGATAATATGATGAACAATCTGATCACAATTCCACAATTTATCGGATCCCAACAAACACAACACCAATTACATCATATGGATCTCAATCATGTAAGGCAGCTCATGAGATCATTGTAGTGAAGTACATGGGAGAGAGAGTACCAACTAGATAGATCCGAGAACCCGTAGTCCAGGGGGAACTACTCACGAACCATCATGGAGTCAAAGTGGAGGCTGTGGAGTCGATGGAGATGGCTCCGGGGGTCAATCCCCGTCCCGGTAGGGTGCCGGAATAAGAACTTTGACCCCCAAAACTCGTCTGGGCGATGGCGGCGGCGATAGAACTTTTCATGGACGGAGGCTGTGATGTTTACAGTTTTTGCGTCGAAGGCAATTTATAGGCGGAATGGCAACGTCGGTGGACGCCTGGGGGCCCACACCATGCCATGGCGCGGGCCCACCCTTGGCCGCGCCATGGGGTGGTGTGGCCGCCCTGTGGTGCCCCTCCGTCTCTCCTCCGGACTTCGTCTTCGTTACGGTAAAATAAGAACTTCAGCTTTTGTTTCTCCTATTCTGAGAATATTTCCTGTACAACTTTTCTGAAATACAAAAACAGCAAAAAACAGGAACTGGCACTCTGACATCTTGTCAATAGGTTAGTTCCGGAAAATGCATAAAAGTTCCACGAAGTGTAGAAAAACATATAGAAATGGGTTTTCTGTTCTTGTACTCAGTTTTCCCCAGCCGCTTAACTTTTCCTCAGTTTCCCCCTCCCTCTAGTTTGAAACCCCTCGCAGAGCTCGGACGGGAGGGTTGCCGTCTGGTCAGAGGCCTTGACCGTTACCGGTGACGGATAGGGAGCCGCGGTGGTTTTGAATTTACCGTTGCTTTCGAATTGTGTTGACTGTTGACTGGAGGAGCTTGATACGCGTAGATGCACACGTCCGTTGGGAACCCCAAGTGGAAGGTATGATGCGTATAGAAGCAAGTTTCCCTCAGTATGAAACCAAGGTTTAATCGAACCAGTAGGAGCCAAGAAGCACGTTGAAGGTTGATGGTGGCGAAATGTGATGCGGCGCAACAACAGGGATTCCGGCGCCAACGTGGAATCTGCACAACAAAACCAAAGTACTTTGCCCCAACGAAACAGTGAGGTTGTCAATCTCACCGGCTTGCTGTAACAAAGGATTAAACGTATCGAGTGGAAGATGTTTGCAAAGAAAATAGTAAAACACAATTGCAGTAGATTGTATGCTATGTAAAGAATAGGACCGGGGTCCACAGTTCACTAGAGGTGTCTCTCCCATAAGATAAAAGCATGTTGGGTGAACAAATTACAGTCGGGCAATTGACAAATAGAGAAAGGCATAACAATGCATATACATGATATGATAAATATAGTGAGATTTAATTGGGCATGACGACAAAGTACATAGACCGCCATCCAACTGCATCTATGCCTAAAAAGTCCACCTTCAGGTTATCATCCGAACCCCATTCGGTATTAAGTTGCTAAGCAACAGACAATTGCATTAAGTATGGTGCGTAATGTAATCGACAACTACATCCTTAGATATAGAATCAATGTTTTATCCCTAGTGGCAACACATCCACAACCTTAGAACTTTCTGTCACTGTCCCAGATTCAATGGAGGCATGAACCCACTATCGAGCATAAATACTCCCTCTTGGAGTTAAGAGTACAAACTTGGCCAGAGCCTCTACTAATAACGGAGAGCATGCAAGATCATAAACAACACATAAACAATAGATTGATAATCACCATAATCATAGTACTCACTATCCATCGGATCCCGACAAACACAACATATAGAATTACAGATAGATGATCTTGATCATGTTAGGCAGCTCACAAGATCCAACAATGAAGCACAACAAGGAGAAGACGACCATCTAGCTACTGCTATGGACCCATGGTCCAGGGGTGAACTACTCACTCATCACTCCGGGCGACCATGGCGGTGTAGAGTCCTCCGGAGATGAATCCCTCTCCGGCAGGTGCCGGAGGCGATCTCCTGAATCCCGAGATGGGATTCGCGGCGCGGCGTCTGGAAGGTTTTCCGTATCGTGGCTCTCGGTACTGGGGGTTTCGCGACGGAGACTTTAAGTAGGCGGAAGGGCAACGCGGGGGCCACACGAGGTGCCCGGGGGTAGCCGCGCGGCCAGGGCTTGGGCCGCGCCGCCCTGCCCCGCTGCCTCGTGGCCCCACTTCGTTATCTCTTCGGTCTTCTGAAGCTTCGTGCAAAAATAGGACCCTGGGCGAAAGTTTCGTCCAATTCCGAGAATATTTCCTTACTAGGATTTCTGAAACCAAAAAACAGACAACTGGCTCTTCGGCATCTTGTTAATAGGTTAGTTCCAGAAAATGCATAAATATGACATATAATGTGCATAAAACATGTAGGTATCATCAATAAAGTAGCATGGAACATAAGAAATTATCGATACGTTGGAGACGTATCAGCATCCCCAAGCTTAGTTCTGCTCGTCCCGAGCAGGTAAAACGATAACAAAGATAATTTCTGAAGTGACATGCCATCATAATCTTGATCATACTATTTGTAAACATATGTAATGAATGCAGCGATCAAAACAAAGGTAATGACATGAGTAAACAAGTGAATCATATGACAAAGACTTTTCATGAATAGTACTTCAAGACAAGCATCAATAAGTCTTGCATAAGAGTTAACTCATAAAGCAATAAATCAAAGTAAAGGTATTGAAGCAACACATAGGAAGATTAAGTTTCAGCGGTTGCTTTCAACTTATAACATGTATATCTTATGGATATTGTCAACATAAAGTAGTATAACAAGTGCAATATGCAAGTATGTAGGAATCAATGCACAGTTCACACAAGTGTTTGCTTCTTAAGGTGGAGGGAGATAGGTAAACTGACTCAACAATAAAAGTAAAAGAAAGGTCCTTCAAAGAGGAAAGCATCGATTGCTGTATTTGTGCTAGAGCTTTTATTTTGAAAACATGAAACAATTTTGTCAACGGTAGTAATAAAGCATATGAGTTATGTAAATTATATCTTACAAGTTGCAAGCCTCATGCATAGTGTACTAATAGTGTCCGCACCTCGTCCTACTTAGCTTGGACTACCGGATCTTTGCATGCCATGTTTCAACCAAGTGTCACAAAGGGGTACCTCCATGCCGCCTGTACAAAGGTCTAAGGAGAAAGCTCGCATTTTGGATTTCTCGCTTTTGATTATTCTCAACTTAGACATCCATACCGGGACAACATGGACAACAGATAATGGACTCCTCTTAAATTCATAAGCATGTAGCAATGATTATTATTCTCATATGAGATTGAGGATATATGTCCAAAACTGAAACTTCAACCATGATTCATGGCTTTAGTTAGCGGCCCAATGTTCTTCTCTAACAATTTTGCATGCTCCAACCACTAAAATGATAGATCCTTCAGACAAGACGGACATGCATAGAAACTCACATGATATTCAACAATAGTTGATGGCGTTCCCCAGGAGCATGGTTATCGCACAACAAGCAACTTAATAAAAGATAAAGTGCATAAGTACATATTCAATAGTACGATAGTTTTTAAGGCTATTTTGTCCCATGAGCTATATATTGCAAAGGTGAATGATGGAATTTTAAAGGTAGCACTCAAGCAATTTACTTTGGAATGGCAGAGAAATACCATGTAGTAGGTAGGTATGGTGGACACAAATGGCATAGTAGTTGGCTCAAGGATTTTGGATGCATGAGAAGTATTCCCTCTCGATACAAGGTTTAGGCTAGCAAGGTTATTTGAAGCAAACTCAAGGATGAACAAGTGCAGCAAAACTCACATAAAAGACATATTGTAAACATTATAAGACTCTACACCGTCTTCCTTGTTGTTCAAAACTCAATACTAGATATTATCTAGACCTTAGAGAAACCAAATATGCAAATCAAATTTTAGCAAGCTCTATGTATTTCTTCATTAATGGGTGCAAAGCATATGATGCAAGAGCTTAAACATGAGCACAACAATTGCCAAGTATCACATTATCCAAGACATTTTAGAATTACTACATGTAGCATTTTCCAATTCCAACCATATAACAATTTAACGAAGAAGAAACTTCGCCATGAACATTATGAGTAAAGCCTAAGGACACATGTGTCCATATGCAACAGCGGAGCGTGTCTCTCTCCCACAAAGTGAATGCTAGGATCCATTTTATTCAAACAAAAACAAAAACAAAAACAAACCGACGCTCCAAGTAAAGAATACAAGATGTGATTGAATAAAAATATAGTTTCAGGGGAGGAACCTGATGATGTTGTCGATGAAGAAGGGGATGCCTTGGGCATCCCCAAGCTTAGACGCTTGAGTCTTCTTAAAATATGCAGGGGTGAACCACGGGGTCATCCCCAAGCTTAGAGCTTTCACTCCTCTTGATCATAGTATATCATTCTCCTCTCTTGACCCTTGAAAACTTCCTTCACACCAAACTTCAAGCAAACTCATTAGAGGGTTAGTGCACAATTAATAATTCACATGTTCAGAGGTGGCACAATCATTCTTTACACTTCTGGACATTGCATAAAGCTACTGGACATTAATGGATCAAAGAAATAAATCCAACATAGCAAAAGAGGCAATGCGAAATAAAAGGCAGAATCTGTCAAAAACAGAACAGTCCGTAAAGACGAATTTAAAGCTGGCACCAGACTTGCTCAAATGGAAAAACTCAAAACTAATGAAAGTTGCGTACATATCTGAGGATCACGCTCGTAAATTGGCAGATTTTTTCGAATTTTCTACAGAGAACTGTGCCCAGATTCGTGACAGACAGCAATGCTGTTTCTGCGCAGAGATCCCAAATATAACATCAACTTTGACATAGAAACTTTACTTGGCACAAAAACATGATAAGGAGAGGTTGCTACAGTAGTAAACAACTTCCAAGACTCAATAAAACAAAAAAATTGCTGTAGGTAAAAACATGGGTTGTCTCCCATAAGCGCTTTTTTTTAACGCCTTTCAGCTAGGCGCAGAAAGTGCAAATCAAGTAACATCGAGAGTAGAAGCATCAACATCATAACTTGTTCTAATAATAGAATCAAAAGGCAACTTCATTCTATTTCTAGGGAAGTGTTCCATACCTTTCTTGAGAGGAAATTGATATTTAATATTACCTTCCCTCATATCAATAACAGCACCAACGGTTCGAAGAAAAGGTCTTTCCAACACAATAGGACAAGATGCATTGCATTCGATATCCAAAACAACAAAATCAACGGGGACAAGGTTATTGTTAACCGTAATATGCACATTATCAATCCTCCCCAAAGGTTTCTTTTTAACATTATCGGCAAGATTAACATCTAAATAACAATTCTTCAATGGTGGCAAGTCAAGCATATCATAAATCTTTTTAGGCATAACAGAAATACTTGCACCAAGATCACATAAAGCATTACATTCAAAATCATTGAATTTCATTTTAATGATGGGCTCCCAACCATCTTCTAACTTTCTAGGAATAGAAGTTTCAAGTTTTAGTTTCTCTTCTCTAGCTTTTATGAGAGCATTTGTAATATGTTTTGTAAAGGCTAAATTTATAGCACTAGCATTAGGACTTTTAGCAAGTTTTTGTAAGAACTTTATAACTTCAGAGATGTGGCAATCATCAAAATCTAAATCATTATGAGCTACAGCAATGGGATCATTGTTCCCAAGGTTGGAAAAAATTTCAGCAGTTTTATCACAAGCAGTTTCAGCAGTTTTAGCAATTTCAGGCAGTTTTGTTCGCTTTGCACTAGGAGTAGAAACATTGCCAACACCAATTATTTTACCATTGATAGTAGGAGGTGCAGCAACATGTGAATAATTAGCATTACTAGTGGTGGTAATAGTCCAAACTTTAGCTACATTACTTTCTTTAGCTAGTTTTTCATTTTCTTCTCTATCCCACCTAGCACGCAGTTGAGCCATTAATCTTATATTCTCATTAATTCTAACTTGAATGGCATTTGCTGTAGTAGTAATCTTATTATCAATATCATTATTAGGCATAACTTTCAATTTTAAAAGATTTACATCAGAGGCAAGTCTATCAACTCTAGAAGCAATAGTATCAATTTTATCAAGCTTTTCCTCAACAGATTTGTTAAAAGCAGTTTGTGTACTAATAAATTCTTTAAGCATAGCTTCAAGACCAGAGGGTACATTCCTATTATTGTTGTAAGAATTCCCATAAGAATTACCATAACCATTACCATTAGCAGAAGGATATGGCCTATAGTTATTACCAGAGTTGTTCCTATAAGCATTGTTGTTGAAATTATTATTTTTAATGAAATTCACATCAACATTTTCTTCTTGAGCAACCAATGAAGCTAAAGGAACATTATTTGGATCAACATTAGATCTACCATTCACAAGCATAGACATAATCACATCAATCTTATCACTCAAGGAAGAGGTTTCTTCAACAGAATTTACCTTCTTACCTTGTGGAGCTCTTTCCGTGTGCCATTCAGAGTAATTTATCATCATATCATCAAGAAGTTTTGTAGCCGCCCCCAATGTGATGGACATAAAGGTACCTCCAGCAGCTGAATCCAATAAATTCCGCGAAGAAAAATTTAGTCCTGCATAGAAGGTTTGGATGATCATCCAAGTAGTCAGTCCATGGGTTGGGCAATTCTTTACCAAAGTTTTCATTCTCTCCCATGCTTGAGCAACATGTTCAGTATCTAATTGCTTAAAATTCATTATGCTACTTCTCAAAGATATAATTTTAGCGGGAGGATAATATCTACCAATAAAAGCATCCTTGCATTTAGTCCATGAATCAATACTATTCTTAGGCAAAGATAGCAACCAATCTTTAGCTCTTCCTCTTAATGAGAAAGGAAACACTTTCAATTTAATAATATCACCATCTACATCCTTATACTTTTGCATTTCACAAAGTTCAACAAAATTATTGAGATGGGCAGCAGCATCATCAGAACTAGCACCAGAAAATTGATCTCTCATGACAAGATTTAGTAAAGCAGGTTTAATTTCAAAGAATTCTGCTGTAGTAGCAGGTGGAGCAATAGGTGTGCATAGGAAATCATTATTATTTGCATTTGTGAAGTCACACAACTTAGTATTTTCAGGGGTATTCATTTTAGCAACGGTAAATAAAACAAACTAGATAAAGTAAATGCAAGTAACTAATTTTTTTGTGTTTTTGATATGGAGAGCAAGACAATAAATAAAGTAAAACTAGCAACTAATTTTTTTGTATTTTAATTTAGTGCAGCAAACAAAGTAGTAAATAAAATAAAGCAAGACAAAAACAAAGTAAAGAGATTGAGAAGTGGAGACTCCCCTTGCAGCGTGTCTTGATCTCCCCGGCAATGGCGCCAAATTTAGCTTGATACGCGTAGATGCACACGTCCGTTGGGAACCCCAAGTGGAAGGTATGATGCGTATAGAAGCAAGTTTCCCTCAGTATGAAACCAAGGTTTAATCGAACCAGTAGGAGCCAAGAAGCACGTTGAAGGTTGATGGTGGCGAAATGTGATGCGGCGCAACAACAGGGATTCCGGCGCCAACGTGGAATCTGCACAACAAAACCAAAGTACTTTGCCCCAACGAAACAGTGAGGTTGTCAATCTCACCGGCAAACCAAAGTACTTTGCCCCAACGAGTGGAAGATGTTTGCAAAGAAAATAGTAAAACACAATTGCAGTAGATTGTATGCTATGTAAAGAATAGGACCGGGGTCCACAGTTCACTAGAGGTGTCTCTCCCATAAGATAAAAGCATGTTGGGTGAACAAATTACAGTCGGGCAATTGACAAATAGAGAAAGGCATAACAATGCATATACATGATATGATAAATATAGTGAGATTTAATTGGGCATTACGACAAAGTACATAGACCGCCATCCAACTGCATCTATGCCTAAAAAGTCCACCTTCAGGTTATCATCCGAACCCCATTCAGTATTAAGTTGCTAAGCAACAGACAATTGCATTAAGTATGGTGCGTAATGTAATCGACAACTACATCCTTAGATATAGAATCAATGTTTTATCCCTAGTGGCAACAGCACATCCACAACCTTAGAACTTTCTGTCACTGTCCCAGATTCAATGGAGGCATGAACCCACTATCGAGCATAAATACTCCCTCTTGGAGTTAAGAGTACAAACTTGGCCAGAGCCTCTACTAATAACGGAGAGCATGCAAGATCATAAACAACACATAAACAATAGATTGATAATCACCATAATCATAGTACTCTCTATCCATCGGATCCCGACAAACACAACATATAGAATTACAGATAGATGATCTTGATCATGTTAGGCAGCTCACAAGATCCAACAATGAAGCACAACAAGGAGAAGACGACCATCTAGCTACTGCTATGGACCCATGGTCCAGGGGTGAACTACTCACTCATCACTCCGGAGGCGACCATGGCGGTGTAGAGTCCTCCGGGAGATGAATCCCCTCTCCGGCAGGGTGCCGGAGGCGATCTCCTGAATCCCCGAGATGGGATTCGCGGCGGCGTCTCTGGAAGGTTTTCCGTATCGTGGCTCTCGGTACTGGGGGTTTCGCGACGGAGACTTTAAGTAGGCGGAAGGGCAACGCGGGGGCCACACGAGGTGCCCAGGGGGTAGGGCCGCGCGGCCAGGGCTTGGGCCGCGCCGCCCTGGCCCCTGGCTGCCTCGTGGCCCCACTTCGTTATCTCTTCGGTCTTCTGGAAGCTTCGTGCAAAAATAGGACCCTGGGCGAAAGTTTCGTCCAATTCCGAGAATATTTCCTTAGTAGGATTTCTGAAACCAAAAACAGCAGAAAACAGCAACTGGCTCTTCGGCATCTTGTTAATAGGTTAGTTCCAGAAAATGCATAAATATGACATATAATGTGCATAAAACATGTAGGTATCATCAATAAAGTAGCATGGAACATAAGAAATTATCGATACGTTGGAGACGTATCAGAGCTCGCCCAGAGCTTTCCCCTCCGCCCGAGACTAGAGGAGCTCGCCCAAAGCTTTCCCCTCCGCCCGAGACTGGAGGAGCTCACACACCGCCCCTCCGCCGCCACGCCGTCCTGTCCACCTAACTTATGGCGTCGTCCGTGATGTCTACTCACGCTTCTTTTCCTGTAGACAGTGTTGGGCCTCCAAGAGCGGAGGTTTGTAGAACAGCAGCAAGTTTTCCCTTAAGTGGATCACCCAAGGTTTATCGAACTCAGGGAGGAAGAGGTCAAAGATATCCCTCTCAAGCAACCCTGCAACCACAAAGCAAGAAGTCTCTTGTGTCCCCAACACACCAAATACACTTGTCAGATGTATAGGTGCACTAGTTCGGCGAAGAGATAGTAAAACACAGGTGGTATAGATGGTGGTAATATTGCAGATGCAGTAAAACAGTAAACAAGCGGCGCCAGAAAATAGCTTGCTGGCGTGGGAAGCAATTCTTTGTGGTGGAAACAAGGCCTAGGGATCATACTTTCACTAGTGGACACTCTCAACATTGATCACATAATAAATAAGTTCTCTTTCCTTTGTGCTACATATACTCTTGTTTGATAATGAACACCACTAATTGTGTAGGATTACACGAACCCTCAATGCCGGAGTTAACAAGCGCCACAACATTCGATATTCATGTTTAAGTAACCTTAGAGTATAATAGATCTTTGCAAAATAGACCAAGTACTAACATAGCATGCACACTGTCACCATCACACTACGAAGGAGGCATAGATCACATCAATACTATCATAATGACAATTAACTCCACAATCTACAAGAGATCATGATCATAATCTACGACAAGAACTACACGATGCACACACTGTCACCATTACACCATGCAGGAGGAATAGACTACTTTAATAACATCACATGAGTAGCACATAGATAAATAGTGATACAAAACACATTGCAATCATAAAGGGATATAAATAAGCACTTCACTACGCCATTCATAACAGTGAATAAGTATTCTGTGAAATATAGCCTAAGAGACCCACACGGTGCACACACTGTCACCTTTACACACGTGGGACAAGGAGTCTCCGGAGATCACATAAGTAAAACCCACTTGACTAGCATAATGACATCTAGATTACAAGCATCATCATATGAATCTCAATCATGTAAGGCAGCTCATGAGATTATTGTATTGAAGTACATAGGAGAGAGATGAACCACATAGCTACCGGTACAACCCCGAGCCTCGATGGAGAACTACTCCCTCCTCATGGGAGCAGCAGCGGTGATGAAGATGGCGGTGGAGATGGCAGCGGTGTCGATGGAGAAGCCTTCCGGGGGCACTTCCCCGTCCCGGCGGCACGCCGGAACAGAGACTCCTGTCCCCCAGATCTTGGCTTCGCGATGGCGGCGGCTCTGGAAGGTTTCGCGTACCGTGGCTTATATTTTTTCGTGTTTTAGGTCAGGGAGCTTATATAGGCGAAAGGGCGGAGTCGGAAGGGCTACGGGGGGCCCAGACACCAGGCCGGCCCCCCCCCCCCTCTGGCCGCGCCGCCATGGTGTGTGGGGCCCCTGTGGCCCCCTCTGGCTCCTCTCGGGTGTTCTGGAAGCTTCGTGTAAATATAAGATCTTGGGCGTTGATTTCGTCCGATTTCGAGAATATTTCCTTACTAGGATTTCTGAAACCAAAAACAGCAGAAAACAGGAACTGGCACTTCGGCATCTCGT
The DNA here is from genome assembly GCA_030979885.1 of Lolium multiflorum. NCBI lineage: Eukaryota > Viridiplantae > Streptophyta > Magnoliopsida > Poales > Poaceae > Lolium > Lolium multiflorum. The sequence goes on from CM061747.1 coordinate 87,494,509, forward strand.
CAATAGGTTAGTTCCGGAAAACGCATAATAATGACATATAATGTGTATAAAACATGTAGGTATCATCAATAAAGTAGCATGGAACATAAGAAATTATAGATATGTTGGAGACGTATCAGCATCCCCAAGCTTAGTTCCTACTCGTCCTCGAGTAGGTAAACGATAACAATGATAATTTCTTAAGTGACATGCCATCATAACCTTGATCATACTATTGTAAGCATATGTAATGAATGCAGCGATCAAAACAATGGTAATGACATGAGTAAACAAATGAATCATAAAGCAAAGACTTTTCATGAATAGTACTTTCAAGACAAGCATCAATAAGACTTGCATAAGAGTTAGCTCGTAAAGCAATAATTCAAAGTAGAGGTATTGAAGCAACACAAAGGAAGATTAAGTTTCAGCGATTGCTTTCAACTTGTAACATGTATATCTCATGGATAGTTGTCAATGCAAAGTAATATAATAAATGCAATATGCAAGTATGTAGGAATCAATGCACAGTTCACACAAGTGTTTGCTTCTTGAGGTGGAGAGAAATAGGTGAACTGACTCAACAATAAAAGTAGAAGAATGGCCCTTCGACGAGGGAAGCATCGATTGCTATATTTGTGCTAGAGCTTTTATTTTGAAAACATGAAACAATTTTGTCAACGGTAGTAATAAAGCATATGAGTTATGTAAATTATATCTTACAAGTTGCAAGCCTCATGCATAGTATACTAATAGTGCCCGCACCTTGTCCTAATCAGCTTGGACTACCGGATCATCGCAATACACATGTTTCAACCAAGTGTCACAAAGGGGTACCTCCATGCCGCCTGTACAAAGGTCTAAGGAGAAAGCTCGCATTTTGGATTTCTCGCTTTTGATTATTCTCAACTTAGACATCCATACCGGGACAACATGGACAACAGATAATGGACTCCTCTTTAATGCATAAGCATGTGGCAACAATTATTATTCTCATATGAGATTGAGGATATATGTCCAAAACTGAAACTTCCACCATGATTCATGGCTTTAGTTAGCGGCCCAATGTTCTTCTCTAACAATATGCATGCTCCAACCATTAAGGTGGTAGATCTCTCTTACTTCAGACAAGATGGACATGCATAGCAACTCACATGATATTCAACAAAGAATAGTTGATGGCGTCCCCAAAAGCATGGTTATCGCACAACAAGCAACTTAATAAGAGATAAAGTGCATAAGTACATATTCAATACCACAATAGTTTTTAAGCTATTTTGTCCCATGAGCTATATATTGCAAAGGCGAATGATGGAATTTTAAAGGTAGCACTCAAGCAATTTACTTTGGAATGGCGGAGAAATACCATGTAGTAGGTAGGTATGGTGGACACAAATGGCATAGTGGTTGGCTCAAGGATTTGGATGCATGAGAAGTATTCCCTCTCGATACAAGGTTTAGGCTAGCAAGGTTATTTGAAGCAAACACAAGGATGAACCGGCGCAGAAAAACTCACATAAAAGACATATTGTAAACATTATAAGACTCTACACCGTCTTCCTTGTTGTTCAAAACTTAATACTAGAAATTATCTAGACCTTAGAGAGACCAATTATGCAAACCAAATTTTAGCAAGCTCTATGTATTTCTTCATTAATGGGTGCAAAGTATATGATGCAAGAGCTTAAGCATGAGCACAACAATTGCCAAGTATCACATTATCCAAGACATTTTACCAATTACTACATGTAGCATTTTCTGTTCCAACCATATAACAATTAACGAAGCAGTTTCAACCTTCGCCATGAACATTAAAAGCTAAGAACACATGTGTTCATATGAACCAGCGGAGCGTGTCTCTCTCCCACACAAGGATGAACTTATTCAGAGAATGAAAATAACAAAACGAAAATAAAAGCACACAGACGCTCCAAGTAAAGTACATAAGATGTGACCGAATAAAAATATAGTTTCACTAGAAGAAACCTGATAAGTTGTCGATGAAGAAGGGGATGCCTTGGGCATCCCCAAGCTTAGATGCTTGAGTCTTCTTAAAATATGCAGGGATGAACCACCGGGGCATCCCCAAGCTTAGACCTTTCACTCTTCTCGATCACATTATATCACCCTCTTCTATTGACCCTTGAAAACTTCTGCCACACCAAACTTCAAGCAAACTCATTAGAGGGTTAGTGCATAATCAAAATTCACATGTTCAGAGGTGACACAATCATTCTTAACACTTCTGGACATTGCACAAAACTTCTGAAAGTTAATGGAACAAAGAAACCCATTCAACAAAGCAAAAGCGGCAATGCGAAATAAAAGGCAGAATCTGTCAAAAACAGTCCGTAAAGACGAACCTGAAAGGGGCACTTAACTTGATCAAACGGAAAAACTCAAAACTAATTAAAGTTGCGTACATATCTGAGGATCACGCTCGTAATTTTGCAGATTTTTTCGAATTTTTTACAGAGACTTATGCCAGAATTCGTGACAGACAGCAATGCTGTTTCTGCGCAGCGATCCCAAATATAACATCAACTTTAGCATAGAAACTTTACTTGGCACAAAAACATGATAAGGAGAGGTTGCTACAGTAGTAAACAACTTCCAAGACTCAACAAAACAAAAATTGCTGTAGTAAAATAAACACATGGGTTATCTCCCAAGAAGTTCTTTCTTTATAGCCATTAAGATGGGCTCAGCAGTTTTAATGATGCACTCGCAAGAAATAGTATTTGAAGCAAAAGAGAGCATCAAGAGGCAAATTCAAAACACATTTAAGTCTAACATGCTTCCTATGCATAGGAATCTTGTAAATAAACAAGTTCATGAAGAGTATAGTGGCAAGCATAGGAAGACAAAACAAGTGTAGCTTCAAAAATTTCAGCACATAGAGAGGTGTTTTAGTAACATGAAAATTTCTACAACCATATTTTCCTCTCTCATAATAACTTTCAGTGGCATCATGAACAAACTCAACAATATAAGTATCACATAAAGCATTCTCATTCACATGCATAAAATTATTACTCTCCACATAAGCATAATCAATTTTATTAGTTATATTGGGAGCAAATTCAACAAAGTAGCTATCAAATATAGGAGGTATATTGTAATCATAATCAAATTTATCCTCCATAACAGGTGGTAACAAAAGACTACTATCATTATAATCATCATAAATAGGAGGCAAAGTATCATCAAAGAAAATTTTCTCCTCAATGCTTGGGGGACTAAAAATATCATGCTCATCAAAACCAGCTTCCCCAAGCTTAGAATTTTCCATATCATTAACAACAATGGTGTTCAAAGCGTTCATACTAATATCATTGTTACCAGCATGCAAATAAGATTCCATAGGTTTTTTAATTTTCGCAGCAAACAATCCATGTCTTAAATCAGGAAATAGAATAAGAAGCTCATTGTTGTCCATTATGCCTAACTAGTGTAAACAAGAAACCAAAAGATGCAATTGAAGGATCTAAAGGAAATAGCTTCGAGTACTTACAACGGCGGGAAAATAGCTTAGTAGCCGAGATCCGGAGTGTGAGTACCTTTTACCTTTCCTCCCCGGCAACGGCGCCAGAAAATAGCTTGATGTCTACTCACGCTTCTTTTCTGTAGACAGTGTTGGGCCTCCAAGAGCAGAGGTTTGTAGAACAGCAGCAAGTTTTCCCTTAAGTGGATCACCCAAGGTTTATCGAACTCAGGGAGGAAGAGGTCAAAGATATCCCTCTCAAGCAACCCTGCAACCACAAAGCAAGAAGTCTCTTGTGTCCCCAACACACCAAATACACTTGTCAGATGTATAGGTGCACTAGTTCGGCGAAGAGATAGTAAAACACAGGTGGTATAGATGGTGGTAATATTGCAGAAAGTAAAGATGCAGTAAAACAGTAAACAAGCGGCGCCAGAAAATAGCTTGCTGGCGTGGGAAGCAATTCTTTGTGGTGAAAACAAGGCCTAGGGATCATACTTTCACTAGTGGACACTCTCAACATTGATCACATAATAAATAAGTTCTCTTTCCTTTGTGCTACATATACTCTTGTTTGATAATGAACACCACTAATTGTGTAGGATTACACGAACCCTCAATGCCGGAGTTAACAAGCGCCACAACATTCGATATTCATGTTTAAGTAACCTTAGAGTATAATAGATCTTTGCAAAATAGACCAAGTACTAACATAGCATGCACACTGTCACCATCACACTACGAAGGAGGCATAGATCACATCAATACTATCATAATGACAATTAACTCCACAATCTACAAGAGATCATGATCATAATCTACGACAAGAACTACACGATGCACACACTGTCACCATTACACCATGCAGGAGGAATAGACTACTTTAATAACATCACATGAGTAGCACATAGATAAATAGTGATACAAAACACATTGCAATCATAAAGGGATATAAATAAGCACTTCACTACGCCATTCATAACAGTGAATAAGTATTCTGTGAAATATAGCCTAAGAGACCCACACGGTGCACACACTGTCACCTTTACACACGTGGGACAAGGAGTCTCCGGAGATCACATAAGTAAAACCCACTTGACTAGCATAATGACATCTAGATTACAAGCATCATCATATGAATCTCAATCATGTAAGGCAGCTCATGAGATTATTGTATTGAAGTACATAGGAGAGAGATGAACCACATAGCTACCGGTAAAGCCCCGAGCCTCGATGGAGAACTACTCCCTCCTCATGGGAGCAGCAGCGGTGATGAAGATGGCGGTGGAGATGGCAGCGGTGTCGATGGAGAAGCCTTCCGGGGCACTTCCCCGTCCGGGCACGCCGCAGAGACTCCTGTCCCCCAGATATTGGCTTCGCGATGGCGGCGGCTCTGGAAGGTTTCGCGTACCGTGGCTTATATTTTTTCGTGTTTTAGGTCAGGGACCTTATATAGGCGAAAGGGCGGAGTCGGAAGGGCTACAGGGCGCCCAGACACCAGGCCGGCGCGCCCCCCCTCTGGCCGCGCCGCCATGGTGTGTGGGGCCCCTGTGGCCCCCTGGCTCCTCTCGGGTGTTGGAAGCTTCGTGTAAATATAAGATCTTGGGCGTTGATTTCGTCCGATTCCGAGAATATTTCCTTACTAGGATTTCTGAAACCAAAAACAGCGAAAACGAACCACCGGCATCTCGTCAATAGGTTAGTTCCGGAAAACGCATAATAATGACATATAATTTGTATAAAACATGTAGGTATCATCAATAAAGTAGCATGGAACATAAGAAATTATAGATACGTTGGAGACGTATCAGTCCGCCGCCGAGCCACCCCTCCCCCACCACCACCCCCGGGAGGCGGAGAGGGCTCCGCCTCCACCAGATCTAGATCTACCCTTGTCGCGGTAGAGTTTGTATATTCGTCTGGTGTGCCGCCACATCCCGTCAGCCACGGAGAAGATTGGGAATCGGAGGGATCTAACGCATGGATTCCATCTGGGTAAGCATCGTCTGCCTATGTGAATTAACAGTAGGCAGTTTTTGAGCGCCAATCGTTGTTGCTCAACTAACTGCGTTGCTTTTCGAATAGGATTGATCCAGCGCTGGCTTTTCGGCTGGTGGTTAGGCTGGATTCTAGCTTTACGCGTGATTCTAAACGCCATAAGAATGGGTTTTACTTCCCTGCGGTGGTTGCAACCACCATCTCGTTGAGGGATTTGAAAGCTAACATCTTCAATAAGTACGCCTGGAGCCCTCGCGATGCAGTTCATTTCGAATATTTCAACAGCACGGAGCGAAGATTTGTTCCACTAATTTCCGACGATGATCTGGGAATTCTTTTTGCTTTGAATGCTTCTTGCCGTTTCGGTAAAATTCGTATCCATGTGGACAGGGGCCAGGCATCATCTGGTGTTGGGGCATCATCAGGTGGTCGGGCATCATGTCTCTCTACTGCTGCTGCCTCTGCTAATAGTGTGCGCCGCGGCGCTCCTTGTAGGTCCACAGCAGCACCATCTGTCCCCAGTGCTAGTGGTAGCCAGATCGTTCGTACGGTCGATGTGGAGGACGATGCAGACATTGAGGATCAGTCTCCTCAAGATGATGAGGATGAGTTGATGTTTCCTGAATTGGTAGATCGATGCAGTAAGCAGGCAATGGAGGATCAATACATGGAAGATATTGCTTTTGGTGCCAGATTTGATGACACTGATGATGAAGAGAAGAATGAGAACGATGACAGCCTCGTTTTAGCCGATTACGAAGGTGAAGACTTGCCAACAATTGAGTGGAACAGGGAGGATCCTCAGCTTGCAAAAGGCACCGTGTTTCAAACGATGATGGACTGCCGTAATGCAATTACTACATATCACATTCTCACTAAGAATAATTATGAGGTTATTAAAAGTGAGCCAGGTAGGTTCACAATTAAATGCCCATACCCAAGGTGTAGGTTTAGGCTGCATGCATCCACAATGCGCAGAAGCAGCTTGGTTCAGGTACTACGCCAACCAGTTGTGTATTTAGATCACGGTGTAAAATTTGTTATCTATTACTGACATCCCTTATCATTATGTTTCAGATAAAGAAGAATAAGGAGATCCATAGGTGTCCACCTCTAGGGGGAGAGCCAGAGCTGAAAACAAAGCTAGCGAAGACTAGGTGGTTGGCAGATATAATCCTAGATTGGCTGAGAGAAACTCCTTCACTTGGTCCAACAGCACTCGTAAAAAGGTGGCTTGAGAAGTATAAAATGAAAGTACCTTACATGAGGATGTTCTATGCAAAGGAAATGGCTCTTGACAAGATCAATGGTCCATGGAATGAAAGCTTTCAGTTGCTTTACACTTTCAAAGCTGAAGTGGAGATGGCTAGTCCAGGCAGTGTTGTAGCGATAGACAAGCATACAGTTCCCTACAAATTGAAAAGCGGGAAGGTAATGCACAAGGAATGTTTTAGAAGGGCTTTTGTTTGTTTCAAAGCTTGCTGGAAAGGCTTTTTGGACGGTTGCAGGCCTTATTTGGCCGTGGATGCATCAGCTCTTCATGGCAGGTTTAAAGGACAGCTAGTTGCTGCTACTGCAGTTGATGGACATAATTGGATGTTCCCTGTTGCTTATGGAGTTTTGGAGGTTGAGTCAGAGGAAAGTTGGACTTGGTTTCTGCAGAATTTGCGCGACCTTATAGGTCATCCACCAGGACTTGTTATCCACACAGACGCTTGCAAAGGTTTGGAGAGTGCGGTAGAAGCAGTATTCCCTGGAGTGGAGCATAGGGAATGTATGCGACACTTGGTACAGAATTTTACAAAGAAATTCAAGGGTAAAGTTTTTACTGACAACCTATGGCCAGCTTCATACACATGCAGCTCTAGGAAGCATATGTTTCATTTGGATGTGTTGTATAAACAAAAACCTGGGGTGAAGGAGTACTTGGATGAACATCATGGTAGGGTGTGGTCAAGAAGCCAATTCAATGAAATTTGCAAGGTAGACTATGTAACAAGTAACCTTGCGGAGAGTTTCAATTCAAAGGTCAAGTCATTGAAAGGGCTTATGCTGTGGCAAATATTTGATAAGATTAGGCAGATGATCATGATAAAGATCGATCTGCGTCAAAGAATTGCATCCACAAATTATGTTGGCCATCTCATGCTCCCATCTTTGATTAAGTCTTTGCATGACAGGGCAAAACAATTGAGGATGCAATGCGTCAGAAAAGGAATGGAGGCTGAGGTAACCTACACTGACAGTAAAAACATGCAGTGGAGGTATCCAGTGAGTTTGGTTGATAGGACATGCCATTGTAGGGGATGGCAGATCCGTGGGATACACTACAAGAAAAGTTCTGATAGACAACGTCTCAAAATCGTCCGCTAAGGGGTATTTTTCGTCGCCTATGGGCCTAACCCGACGATATGGGTTCCGTTGTGGAAACTGCGTCAGGCAAAGTCCAACGACGATTTTTTCGGTCCGTCGCGCTTGGGCGCCCTTCCGCCACGGAAAATCGGACCGTTGCGGAAGTGTTTTCGGGAGCCCGTTGACTGCTGACGTCATGCAAACTGACACGTGGCAGACGCCGTTAACTGCCAGTTAACGGCGTTAACCGGCTGAAACCCCGTGGTAGATGGTAGGCCCACACGAGGCCTGCCACGTCTTAAGCGGGCCGGGCCAGATGACATAGTTTGACCGGTCAACTATATAGCTGGGCTGGTCCATTAGTTACGTGGGCCGGGCCTAACCTCTAATGTTGACTGGTCAAAAGTTAAATGGGCCGGCCCATTTAACATGTGGGGTCCACCTTACAGCAACTGGGCCGGCCCAAGAAGCAAGTGGGCCGGGCCAAAAACACAGGTGGGTCCCACTTTCCTGTTAAAAGGCCGGCCCATTTAGTGTGTGGGGTCCACCGTATAGCAAGTGGGCCGGCCCAACAAGCTAGTGGGCCGGGCCAAAAACACAGTGGGTCCCACTTTCCTGTTAAAGGGCCGGCCCATTTAGTGTGTGGGGTCCACCATATATCAAGTGGGCCGGCCCAACAAGATAGTGGGCCGGGCCAAAAACACAGGTGGGACCCATCTTCCTGTTAAAGGGCCGGCCCATTTAGTATGTGGGGTCCACAATATAGCAAGTGGGCTGGCCCACCAAGATAGTGGGCCGGGCCAAAAACACATGTGGGTCCCACATTCCTGTTAATGGGCCGGCCCATTTGGTATGTGGGGTCCACCATGTAGAAAGTGGGCCGGCCCAACGAGATAGTGGGCCGGGCCAAAACACAGGTGGGTCCCACCATCCTATTAAAGGGCCGGCCCATTTGGTGTGTGGGGTCCACCATATAGAAAGTGGGCCGGCCCATTTGGTATGTGGGGTCCACCATCTAGAAAGTGGGCCGGCCCAACAAGATAGTGGGCCGGGTCAAAACACAGGTGGGTCCCACCTTCCTATTAAAGGGCCGGCCCATTTACCATGTGGGACCACCATAGAGCAAGTGGGCCGGCCCAATAAGCATGTGGAGCCCACTATCGTGTAACCGGGCCGGCCTACTAAAGAAGTGGGCCGGCCCAAAATGAAAGTGGGTCCCACACTACTGTAAGTGGGCCGGCCCAATCTGTTGTAGGGCCCTACTTGTTTGACTAGTCAACTTGCATTAAATTTCATGAGCCTAAAATCTGATTTCAATGATACACACAATTACATACACAAATAAAACAAATAGGAAAATTACAAGGCAATTAATGTGCCCAAATAAAAAAATTACATAGAATCATTGAGGACTTCTATTAGCATCATCAATAACAGGTTGACATTTGGCAATCGCCTTGATTGAATCTTGTGTACTCTTTGTCAACATATCAGCTACAGATCTTAAAGCAGCAATACCATGTCTTTTATAAAGTACAGCCTTGAGATATTTACTGTCTGATGAAAGAAATGGTCTAGGTTGACGGCTATGAGAAGATGCATCAGAAGAAAGATCAGAACTTTTTGTGGGCCTCACAGTTAATGAAGATTGCTTCATCACAACTGCATTCTGATAATAATGCAAAAAGAGTTAAACGATGAACTATGCAAACATTTATTATGCAATGTAGATATAAGATAATAACAAGTTGCATAAATAAGACATGTATGGAACTTGTACTAAGCACAAACTTACATCATAATGTTGCACAGGGTCGCTACAGATCCTTTTTTGGCGACTATCTTCTAATGATGACTGCTTCATTAAAACAGCATTCTGGTAACATTGTAAACATAGTTACAACAATTAACTATTCAAACATGTATTACGCAATGTAGAGATCAGATAACAGCATGTAGCAGAAATAAGCACAAGATAAGATAAGATGCATGTACTAAGCACATACTGGCTCACTGCAGGTCCTTCTCTTGCGTGCACTAGTCGTGGTCAACATGCCTATCATTTTAGGTTCAGCCATCAAGTGAAATGCTAATCCTCCTGCTCCATTGTCCTTAATCTGTGTTTAGATATCACATTTAAGACCAAGTCAGCTGGTTTCAAATAACAAAAAACTTGAGCTGCCAAATGAATAAGCCAATAGTTACCAGATATCAAATTAAAACCAACTAGATGTTGCTTTGCATGAGATACGAATTTCAGACATTCAGATTTAGAGTAGGGTAATGCCAAGGTTTTACACATAAAGTAAACTGGCATTAAGAATGACCAAATGTCAGGTTCAAATCACCCTCGAAGTTTCTCCAAGACAAGCATATCAAATAGGCAGAAACATAGTAAAGCATGAATGGCATTGCTATGGCAGGGTTCCAAGTGTTAATCTCTTGCATAAGGAACAATGCATATAGGTTATAGATAATAACGGAAGTAAACTGCCAAAATTACCAACCACGAACTCAGATTCCAACCTTACCTAGCGTCCCCGCTGTTAATGTTGGATGTTCTAATAAGTGGTTCGCATGATCAATCCCAAGGAAAAATAACATTGACAAGTCAGTCTACGATAATACAAAGACCAGACATGCACGCAGCAATAACTATATAAGCTAAAGACGAGGTATAAGAGCAAGCAGATTGGAAATGCACATAGCATGATTATAAAAGCAGTGTGAGAATAGCAGACACGAGAAAACAGCTAGCGGTGAGCTAATGACGTGGTATAAGAACAAGCAGATTGGAAATGCCCATAGCACGACTATAAAAGCAGTGCGACAATAGCATGCAGTACAAAAACAGTTGGCAGCAAATGAATGGGTACAAGGCTATAAATATGTGGATGCACACAGGTGTCAGTAGAATGAACAGGATGGTAGCGACCGGATAATGCTTTTGTACTGTACAACATTTAAACAAACTTCATGCGAAGCAACACATCAAGAAAGTTAACGGCATATGAGATCTGCAAATAACTACACAAAACATGGCTAAAGAAACACCGCGATCTAACGGGCCAGCGTACTAACCAAGCTGCGGCGGGGTGGACGGGGGCGGCAACTTGCATTCCAGCGGCGGCGAACGCGGGAGACGATGAATCGACCATGTTTCAGTAGAAGCGGGCGTTAGTGAAGCAGATCTGGTTGGCTGGCAAGGTATTCGGTGAAGTTGATACAGCCGCTGCGGCGAGGTAGTCGGTGGCGAGGTCGGCGGTGAAGCAGATCCGTCGGTGGCGAGGTCGGCGGTGAAGCAGATCCGTCGGTGACGAGGGCGGCGGGGGAGCGGATCAGGTGGGTGGACAGCCAACACGATCAAGGCTACGCTGTGGAGGAGTATGCCGGCGGCGAAGCAGATCTAGTACTGTAGAGAGTCAGAGCTTTGGCTTGTGAGAGTATTTTTGAGCTAATGGGGCGAATGGTTGGTGGGTGGGTGTGGGCCTGTGGGGAGGGTTCGGGATCTAGGCAAGATATTTCATTGTTACCGAATGAGCCCTCCATGGTCGGTGGGTTGTAGCTTCCGGACCAGGGTTAAAAGGGTAAAACTGGTCACGGGATTTTCGAATGGATGCGGCGGGATGATTTGGCGCGTGGCCGAAATTTTCAGTTTCAAGCTACAGTACGAGCAGAACGACAAAAATAATGTTCTTCCCCAGGGAGCTCTCATTTCTTCCTCTTCTCTTTCTCTCTCGAGTCTCTCCCACTCCCCCGGCTCCTCTCCCCCTTCTCTCCGGCGGCCTCGCCGGCCGGAGACGAGGCCGACTTCTCTCTGTATATTGTACACCCTCCGAACTAAATTAATTGATTCAACTTTCCTTAGACGTGTATGTATCTAGAGTAAAAACATGTGTGGATACATCCATATTTAGATAAGCAAAGTTGAGTCAGCTAATTTGGATCCGAGGGAGTTAGTGTTGTTGTAAGCTTAGATCCAGTGTTTCCCATGAGCAGAATGGCGCAATGGAGTCGGGGATCTCGTCATCGGCTTCAGATCTGGCCTATGGTGAATCTGGCGGATCTTGCCGGCCAAACCCCGATCTGGTGCCATCAATGTGATGGCGCTAACGGTGAGGCTTGCTTTGGTCAGTGCTTCAGATCTGGCCAATGGGGAAGTCAAGCTGCTAAAGTTCACAAGCTCGGGGCATACGACGGCGTCATCCGTCTTGCCCGTGCACATCTTGGACTTTCAGCGACCCTTCTCAGAGCCAATATGCCGTTGCTGAGGCCCTTCTTCTCCTTCGTCCTGGCGACTACCGGCGACACCGTCCCAAGTGGTGCGTCCCCGGCGACGGAGTTGCTGGAAAGGATGCGGAGCAGAGATCTGATGTGCGGTCGAGAAGGACTCGATTGATTTTCTTCTATATGTTTTGGGGTCCTTTTTGTAAAGTTGCAGGTTCTATTAGTTATTGTCTAGTACTTTTGGTCCTCTATGTAATTTTTTGGACTAGTTTCCATTGGCACTGATAAACTTGAATTTTGACAAGTTCACGAGGAAAAAAATTCCTTTGCACATATGGCCTATCATGTATAAACATTCTTGAGATTTAAACTAGATGTAATGTGCCATGCATTAACCCTAAACCATATATATGTAACTAACCCTAGCTGATCAAACCCTACTTAATTAAAACAAATAACCCTAAACTATACGCATGCACTTTATGCGCAAAGGCGCGGGTGCCTCTAATAATGTGTGTGCGCACTCGATCGATGATCCCTAAACCTTATACAACCCTGAAACCCTAATCCCTAATCCCTAAACCCTAAACACTAAACCCTAGACCCTAAACCCTAACCCTAACCCTAAACCCTAATTAAACCCTATATATAGGCCAACGACACTTAATTGTGCATCAAGCAGGCCAGGGGTGCCTCGCGGTCCTCTAATTAAATTAAATGTGCCATGCATTAACCCTAAACCATATATATGTAACTAACCATAGCTAATCAACCCTACTTAATGAAAACACATAACCCTAAACTATACTAGCTAGCTGCTATAACCCGATCTAATAAAAACATGCTCTATATATAGCAGCTAGCTAGCAAACCGTAGATTAACACCAATTAATATATACATGGCCTATATCGATCATGTTGTATAACATATCCCTGAGATTCATTAATTAATTATATAATTATCGTGATAAATTAATTAACTTTAATTTTGACAAGTTCTCTCGAATGAAAACACATTTGATTAAGTTGCCTCATAATATATATATATATAATTAGTGTGCATGCATGGCCTACCATGCATTCGTGCATATATTTTAATGTATATTTGAACATATTCTTGGGGATTTCAATCTCTCTCTCTCGATCATCTATATATCGTTGGTGGCCAAAAAACACACATATATATATATGCATGCAATTTATGCGTAAAGGCGCGGGTGCCTCTAATAATGTGTGTGCGCACTCGATCGATGATCCCTAAACCTTAAACAACCCTAAAACCCCTAAATCCCTAATCCCTAAACCCTAAACACCCTAAACACTAAACCCTAAACCCTAGACCCTAAACGTACCCTAACCCTAACCCTAAACCCTAGCTAATCCTAAACCCCAATTAAACCCTATGTATATGCCAACGACACTTAATTGTGCATCGATCGAGCGGGTCATGGGTGCCTCGCGATCCTCTAATAAAATTAAATGTGCCATGCATTAACCATAAACCATATATATGTAACTAACCCTAGCTAATCAACCCTACTTAATTAAAACACATAACCCTAAACTATACTAGATATAACCCGATCTAATAAAAACATGCTCTATATATAGCAGCTAGCTAGCAAACCGTAGATTAACACCAATTAAAATATACATGGCCTATATCGATCATATTGTATAACATATCCCTGAGATTCATTAATTAATTATATAATTATCGTGATAAATTAATTAACTTGAACTTTGACAAGTTCTCTCGAATGAAAACACATTTGATTAAGTTGCCTCATAATATATATATATAATTAGTGTGCATGCATGGCCTACAATGCATTCGTGCATATATTTTAATGTATATTTGAACATATTCTTGGGGATTTCAATCTCTCTCTCTCTCTCTCGATCATCTATATATCGTTGGTGGCCCAAAAAACACACATATATATGCATGCAATTTATGCGTAAAGGCGCGGGTGCCTCTAATAATATAATGTGTGTGCGCACTCGATCGATGATCCCTAAACCTTAAACAACCCTAAAACCTTAAAATCCCTAATCCCTAAACCCTAAACACCCTAAACACTAAACCCTAAACCCTAGACCCTAAACATACCCTAACCCTAACCCTAACCCTAACCCTAAACCCTAGCTAATCCTAAACCCCAATTAAACCCTATGTATAGGCCAACGACACTTAATTGTGCATCGATCGAGCGGGTCATGGGTGCCTCGTGATCCTCTAATAAAATTAAATGTGTCGTGCATTAACCCTAAACCATATATATGTAACTAACCCTAGCTAATCAACCCTACTTAATTAAAACACATAACCCTAAACTATATATACTAGCTAGCTGCTATAACCCGATCTAATAAAAACATGCTCTATATATAGCAGCTAGCTAGCAAACCGTAGATTAACACCAATTAAAATATACATGGCCTATATCGATCATGTTGCATAACATATCCCTGAGATTCATTAATTAATTATATAATTATCGTCATAAATTAATTAACTTGAACTTTGACAAGTTCTCTCGAATGAAAACACATTTGATTAAGTTGCCTCGTAATATATATATAATTAGTGTGCATGCATGGCCTACAATGCATTCGTGCATATATTTTAATGTATATTTGAACATATTCTTGGGGATTTCAATCGATCTCTCTCTCTCGATCATCTATATATCGTTGGTGGCCCAAAAAACACACATATATATGCATGCAATTTATGCGTAAAGGCGGGTGCCTCTAATAATGTGTGTGCGCACTCGATCGATGATCCCTAAACCTTAAACAACCCTAAAACCTTAAATCCCTAATCCCTAAACCCTAAACACTAAACCCTAAACCCTAGACCCTAAACGTACCCTAACCCTAACCCTAAACCCTAGCTAATCCTAAACCCCAATTAAACCCTATGTATAGGCCAACGACACTTAATTGTGCATCGATCGAGTGGGTCATGGGTGCCTCGTGATCCTCTAATAAAATTAAATGTGCCATGCATTAACCCTAAACCATATATATGTAACTAACCCTAGCTAATCAACCCTACTTAATTAACACACATAACCCTAAACTATACTAGCTAGCTATAACCCGATCTAATAAAAACATGCTCTATATATAGCAGCTAGCTAGCTAGCAAACCGTAGATTAACACCAATTAAAATATACATGGCCTATATCGATCATGTTGTATAACATATCCCTGAGAATCATTAATTAATTATATAATTATCGTGATAAATTAATTAACTTGAACTTTGACAAGTTCTCTCGAATGAAAACACATTTGATTAAGTTGCCTCATAATATATATATAATTAGTGTGCATGCATGGCCTACAATGCATTCGTGCATATATTTTAATGTATATTTGAACATATTCTTGGGGATTTCAATCGATCTCTCTCTCTCTCGATCATCTATATATCGTTGGTGGCCCAAAAAACACACATATATACGCATGCACTTGATGCGTAAAGGCGCGGGTGCCTCTAATAATGTGTGTGCGCACTCGATCGATGATCCCTAAACCTTAAACAACCCTAAAACCCTAATCCCTAATCCCTAAACCCTAAACACCCTAAACACACTAAACCCTAGACCCTAAACACCCTAAACACTAAACCCTAAACCCTAGACCCTAAACACCGTAAACCCTAAACCATAAACCCTAAACCCTAAACCCTAAACCCTAAAACCCTAAACCCTAAACACTAAACCCTAAACCCTATAAACACCCTAAACACTAATTAAAACCTAAACCCTAGACCCTAAACACTAAACCCTAAACCCTAGACCCTAAACACCGTAAACACTAAACCCTAAACACTAATTAAACCCTAAACCATAGACCCTAAACACTAGACCCTAAACCCTAGACCCTAAACACCCTAAACACTAAACCCTAGACCCTCTAAACACAGTAAACACTAAACCCTAAACCCTAGACCCTAGCTAAACACCCAAAACACTAAACCCTAAACCCAGCTAGCTAACCCTAAACCCTAATTAAACCCTATATATATAGGCCAACGACACTTAATTGTGCATCAAGCAGGCCAGGGGTGCCTCGCGGTCCTCTAGTTAAATTAAATGTGACATGCATTAACCCTAAACCATATATATATAACTAACCCCTAGCTAATCAAACCCTAGTTAATTAAAACACATAACCCTAAACTATACTAGCTATAACCCGATCTAATAAAAACATGCTCTATATATAGCATGCAGCTAGCTAGCAAAAACGGTAGATTAAAACCAATTAATATATACATGGCCTATATATCGATCATATGTTGTATAACATCTCCCTGAGATTCATTAATTAATTATATAATTATCGATGATAAATTAATTAACTTGAATTTTGACAAGTTCTCTCGAATGAAAACACATTTGATTAAGTTTCCTCATAATATATATATAATTAGTGTGCATGCATGGCCTACCATGCATGCATTAATTCGTGCATATATTTTAATATATATTTGAACATATTCTTGGGGGATTTCAATCTCTCTCTCTCGATCATCTATATGTCGTTGGTGGCCAAAAAACACACACATATACGCATGCACTTTATGCGCAAAGGCGCGTGTGCCTCTAATAATGTGTGTGTGCGCACTCGATCGATGATCCCTAAACCTTAAACAACCCTAAAACCCTAATCCCTAATCCCCTAAACCCTAAACACCCTAAACACACTAAACCCTAGACCCTAAACACCCTAAACATGTACTAAACCCTAAACCCTAGACCCTAAACACCGTAAACCCTAAACCATAAACCCTAAACCCTAAACCCTAAACCCTAAAACCCTAAACCCTAAACCCTAAACCCTATAAACACCCTAAACACTAATTAAACCCTAAACCCTAGACCCTAAACACTAAACCCTAAACCCTAGACCCTAAACACCGTAAACACTAAACCCTAAACCCTAAACACCCTAAACACTAATTAAACCCTAAACCATAGACCCTAAACACTAGACCCTAAACCCTAGACCCTAAACACCCTAAACACTAAACCCTAGACCCTCTAAACACAGTAAACACTAAACCCTAAACCCTAGACCCTAGCTAAACACCCAAAACACTAAACCCTAAACCCAGCTAGCTAACCCTAAACCCTAATTAAACCCTATATATATAGGCCAACGACACTTAATTGTGCATCAAGCAGGCTAGGGGTGCCTCGCGGTCCTCTAGTTAAATTAAATGTGACATGCATTAACCCTAAACCATATATATATAACTAACCCCTAGCTAATCAAACCCTAGTTAATTAAAACACATAACCCTAAACTATACTAGCTATAACCCGATCTAATAAAAACATGCTCTATATATAGCATGCAGCTAGCTAGCAAAAACGGTAGATTAAAACCAATTAATATATACATGGCCTATATATCGATCATATGTTGTATAACATCTCCCTGAGATTCATTAATTAATTATATAATTATCGATGATAAATTAATTAACTTGAATTTTGACAAGTTCTCTCGAATGAAAACACATTTGATTAAGTTTCCTCATAATATATATATATATATTAGTGTGCATGCATGGCCTACCATGCATGCATTAATTCGTGCATATATTTTAATATATATTTGAACATATTCTTGGGGGATTTCAATCTCTCTCTCTCGATCATCTATATGTCGTTGGTGGCCAAAAAACACACACATATACGCATGCACTTTATGCGCAAAGGCGCGTGTGCCTCTAATAATGTGTGTGTGCGCACTCGATCGATGATCCCTAAACCTTAAACCCTAAATAAACCCTAATCCCTAATCCCTAAACCCTAAACACCATAAACATTAAACCCTAAACCCTAACCTCCTAACCCTAAACCCTAAACCCTAATTAAACCCTATATATATAGGCCAATGACACTTAATTATGCATCAAGCAGGCCAGGGGTGCCTCGCGGTCCTCTAATTAAATTAAATGTGCCATGCATATATATGTGTTTAATTTGGGGATTTCAATCGCTCTCTCGTATGTAGCTCTCTCTACCTCTATCTCTCTCTCTCTCTCTCTCTCTCTCTCTCTCTCTCTCGTTGGTGGCCAACAACACACACATGCACTTTGTGCGCAAAGGCATGCGCCTCTAATAATGTGTGCGCAGTCGATCGATCTAGTTTTGATTAATCATAGCACACAAATAAAGAAGTTGTATTTGAATCCACACAACCTATTAAAACACATAACCCCTAACATGGCCTAATTAATTAACCCTTCTCGATCTCTACCTAATTAGTGGAAATTGCACAAAATCAAAAGGGGTCCCTCACTAATTATGCATATCTGCTAGATTGTGATAAACTTTTGCCACATATATATTTGGTGGATGGGTGCATCTTGGCATGTAAACAATTAGTGTTTGCAAATGGCGTTGTCAAAATTTATGTACAAATGATTTCTTTCCATCCAAAGTGCATAAAATGGGAGTTTTAATGAAGAAAGTACAAATAAAACAGCTCAACATGCTTCCACACCCCGATTTTCACACGAAGTAGAGCATATTTAAAGGATAATTCCAGAGTTTTACTATTTTTCAAGCAACTTTGCTAATTTTCCCCCACTCACATGACTTTATGTCGATTTAACGAAAATATGGCGAATTTAAACTACATGGGCGGGATAGTTTGAATTGTGCGCGCGGCAAAGGGAACCGCCTATTCCTCAACCTTGTGCACGGCAAATTACACACGCAACTCCATTAAACGCCACCTACCAACCTTAATTATCACCCCGGCGGCCCGGCCGCATGACCCCCCACCCACCCGTACACAACTTATCCCCGTCCGTGCGAAGAGCTTCCCCTCCCCGTCCCGTCCGTGCGAAGAAGAAGCTTCCCCTCCCCGTCGTTCTTCTCGAGACGCACCGGCGGTCAAGTTGATCCACGGTAGGGCTGCTATCTCTAGCTCAATCATGTATCGGGCAAGACAGCCTAACGATTTATATTTTCTTGATGCTGCTAAAAAAATTCGTCAGTATGCTCGAACTAATTGGCACTTTATAGTTTTCCGCTCGATTTGTCATCGATCAATTTGTTCATTTGCGTGGGCATATAGAGTCAGTTCTGCACTCGATCCGTTAATTTGCTGAAATGCCATGGCAGAGTTTTGTACACGATCTGTTTGCTAAAATGTCGATGGGCATTTTTTGTTTTGTACTCGACATGATTGCTGAAATGCATAATCATGTAGTATAGTTTTGTACTCGATGGATATACATTTCCTACTTCGCCTTAAATTAATCACCAACCACTGTATCTCATAATTAAACAGATGGACAGAACTTGGAAACTGCATGGACACTTATGTTCCCCTTCATATATAAATGGTGTTCAACCCTTTATGGGGTTTATTAGAGCTCATGATGGTCACAACCTGGACGTGTATTGCCCGCGCTGCACATGTATGAATGGTGAGAAGAGGCCTCACCCTGTAGTGGCAGATCATTTACACATTTTTGGGATGGACCGCACATATGTTAGGCGGGTTTAGCATGGTGAACCATATAATGATCCTTTAGCAGGAGAAGCAGATCTTGCTCACACTGTATGTGTGCTGGCATATGTAGTTAATTATTTATATTGATGCTGCCGCTGTTTCAATCAATAGTTTGCATTGCTGTGCAAGGTTCTGTACTCAAATTTAACTTGTTGCAGATGGATGGACGGGAAGGAGAGAAAAAGCGCTTGCTTCAGGAAACGGGTTTCAGCTCTGGGACATGTGCTGTGCCAGATGAGAAGGTAAATATGTAAAACGGCATTTGTTCAGGTTGCATCCCTTAGATGTTTGTCTAATCGGTTGATGTACTAATTGCAGAAGCATAGAGTTAAAGAGGTCTCTCAGTTTGATGGGAGATTTGAAGATGAATCTCAGTTTGATGCACCTGTGGATGGTACTGATGACGAGCCTTTCATAGACGAAGGTCCTGCACCTGAGATTATCCAGTCTACAGAAGGAGGCCGTGGACCGAGTACACAGCTTTGCGTTGAAGTGGATGCACGCCCGGAGATCATCACGGGCGTCCGGGTAGTCTCAAGACCACCCAGCCCTGATGCACCTGTGGATGGTACTGATGACGAGCCTCTCATAGACGAAGGTCCTGCACCTGAGATTATCCAGCCTACAGAAGGAGGCCGTGGACCGAGTACACAGCTTTGCGTTGAAGAGGATGCACACCCGGAGATCATCAGGGGCGTCCCGGTAGTCTCAGGACCACCCAGCCCTGATGCAAAATGTTGAGCTACTTTATGATTCGTACTCTTATGTTCTGGTGCTGTAGTATGTTATGATTTGTACGCCTTTGGCGCTAGATTAAGCATTCAGTGGATGATCGCGTTGCAAAATTCGACACCCACACAATCAGTTCATCGTACAAGTAGTAGCACAATTACTTCTACAGCGATTCCTGCCAGCGCATTAGTTGGTAGCATGAAACACTTTCAGGTACTCCCCTCTGATTCATATTAATGGACTCAATTCTGTCTAGATATGGATGTATCTAGATGCATTTGTTAACTAGACTAACAAACTTGAGTCAGTTAATATGAATCCGTGTAAACCGCCCAAGTCCTCGAGCAGCTAGTTTATTGACTCTGGACTCCAAGCCTCTCGCGGCAAGCCATCGACGAAGCTTTGACCAGATCTTGGCCCGCAATTTTTTGTGTGTGGCGAATAGCAAAGCTTTGACCAGTTCCTCTCGGGATACAGCACGCCGGTGAGCTTGCACGGTTGCCATGAGCACTTTCCGGCGGAACTTCCTCTTCAGCGCCCTCAAGCCGCTGCTGCGAGACAGCACGCAGTGCCTCGAGGTGGACGGAATTCTGGATCTCAGGGCGGGTGGTCCGCATCGTCCGGGAACGATCTCCAGCGGGTTAACGAGGACATGCATGGCGGCCAGGGGATTTGTTTTTTGTTTTTTTTTTGGTTTGAGCTTGGGATTTGGGGTTTTTTCGGATAGGGGAGGAGGAACCGAGGAAGAGGAAGGAACAGCCGCGTGCTTGGCGCGTGGCGGTGTGCTTGAATTTCGAATTTTTGTGAAATGTTTCATTTCCCCGCTACAATTCGGGGGTTTCTTGACGCGCCAATGCGTCCCGCCGGGCAGCTTCAAGTAAATTTGGGGTGCCACACTATGGGCCCTAGTTTCAGTGAGACATGTAATGACTAGTCACATCAGTAAGTTCACTGTGTAATAAAATATGTTACCCCTCCCCTTTATGTAGCACCCCTTCTCTCCCGATCGAGTGCCGATTGCCGACGGATGCAAGCCGCTAGCTCGATCCCCTCCTTTCGCCTCCACCGTCCAGGCATCCAGCTTGGAGGGGCAAGCTGCATCTAGCCCAAGCGGATTAGGTAGGACTAGTAATGTTCTCTCCTTTCTCGAGATCGGTTCTTTTTTCCTCTCCTCGATATCTTGCGCATCTCTTTCCTATTCTGGGCAAAGGGGTGTCTTTCTGGTCACCCTCGAGCTGGGAGTGATTGATGGGGGTGGGGGGCGGGGGCTACCTTTGCTTGGATTGGGGTGTTCTTCCTTTATTTGTCGACATTTGCAACCTTTGTAGTTTCTGCTGATCCTCACTGTATCTTTTGTCAGCTTGTACAGGAAAGGCAAGACCTCGGCGGTGGGGGCAATGGAGCGTAAGGCCACCACGCATGTGGGCAGTTGGCTGAGCCTGAGCTGCGTCCCCAGCCCCGCGAAGCAGGTACTCCGTTTGCTTATCCACTCTTTACCTTTTAAGTGTCTCTCTGGTCTCTGCATCCTCAATCTGTTCCTGTTCTGGAATATGCTTAAAGTAGCACATGTCTTCAGCTGTTTGTGCGTAAAGCCTCTGTGACACCATGCTCTATATTCTCTGTATCAGGTTGGTACCTCCAGGTTCCGTGCTGAGGCTATGGGGAACGAGAATAGCGCCCCACCTGCTGCAGGAGCATGGCCCGATCTGCAGCACAAGAAGCGAAATGCCACTGCCGAGCTGGGCAGGGACCGCCCAGGGGTAATTTTTTTAACCAACTTACCATGATGTAGTCTGAATCTGATACTCCCTCAGATCCAAATTAATTGACTCAACTATCTGTAGATACGGATGTATCTAGATGTGTTTTAGCTCTAGATACTACTGCCTCCATCCCAAAGCTTTGGGCTTATATTATTTTTAGAAAGTCAAACTATACCATGTTTGACTAAGCTTTTACCAAAAATCAGTAACATGCAAAATACAAAATTAATATCATTAAATAGATAATAAAATATATTTTCCTACGGTATCTACACAGTATTATATTTGTTGATAGAATGTTCTAAAATTTTGGTCAAACTTTGCTTGTTTTGATTTCTCAAAAATAAATAAGGCTTAAGCTTTTGGATGGTGGTAGTACATTCATATCTAGACAAAGCTGAGTTAACTAGTTTTTTTGTCTGTCCATAGCTAGTGTTCACGCTGCAAAAGGCTAAGAGCATCCACTATATGCATCAGTCTATCTCATACAGTAATTCAATATCACTGCTGAGGTCTGCCTTTTGTTTTGCTATTCATATGCAGACTGAAACTTTAGGGCCTTTACTCAAAAGGAAGATCAAAACTGCGGCTGATCAGGCTGCCAGTATGTTGATGCCGCCCCCATCTTCTAAATGCCTCTACAAGCACAAGGCCACGCACCAGCTGGGTGGTGATCTTTTAATGAATATGGTATATTTTCTTAATCCACAAAACATGCCTTGATTTTTCTCTGTTTATTGTCGGTTTTTTCTATGCTTGCCAAAAGTTTACAACAACAACAACAACAACCAAGCCTTTCAGTCCCAAACAAGTTGGGGTAGGCTAGAGTTGAAACCCATAAGATCTCGAAGCCAAAAGTTTAGAAACACCAAATTCGTTTGCTTACAATCATCATACAGTAATGTTCATCTACTCCAGTTCCCCTAACCCAACATAAAATGATGTTAATTTCGATTTTTAGATTAAAAGAGCACCATTAGGCGCTGTTAATTACGACTTTGAGATTAAAATGTCATTTGCAATTGTTAATTACAATTTTGAGACAATTGGTTAGTTTAACCTCGATCTCTTCTGCTCTCCATTTTTCCCAACCGAACAAAAATGTAACCATTCCATTCCTCTGAAATGGAACCATTCCATTCCATTCCACGCTGTTTCAGAACCGAACACACCCTTGCATTGTTGTGAACTGTTGTCCATACACGGCCATACCCTTCCACTTACATCTAGCACTATATGCATCAGTCTGTCTCAGAGTCATTCAATATCACTGCTGAGATCTGTTCCCATTCTTATGCAGGCTGAAACTGCTGCGCCTTTACTCAAGTGGATGCAAAATGGGGCTAATGAGGCTGCTGTGAGGACGATGGTGCCGGCACCATCTTCCGAAAACCTCTACAAGCACGAGGCCATGGGCCAGCTGGGTGGTGACCTTTTAATGAATCTGGTATATTTTCTTAATCCACATACATGATTTCATTATTATCTGTTTAATTACTGTTGGCTTTGTCTAATGCTTACCAAAAGTTCAGAAACACTGCGTTTGCTTACAATCATCATACACTAATTTTTCACTTTTCAGTCTGTCTCATCCAGTATATAAACTGTTGATTTCCATTGGCTTCTTTTGTAATCATTTGCATTGTTGTCAACTGTTCTCTATGCACAACCCTATTCTTCCACTTACACCCGCACTATTTGCATCAGTCTATCTCATAGATTTATTAAATATCAATGATGAGTTCTGTTGCTATTCATATGCAGGATGAAACTTCTGTTCCTCTACTCAAATGGATAAAAAATGATCCTGATGAGGCTGCTGTGAAGACGATGGTGCTGCCACCATCTTCTGAAAACCTCCTCAAGCACAAGGCCACGGGCCAGCTGGGTGGTACCCTTTTCAGTAAGCAGGTATATTTTCTTAATCCTCATACATGATTTGATTTTTGTCTGTTTATTGCCGGCTTTGTCTAATGCTTACCAATAGTTCAGAAACACACACACCTATTCTTCCACTTACATCCAGCACTATATGCATCAGTGTCTCATAGATTCATTTTATATATCACTGCTGATGTCTGTTGCTCTTCAATTTTTATATGCAGACTGAAACTGCTAAGCCTTCATTGGTCAAAAGGATTGCAACTGCTGCTGATGAGGCATCTGCAGAGGCTGCCACCAAGTTACTGTCAGCCCCACCTTCTGGATGCTTATATAAGCTCAAGTCCAAGGATCAGCCGGGCCGTAACCATCCAAGGGTTCGGGTATATTTTCTTAAGCCACATATACATGCCATGATTTATGTCTGATATTATCACTGGCTCTGTCTAATGCTTTTTGGAATTCGGAAACACCAAATTAGCATGCTTATATTCATCATACACTAATTTTTCACTGTTCAGTTTGTAACATAGTGTTATGCACTTGCTTGTCAACATTTGCATTGCTCTGAACTATGCACTTTACACAACCTAATTCTTCCACTTACGTTCAGCGCTACGCACCAGTAGTACCTCCCATGTTTCCTTCACCATCCCGATGCCGAGCTTGCGGGAATATGGCGGGCCCATGTACATACCCCGCATATAACACCTCCTATGGCTCTATCTACCTTTCTAGTAGCTCCTTCACAGAGTTACAGGTATGTATTCTCAGTGGTTTAGCATGAATTGGCATATAGTAAAGTCTTGTTTTTAGTCTTCCTGCTTCTTACATTTGTATCAATTTTCACATGCAGACTGTACCTTGTGAACTTCGTCCAATGATTAACCAGATGTGTCCGCATGAAGGATCTTTCACTATGCATGGCAATGGCAAATTGATGAACACCTACACGGTCTATGAGGTGTATGTCTACAAGACGCAGGCCATCACATATTTGTATGGACATGATTGGAGAAAGTTTGCTTTTGACTACGGTCTGAAGAAGGGCGACGAGCTGAGGATCAGAAACTCAAACGGGCAGATATACGTAACTGCTTACAGAGTTGGAGACACTTCCAAATATATAATATGTAACTTTTTTCTACTCATATCTTTTGATAACTGCATTCTGAGCAGTTGTTCTAAACCATTCCCTCTGTTCTAGCTTGCTGGGTTTAACATGATCAAAGCTGCAGATCCCCTGACGGAACAGGAGCGGATGTCACAAAGGGCAACCACACCAGCACCGGCACCGGCTTCCCACTCTCCTGCATCAGCACCGGTTCCTGTACCAGCTCCGTTTACTGCATCTACCCAGCAGTCCCCTACATCAGCATTGGTTCCTGTAGAGGCCCCATATACTACACATGCCCAGCAGGCTCCTGCATCAGCACTGGTTCCTCTAGCTGCACCGTTTACTGCACCTGCCCAACAGTCTCCTGCATCAGCACCGGTTCCTCTAGAGGCACCGTTTACTGCACCTGCCCAGCAGTCTCCTGCATCAGCACCAGCTCGTGTACCAGCCCAGGCTCATGCACCTGCCCCAGCCAGATCACCGAGGTCTCAGCTCATTGCTGTGGCCACCCGTGTGGTGACCAGGACGCATCTGAAGGCTATGTTCGTGAGTATATGACAGCATAACTGCTCTTATCTTGATGTCTTCTCTGCTCAAAGTCTCACATGGTTCAGTGCATTGGTGCCATTGACTAATTTTTGGTGGTATCTCTTGCTTTGAATCAGAAATTGCCTAAAAGTATCTCCAAGGATCTCAATGCTGGCCGAAGGGGCAAGATATCCCTCGTCATGGAGAGTGAAGGTCTCACCGTGGAGGGACGGTACTCTGTCAGTCCCACAGATGGCCGCTTGGCTGTTACTTCCAGGTGGAAAAAGTTCATTGACGGTGCCAAACTTCGCATTGGATCAAAGTTGAAGGTCAAGATCTTTCGATGCCGCTGTGACATGCTGGTCATAAAGTTCGCGGTTGTCTAGTTCTGTTGTCCCATGAGCCCTTAGCAAATGCATTTGTAGTTATACTTATATAAGGTTATCTTATCTGAACTGCTAATTAATTGTATGGGTGGTAAAACTCTGGCAAGCTTTTGCTCTTAGCAAGTATGTATGTATGATCAGCTATTATGATAACTAATGTTTGTGTTCATCTTAATTTGCATTTCCCTTTTAGAAAAAAACTTAATTTCTATTTTGGCTGACCTGTTAGAGAACTATCAGATTGAACCCACAACATGATTCATATAGATTCATTACACCGAGCCACATGTCTTGACCTTGCGATACACTACTTCCATTAATTAGTGCAAGAAGGCTTACCTGAGCTGCCTGAACCATGGCAGATTCGAATCCACCTTATCTATCTAGAAATACAACCTTTGCAGAAAGAGGATTTGCAGTATGGGGAGGCTGACATTGGGGACCCATGAGCCAGCAGCGTCGTCAACGTTTTAAAGGTGGCAGGAGATCGAAAGAAAAAATAAGCCAAAAATCAGTTGGTAAACAAATTCAAGAAAAGAAACATTTACCTTTCTGAGAGTATGACATGCGGGACCCATGAGGCAGCAGCATCCTCAACTATTTCAAGGCGGCAGGGGATCAAAATAAAAAAGGAAATAGCCAGAAATTAATTAGGGTAAAAAATAAATCCATCAAAGGAAACTTTTATTGTTCATAGAGGATGACATGTGGGACCGACTTGCCAGCTGCGTCGTCATCGTTTCAAAGGGGGCAGGGGATCAAAAGAAAAAGACAAATAGCCAGAAATTAGGGGAAAAAATAAATCCAACAAAGAAAACTTTTATTGTTCATAGAGGATGACATGCGGGACCCATGAGCCAGCAGCTTCCTCAACGTTTCAAAGTCGGCATGAGATTGAAAGAAAAAGTCAAGTGACATAATATCAGGAGCCAAAAATAATCCAAGAAAAGAAACTTTATTGTACATAGAGGATGACATGCGGGTCCCATTTTGTAGCAGCGGTCTCAACGCTTCCAAGGCGGCACAGGACCGAAAGAAAAATGAAGTAGCCAGAAATCAGGGTGTGAAAAAAATCCAAGAAAAGAAAGATTTTAATTGGGCTGTATCTGGACATCTGGGCCTTCGAACTATACTGCTGGGCCTTTTGACTCGTACAATTTCAGCCCACTCCAAAACAGGAAAGGTCGGATTTTTCTCAAAAAAAAAACAGGAAAGTCCTATGCTTCGCAAAAACAAAAAACAAGGAGATTCAACATATAAGTTTGTTTATGTAGATATAAAGATTTAATTTATCCGTTTGCAATAGCTCAGAGCGAAATACAACGTTTATTGTCTGCAAAATAAAATATCACATGTTTCTTGTACGGGGAGGCTGACATCGGGGACCCATGAGCCAGCAGCGGAGTCAACGTTTCAAAGGCGGCAGGGGATCGAAAATAAAAAAAGCCAAAAATCAGTTGGTAAAAAAATACAAGAAAACAAAACATTTATCGTTCTGAGAGGATGACATGCGGGACCCATGAGGCAGCAGCATCCTCAACGTTTCAAAGTCGGCATGAGATCGAAAGAAAAAGGCAAGTGACATAATATCAGGAGCCAAAAATAATCCAAGAAAAGAAACTTTATTGTACATAGAGGATGACATGCGGGTCCCATTTTGTAGCAGCGGTCTCAACGTTTCCAAGGCGGCACGGACCAAAAGAAAAATGAGGCAGCAGCATTCTCAACAATTCCAAGGCGGCGGGGGATCAAAAGAAAAATAAAGGAAATAGCCAGAAATTAATTAGGGGTCAAAAATAAATCCACCAAAGGAAACTTTTATTGTTCATAGAGGATGACATGTGGGACCGACCTGCCAACAGCGTCCTCATCGTTTCAACGGGGCAGGGGATCAAAAGAAAAAGGCAAATAGCCAGAAATTAGGGGTAAAAAATAACTCCAAGAAAGGAAACTTTTATTGTTCGTAGAGGATGACATGCGGGACCCATGAGCCAGCAGCTTACTCAACGTTTCAAAGGCGGCATGAGATCGAAAGAAAAAGGCAAGTGACCAAATATCAGGAGCCAAAAATAATCCAAGATTTATTGTACATAGAGGATGACATGTGGGTCCCATTTTGCAGCAGCGGTCTCAATGTTTGTAATGCGGCTTGAGATCAAAAGAAAAAGAAAGTAGCTAGTAATTAGGGGGTGAAAAAAAATCTAAGAAAAGAAAGTTGATGGACATAGAGGATGACATGCGGGTCCCTTGAGCCAACAGCTTACTCAACGTTTCAAAGGGGGCAGGGGATCAAAAGAAAAAGGCAAGCCAAAAATCAGAGGGTGAAAAAAAATCCAACAAAGGAAACTTTTATAGCACATAGAGGATGACATGCGGGTCCCATGAGCCAGCAGGTTCCTCAACGTTTCAAACGTGGCATGAGATCGAAAGAAAAAGGCAAGTGCCCAAATATGAGGAGCCAAAAATAATTCAAGAAAAGAAAGTTTTATAGTACATAGAGGATGACATGCGGGTCCCATTTAGCAGCAGCGGTATCACCGTTTGAGAGGCAGCAGGGGATCGAAAGAAAAAGGCAAGTGCCCAAATATGAGGAGCCAAAAAATCCAAGAAAAGAAAGTTTTATAGTACATAGAGGATGACATGCGGGTCCCATTTAGCAGCAGCGGTATCACTGTTTGAGAGGCAGCAGGGGATCGAAAGAAAAAGTCAAGTGACGAAATATGAGGTGCCAAAAAAAATCCAAGAAAAGAAAGTTTTATAGTACATAGAGGATGACATGCGGGTCCCATTTAGCAGCAGCGGTATCACTGTTTGAGAGGCGGCAGGGGATCGAAAGAAAAAGGTAAGTGACCAAATATGAGGTGCCAAAAATAATTCAAGAAAAGAAAGTTTTATAGTACATAGAGGATGACATGCGGGTCCCAGTTAGCAGCAGCGGTATCACCGTTTGAGAGGCGGCAGGGATCGAAAGAAAAAGGCAAGTGACCAAATTTGAGGTGCCAAAAATAATCCAGGAAAAGAAAGTTTTATAGTACATTGAGGATGACATGCGGGTCCCGTTAGCAGCAGCGGTATCACCGTTTGAGAGGCGGCAGGGGATCGAAAGAAAAAGGCAAGTGACCAAATTTGAGGTGCCAAAAATAATCCAGGAAAAGAAAGTTTTATAGTACATAGAGGATGACATGCGGGTCCCAGTTAGCAGCAGCGGTATCACCGTTTGAGAGGCGGCAGGGGATCGAAAGAAAAAGGCAAGTGACCAAATTTGAGGTGCCAAAACTAATCCATGAAAAGAAAGTTTTATAGTACATAGAGGATGACATGCGGGTCCCAGTTAGCAGCAGCGGTATCACCGTTTGAGAGGCGGCGGGGATCGAAAGAAAAAGGCAAGTGACCAAATTTGAGGTGCCAAAAAAAACTCCAAGAAAAGAAAGTTGATTGCACATAGAGGATGACATGCGGGTCCCATTTAGCAGCAGCGGTCTCAACGTTTCCAAGGCGGCAAGGGATCAAAAGAAAAAGGAAGTAGCCAGAAATCAGGGGTCAAAAAAATCCAAGAATAGAAAGAATTTTGGTTCATAGAGGATGACATGCGGGACCCATGATCCTGCATCGTAAACGGCTCGTTGAACGAGATGGCGCGATGTAGAAAAAAAACAATGCCAGAGAGGCTGCCATCTGGGCCCTACATCCCTCGGCGGTGCGGATTTGCGTTGACTCGGCCGGCGAACCCGAGATTTCGAGATGCACCACGTCCCGGGCCACCATACGCCACGTTTTGGCCGCTTTCGTCGGGCTAGGTGGCCTCAAAAACGAGAAAAAAAAAGTTTTGACATGCACCACGGAGGGACCAAAATCGTCGGCCATGGTACACCAGCAACCACGGCGCGACTTCAACTTCGTCGGCCATGGCAACTTTTCTTGTAGTGATACCCTGCATACACACATTGTTTTTCATGAGTGTTATAGGGGGTGAAGAAGGTGAAGTTGATCAGTATGTGTCAGAGTATTTCTCTGTTGCCAAATTTAGGGCTGCATATGCTATGAATGTTCCTACCTTGTTGGGAAAAGACCAATGGATGAAAGTCGATCCAGGCTTCAAACTGTACTCTCCAGTTTTGACTAGACCGGCAGGTAGGCCGAGGAAGAATAGGATCAGAGCTAGTGCAGAGGGTGGTGCACCGATTCGAAAACGTAAGTGCAAACGTTGTGGAATCCCTGGACACATTGCTAGGCTTTGTAAAAATGGAGTTGACCCAGCTTTTGGAATGGAAGATCAGGCGGGAGCAGCAAATGCAGAGGAGAATGAAGCAGCAATTCAACTTGAGGAGATTGAAGCAGCAATTCAACATGAGGAGATTGAAGCAGCAATTCAACATGAGGAGATTGAAGCAGCAATTCAACATGAGGAGATTGAAGCGATGGATCGAGAGCAGAGGGAACAGATGGATGTAGAGCTGCTTGAACCGATGGATCGAGAGCAGAGGGAACAGATGGATGTAGAGCTGCTTCAACCGATGGATTGAGAGTAGAGGGAACAGATGGATGTAGAGCTGCTTCAACCAATGGATCGAGAGATGGATGTGAGCTGCTTCAACCGATGAGTCCAGAGGAGAGGAACAGTATGATCGAGATTGCTTCGAAAGTGGTATGGCCCAGATTAGTGCTAACTTCGAAGAGCAGATGGCAGAAGAAAAAGCACAAGCTTCGCAGAAGAAGAAGAACAAGAAAGAGGGCAAAAGGAAGGTAGACACCGGTAATATCCCTGGTAGGGTTACCCGGAGTAAGGTGGTGGCCCCAGCGAGTCACACCAGGAGCAAGAGAAAGATTTTATTCTGAACAACTAATTTGAATTTGTATGAACAATTTGTATTGGGGTTCCCTTTGTATTGGGGATCCCTTTGTGTTGAACAATTTGAATTTGTATGAACAATTTGTATTGGGGTTCCCTTTGTATTGGGGATCCCTTGAATGTATGTGTTAAGCCACATTTAAGACACATTTATCATTTCTCTAGGGTTTAGGGTTTAAGGGTTTTAGGGTTTAGAGTTTAATTCAAAATAATTCAAAACATGGTGGAACCTTCCCATGGAGTCTTGTTATGTTACCTACAACCTAGAGAAATAATAATGGAAAAGGAAATATAGAGATATGAAGTTTTTATGCCAAAATCTTCAAAACCACTTCCTAGTCCATGAGCTACTAGCTATGAAGATGCAGGGCTTTCTGCTCAATACACCTCCCAAATACCCACTATGCTTACAAACTTTGTCCAAATGAGTCCAAATTCGTCACACTTGTGTATCTTTGAATTGCAAACAATATCACGTCGGCCAAAATGTAATATATTATTCAAATAACACAATTTTACAATTTTTATGCCAAAAGCTTCAATTTCCCTTAGTCCCTTTATTATTTGGGTGCCCCTGTTTTACTTAGTGTTACTCAGTTTTCCCCTCCGGGCCCACTTGTTTTACTCAGTCCTACTCAGTTTTGCCCTTCCGATAAACATTTCCTCACTTTTCCCCCTCTTAGTTCTACTCAGTTTTCCTCACTTGTACTCACTGGCTGATCTCTGATTGGTCGAGATGTATGTCACACGGATCTTGGTTGGTTGAAAGCTCAACGAACGCTTGCACCGTTCGATCATTTATGATCGGACGGCCTGTATATCTCTCTCTACCACGATGGACGCATACGGAGAGAAGAGCAGAGCACATACCTACCAACCCTGGCAGTCGCATATTCCAGTCGCATCTTCCTCTCTCCTATTTCCTCTCTTACTCCGGCGGTCGCGGCGGCGCGGATCTAACCGTGCGTGCGGCGGCGTGCGGCGGCGCGGATCTAACCGTGCGGCGGCGTGGATCTAAGAGTGCCGGTGAGGATCTAACCCTCAGAAATAGTTGAAATGTCTCTCTCTGTCTCACTTTCGTTTCTCTTCTCAGATCTGTTGAATGATGAAGAACACCAAGACGGCGGCAGATCATTGAAGCCATCGCCTACAACATCGCTTCGACGGCGCAGATCCAGCATTCAATGTCGGAGCCTGTTGATGTCTCACTTCCGTTGCCCTCCTCAGATCCGTTGCTGATGAAGGACACCAAGACGGCGGCCGTGCCGACAGTGGTCATCGATGCCACGAACATTGAAGCCATCGCCTACAACATCGCTTCGACGGCGCAGATCCAGCATTCAATGTCGGAGCCTGTTGATGTCTCACTTCCGTTGCCCTCCTCAGATCCGTTGCTGATGAAGGACACCAAGACGGCGGCCGTGCCGACAGTGGTCATCGATGCCACGAACATTGAAGCCATCGCCTACAACATCGCTTCGACGGCGCAGATCCAGCATTCAATGTCGGAGCCTGTTGATGTCTCACTTCCGGTGCCGAGAGTGCGAATCGATGCCAAGACGATTGAAGCCATCGTCTACAACCGCGCTGCAAAGCCGCCGATCCAGCCCTCCGCAGATCCGTCGCTGATGAAGTACACCAAGACAGCGGCGGTTCCGACAGTGGTCATCGATGCCACGAACATTGAAGCCATCGCCGACAACATCGCTTCAACGGCGGATGGCGCAGATGACCACCCCTCAGCCGCCCGTCGTCCCGGCCTTTCTTGCCCATCGCTGCGCGGCCGTGTTCGACGCCGCAAATTGGGATAAATTATGATAAATTTGTATTTTTCAATTTCCAATTGGGATAAAATTGTTCGAACTACTACGTCTCAAAAAAAGCTTCTCCACGTTCTTGATGTGTCCATGTACATCCGTATGTATGATTTGAATTCTATCCCAACTTGATTGGGAAGATTTTGATATGTATTTGATTCGAGAGGCTGGTACATGCTTTCACTTTTGGGATCCCTTCACTTTTATAAAAGGTCATGCATGCTAAAATTATCGTGCGCATTACTTAGCACAACTAGGAAATTGTACGCCAAAATACAGTGCTTAGAGCCACAACAAAATACAGTGGTTAGAGCCATCTACTGAATAACAATTCTATACTAAATCGTCTACCAGAACCACATAACTGCTAGGACAGGGATGACACCTAATAAAACTGCCCAGATGAATCTACTTTTCTCCTCTCCCATCACTTGAAGTTCATGTTCTAGATTTTCTACCACTTGATCAAATACGGCAAGATCTGTCTCAACTCTCAACTTCTCCTTGCGAATAAGCTCTGAATTCTTCTTTTCTTCCTCCACAATACGCTTCAGCTCGAATATCATCAGGTTTTTACGGGCCAATTCATCACCTAAATTGGCCACCTTCTCCTCCAAATCCATCCTCTGGCTACACCACTGGGTTGATTCATCTTGGTATGCAATGTACCATGGATCATCGGCTTGCCTGGCTAACTGTAACAATAATGGAAAAAAGAACAACTGAAATCACTCCAACAGGCCATGGCGGCACTTCAAATTCAATGGTAGTACAGAGAGCTGAAGCTAGATACCTGCACTTCCGACGAGGTAGGAGAAGTAGAACGTGGCCACGACATGATCGAATCCCCACCCTCGCCGGTGTACCCGCTACGACCAGACATTGAGGACTATTTCGCACCTGCAAACTCCAATAAATTACGGGAACCGAATCGATTAGGGGGCGGGGGAGGCAGAAGCGGAGGTCTTACCAAGCTATACTACCAATTGGTGCGCGGAACAAATCCCGGTCGTCGTGGGCGGCGGATCTGCTTGCGGCGGACTTTCCTGCGGTGGGTACAATGCGTGCGGACGAAACAAGTGTTGGAGCCGTGGTTGACGTGCAGCGCCGCAGTCCGTCCGACGCCGCCGGGGGACAGAGCCGGCGGCGCGACGAGGCGCCGGCGATGGCTGCTCCGTCCGACGGTGGGGAACGAGCTGCCAGCGGTTCTCCGGTGACTAATGATGGGTCTAGCTTAAGAATAATTAATTAGCGAACTTGTTGCTTCTCTCTATGATATTCTCTAAATAAATAGACGACCCCACTGGTCATTGGCTGCGGCAGCCCCACAGAGCGGCAATATATGTCTTTTCCTGAAAAATATACGACCCCACTGGTCATTGGCTGCGGAGGCCCCACAGAGCGGCAATATATGATCTTCTCTAAATAAATAGACGACCCCACTGGTCATTGGCTGCGGCAGCCCCACAGAGCGGCAATATATGTCTTTTCCTGAAAAATAGACGACCCCACTGGTCATTGGCTGCGGAGGCCCCACAAAGCCACAATATATGATCTTTTCCTGAAAAATAGATGACCCCACTGGTCATTGGCTGCGGAGGCCCCACAGAGCGGCAATATATGATTTTCTCTAAATAAATAGACGACCCCACTGGTCATTGGCTGCGGCAGCCCCACAGAGCGGCAATATATGTCTTTTCCTGAAAAATATACGACCCCACTGGTCATTGGCTGCGGCAGCCCTATAGAGCGGCCCCATTTGTCATTGGCAGCACCGCGTATAAAATCATGAAATAAAACGGCCCACACGTCAGCGATAGATGGATGGCTGCTCCGACGTGTCTCACGACGGTCAGGGAGGAGCTGCCCCTGTGCGGCCCCACCCGGTCAGACTAACGGTCAAGGCCTCTGACCTGACGGCTACCGGCCGTTCCAGCACTTGTGCGTGTTTCAAACTAGAGGAGGGGAAAACTGAGAAAAAACTAAGGAGCTGGGGAAAACTGAGTGCAACTAAGGACCTGAGGGCACGAAAATAGAAATCCCTATAGAAATTGGTGTAAAACAAGCCTGGAGCATCAAAAAATTATAGATACGTTTGCAATGTATCAGCATCCCCAAGCTTAACTCCTGCTCGTCCTTGAGTAGGTATGTGATAACAAAAATAATTTTTGAGGTGACATGTAGCCAACACTATCTTGGTCAAGTTATTGTAGAAGCATTGTGAGCT
Source organism: Lolium multiflorum (assembly GCA_030979885.1). Taxonomy (NCBI): domain Eukaryota; kingdom Viridiplantae; phylum Streptophyta; class Magnoliopsida; order Poales; family Poaceae; genus Lolium; species Lolium multiflorum. The sequence goes on from CM061747.1 coordinate 87,529,404, forward strand.
AAGATCAAAGTACTCTAAACATAGGCATGATAGATATAATCTAACAATAGAACTTAGCAACTATGTTATAGCAAGAGAAGTAACTCAAACAAAAGATCATGAATAATAATGCACTGAAAGCAATTGTTTGTTTTTGGGCATAGCGAAAACATAGCAAAGTTGTATTCAGCTTGTCCTTCATGGAATAGCAAAACATATATGCCAGGACACCTTCAAAGTTTAGAGGGTGACTAGATACAAATAATTTGAGAAGAAGCAATAGTCATAATCATGAATCAATCAATAATAAATTTTGGGACTATGCACATTATACTCAGAATGACAACTATGCTCTCTTAGTGGCGCATAAAGCAAGAAGAGGAAGACTTAACATAAAAGTAAAAGAAAGGTCCTTCGTAGAAGGAAGCAAGATTAACAAGTTTTATAAACCTTCCAAAAAGTATGGTACTCATTTGCTTTGAGCTCTCATTACCCCTATCATAAGCATCTTGAATGGTTAAAGTTAATGTGAGGGCAAATATGAGTTATATGCTTGACAAATCACAAGTTGAAAATTGCGTGCCCCTTGAATACGAGTACCTAAACCTCATGCTACTCAACTTAGATCCCAAATAAATTCTTGTTATTGTAAGTACACATGTATCATTGAGAACGCCAACGGGGTACCTCCGGCCCCATGATATAGGAGTACTCCTGCCCTATGATATAGGATCATTCCCATACCAAAATGACAAGATAAATAGACAATGAGCATCTCGGCAATCCTTTTATTTACTATGGGCATAGCTTTTTATTGAAGATGCGTCATAGAATGCTCACTATGGTTCGCTGTAAATTTCCACCATGAATGATGCATGGCTTAAGTTGGCCGCCCAGGCATTTCTCTAACATATATACAAACTCCATGGACTTACAAGTTTCCATTTTATTTCACACCGCTAGGCATCCATAAACAAAAGAACATGATATCAACTAAATAGGAATAAGTGCAATGTTGAAAGCGTGCCCCATGAAAGCATGGTTGTGCTAACTCCCAACTCGTAATTTGCAAGCATATAATCTTCATAAGATAGTCACAATGGTTCAAGTTTATTAAGTGCAAGAGAGTAAATGTGCCATCAAGTTCGTGAGAGCTTTACTAACTAATTTTCTCATGACAAAATTTAATTTAGAAGATAAATAAAAACATGATGAATATACTTGGAATAGCAATGATGCTAGTAGGTAGATATGGAGGACACTTTTGGCAAACTTTAGTTTTTTTGGTGGTTGGATGCACAAAGCTCATACTCAGTACAGGCGAAGGCTAGCAAAAGACTGGGAGTGACCAACTAAGAGAGCAATAATAGCTATAATCATGCATAGCGACAAAACATTATTAATCAAAGCATAAAGTGATATTACAAGTCAAAAACTAAATGATCATACAGGCTTTAGGTGACTGGTTTGTAGTCATAACATGGTGTAAGCATGTGCCAAGTCAACCCAATAAAGCATCAAAGGAGATACCACAATATTATGCTTTTCTATGATGGAAACAACACATGATTCTTTAAATGGCGCATTAAGCACTCTCAGATATTTGAGACAAGTCATGCTACAACAATAACTACTAAGAATATGATTAAAATAACATCTAACATGACATGCCAAAGTCTATGCCACAATCTAAACAAGCTCCATTTTGCATCACTATAAGCATGAAACATTTTACTCGTCTCCAACACCAATCAACTTATTTGAAACAACTCTCATAGATAATAATCAATAAATACCAGAGAGCTATTCATACATAAATAAAGAAAAATAACAAGCTCAAAAAAATACGAGTGGAAAACTAGAGCTAAACGCAGTACTAGCAAAAGAGAACACTCACAGAACAATAAGAGTGAAAACTAGAGTGTTCTATGCAATGAAAATGGAGTATGTCTCTCTCCAAAACAAATATGTTGGGGTCCAACCATATGCTACATCAAACAAAATAATAGACTACTAAATACACAAATTAAGACGCTCCAAGAACAATACACAACAAATGAAGCAATAAAAATATAGCGTCCTGAAAGATGACCTTATACTTTGTTGATGAACAAGGGGATGCCTTGGGCATACCCAAGCTTTGACGCTTGTACCTCTTGGATATTTCTTGGGGTGACATGAGCATCCCCAAGCTTGAGCTTTTGTTTACCCTTCATCTCATCACATCATTCTTCTTTCCCTACACTTGAAAACTTCCTTCATACAAAACTTCACACAATTCTCATTAGCAACATTACTGCAATCAAAATAACAAATCTATGTGGTTCAGTTCTAACATAAGTCAAACATCCATTATAACATTTAGATACTGTAGCAACTTCTTTGGAAAGCTTTTTCTCTCAAAAGAACTCAAAAAAGAAAAAGATCAAGAGGCAAATGCAAATGGTGATAGAAATCTGTCAAAGCAGAACAACAGGTGAAGTTCGATATTTTCGAAAATCCTCTGTTACTCAAACCAAAAAGTGAAAAACTAACTAAAGTTATATAATAACCTGGGGAATATTCTCAAAAATTGGCAGCTCAAAATTAAGTTCTGGCTGGGAATATGATTTTTTTTTGTGACATCATAAAATCTGTTTCAGGACAGCAACTTCCCCAAATCTTACTTTCTATCTGGGCACAAAACGAAATAAAAAATTTAAGGAGATGTTATTACAGAGGTAATAACTTCCAAGACTCAACATAAAATAAAAAAATACATACATAAATAAAATAATGGTTGTCTCTCATAAGCGCTTTTCTTTAATGCATTTTAGCTAGGCTTGATAGATTTAATGATGCTCTCATGAAAATAGAAAACGAAGCAAAAAGAGCATCAGGAAGCAAATTAAAAACAAATTTAAGTCTAACCCACTTCCTCCTATGCATAGGCATCTTGTACACAAATAAATTCACAAAGAACAAAGTGACAAGCATAGGAAGATAAAACAAGAGTAACTTCAAAACTTTTAGCATATAGAGAGGTGTTTTAGTACCATGAAAAGTTCTACAACCATATTTTCCTCTCTCACAATAATTTCCAGTAGCATCATGAATAAACTCAACAATATAAGTATCACATAAAGCATGCTTTTCATGATCTACAAATACATAATTTTTATCAAGCTCAAAAACAGTGGGATTAAAACATTCAAACCCACTTTTAAATTTTTTATAACAAGATGATTGATCATTCTCAAGAGGTATGGGGCTCCAAGATAAAGTCAAGACCCCTCCAATCTCATTTTCAATAGTAGTACAATTAATATTATCAACCAATATAGGACCATCATCTAGAGCTTTATCATAAACATTTTCTAAGCAAAACTCTTTAGTACCATGCATTTCGAAGTTAGGCTCAAATAAAGGATTATCATAAGATTTATCAAAATAGCATGGATTATCATAGATAACATGAGCATAATTATAATCACAAGTTTTACTCATAGTAAATATTTCAAGAGAATCCATAGGAACATAACATTCATCATCCTTTGGTAAGCATGGGGGACAATTAAATAGTGTAAGGGATAAAGAGTTACTCTCATTAGAAGGTAGGCATGGGTAGCTAATCCATTCTTCCTCCTTTTGTTCATCACTCTCCTCCTCTTTTTCATCTAATGAGCTTTCAGGTTCAGCAACTTCTTCTTCCACGGGTTCCTGCAAATTGTGGATACATTCTTGTGCATAATTGAGTCTCTCTTTATAATCAATGATATAACAATTATTGCTGAAATTTTCTATGCAATAATCAAGGATAAAAGAGACCATATCTTTAAAGTCTTTACAAGCAACACAGGTTTCATAATTTTTAGACATGAAGGATTCTATTTCAGAAGCTCCCATACATAAGACAAATTGTTCTACTTCGTCAAACCCAAGATGAATATAGTTATTCCAATGATAGTTCACAATTAAAAATTCTTTACTAAAGCCACATTGAAATTTAAGATGTTTAGTATCCTGTTCAGAGCAAAAATTTATATCACGGCATTTAAGCAAAATTTTAGCAATTTGATCCAACCTTTCTAACACGCCTCTCATGACTTTACCCTTATATGATTATCTATACTTTATAAAATGTTCCATAGAGGTTCTAGCATGTTCTTCCATAACAATATTTGTTTAGATTTTCGGGTTTTCACTTTTTTATGGATTTTTGCTGGCTTGTAGGCAACAACTTCCTTGTGACAGTAAAGCACACGTCCGTTGGGAACCCCAAGAGGAAGGTATGATGAGCACAGCAGCAAGTTTTTCCTCGGTAAGAAACCAAGGTTTATCGAACCAGTAGGAGATGAAGGCCACGTGAAGGTTGTTGGTGGAGGAGTGTAGTGCGGCGCAACACCAGTGATTCCGGCGTCAACGTGGAACCCGCACAACACAATCAAGATACTTTGCCCCAACTTAACAGTGAGGTTGTCAATCTCACCGGCTTGCTGAAAACAAATGATTAAACATATGGTGTGGAGAATGATGTTTATTTGCGAAGAACAACAGAGAACAGAGATTGTAGTAGATTGTATTTCAGATGTAAAAGAATGGACCGGGGTCCACAGTTCACTAGTGGTGTCTCTCCAATAAGATTAATAGCATGTTGGGTGAACAAATTACAGGTGGGCAATTGACAAATAGAGATTCATACACATATCATGATGACTACTATGAGATTTAATCAGGGCATTACGACAAAGAACATAGACCGCCATCCAACATGCATCTATGCCTAAAAAGTCCACCTTCGGTTAGCATCCGCACCCCTTCCAGTATTAAGTTGCAAACAACAGACAATTGCATTAAATATGGTGCATAATGTAATCAACACAAATATCCTTAGACAAAGCATCGATGTTTTATCCCTAGTGGCAACAGCACATCCACAACCTTAGAACTTTCTGTCACTGTCCCAGATTCAATGGAGGCATGAACCCACTATCGAGCATAAATACTCCCTCTTGGAGTTACAAGTATCAACTTGGCCAGAGCCTCTACTAGCAACGGAGAGCATGCAAGAACATAAACAACACATATATGATAGATCAATAATCAACTTGACATAGTATTCAATATTCATCGGATCCCACCAAACACAACATGTAGTATTACAAATAGATGATCTTGATCATGTTAGGCAGCTCACAAGATCTAAACATGATAGCACAAGAGGAGAAGACAACCATCTAGCTACTGCTATGGACCCATAGTCCAAGGATGAACTACTCACACATCAGTCCGGAGGCGGGCATGGTGATGTAGAGCTCTCCGGTGATGATTCCCCTCTCCGACAGGGTGCCGGAGGCGATCTCCTGAATCCCCGAGATGGGATTGGCGGCGGCGGCGTCTCAGTAACTTTTTCCGTATCGTGGCTCTCGGTACTAGGGTTATCGCGACGGAGGGATTAAGTAGGCGAAGGGGCAGCGCAGGTGGGTGCCCGAGGGGCCCACACCACGTGGCGGCGCGCCCAGGGGTGGGGCCGCGCCGCCCTAGGGTGTGACCACCTCGTCGCCCCTCTTCGTCTCCTCTTCGGACTTCTGTAAGGCTCCGTGCAAAATTAGACCGTGAGCTTTTGTTTCGTCCAATTCCGAGAATATTTCCTATGTAGGATTTCTAAAACCAAAAACAGCAGAAAACAGGAACTGGCACTACGACATCTTGTTAATATGTTAGTGCCGGAAAATGCATCAAAACATCATAAAGTGTAAACAAAACATGTAGGTATTGTCATAAAACTAGCATGGAACATAAGAAATTATAGATACATTGGAGACGTATCAATTTTCGGGTAGATACGAAAAATAAAGACAAGACAAAAATAAACTAGACAAAAGTAACAAAAAAAAACACAACTAAATAGAAATAAACTAAGCACAAATAAACTAGACAAGACAAAATGAAATGAAATAAAACAGAGAGACATGTAAAGTGTACTCCCCAGGAGAACCTATGAGTAGAGCTATGCCTCCCCGGCAAAGGCGCCAGAAAATAGTCTTGATGACCCACAAGTATAGGGGATCGCAACAGTCTTCGAGTGAAGTAAAACCCAAATTTATTGATTCGGCACAAGGGGAGGTAAATAATACTTATAAGCCTTAACAACAGAGTTGTCAATTCAGCTGCACCTGGAAAAACACTAGTAACAGGGGTGATGTGAAAGCAGCAGTAATATGAGAGCAATGGTAATAGTAACACAACAACAGTAGCAATAACACAGAGGCGATGGCACTAGAAAGTATTCCAGTGCGGAGTTGACTGTAGAGCAATGATGATGAAAGATGGACCGGGGTTCCCAGCTATCTACACTAGTGGTAACTGATGTCTACGTGTGGTTCTATTCTTGTAGACAGTGTTGGGCCTCCAAGAGCAGAGGTTTGTAGAACTACAGCAAGTTTCCCTTAAGTGAATCACCCAAGGTTTATCGAACTCAGGGAGGTAGAGGTCAAAGATAGTCCTCTCAAGCAACCCTGCAATTAAGATACAAGAAGTCTCTTGTGTCCCCAACACACCTAATACACTTGTCAGATGTATAGGTGCACTAGTTCGGCGAAGAGATAGTAAAACACAGGTGGTATAGATGGTGGTAATATTGCAGGAAGTAAAGATGCAGTAAAACAGTAAATAAGTGATGTTTGCAGTATTTGGAAACAAGGCCTAGGGATCCTACTTTCACTAGTGGACACTCTCAACATTGATCACATAATAAATAAATAACTTCTCCTCACTTGTGCTACTTTCAAACACTCTCTTGTTGAATAACAAACACCATTCATTGTGTAGGGCTACAAGAGCTCCCTCAAGCCGGAGTAAACAAGCTCCACAACATACGGAGTTCATATTTAAGTAACCTCTAGAGTGCATAATAGACCGTTGCAATTTAGACCGAGTACTAACATAGCATACACACTGTCACCTTTAAGCTATGAAAGGGGGAATAGATCACATCAATACTATCAGAGTAATAGTTAACTCCATAATCTACAAGAGATTACAATCATAACCTACACCAAGTACTACATGATGCACACACTGTCACCTTTACATCATGGAGGAGGAATAAACTACTTTAATAACATCACTAGAGTAGCACATAGATTAATAGTGATACAAAGCTCATCATATGGATCTCAATCATGTAAGGCAGCTCATGAGATCATTGTATTGAGGTACATGAGAGAGAGATTAACCACATAGCTACCGGTAGAGCCCTCAGCCTCGGGGAGAACTACTCCCTCCTCATCATGGGAGACAGCAACGGCGATGAAGATGGCGGTGGTGTCGATGGAGATGGTTCCGGGGGAAATTCCGCGTCCCGGCGGCGTGCCGGAACAGAGACATCTGTCCCACGAAACGGAGTTTCGCGATGGCGGCGGCGCCCGTGGAGTCTTTCTGGAGTTTCGTCGATTCGTAGGGTTTTTACGTCAAGAAGGATTTTATAGGCGAAGAGGCGGCGCAAGGGGGTGCCTGGGGGGCCCACACCACACTTGGGCGCGCCCTCCTCCTAGGCCGCGCCGCCCTGTGGTCTGTAGGCCCTGGGCCCCCTCTCCGTCTCTCCTTCGGTGTTCCCGGTCCGTCCCGGTAAAATAAGATGTTTGGCTTTTGTTTTGTCGAATTCCGAGAATATTGCCCGAACAGCCTTTCTGGAACCAAAAACAGCAGAAAACAGGAACTAGCACCTCGGCATCTTGTTAATAGGTTAGTCTCGGAAAATGCATAGAATCATTATAAAGTGTGAGCAAAACATGTAGGTATTGTCATAAAACTAGCATGGAACATCAGAAATTATAGATACGTTGGAGACGTATCAAGCATCCCCAAGCTTAGTTCCTACTCGCCCTCGAGTAGGTAAACGATAAAAAGAATAATTTCTGAAGTGACATGCTACCAACATAATCTTGATCAACAATATTGTAAAGCATATGAGATGAATGAAGTGATTCAAAGCAATGGTAAAGATGATGATTAAAGAACTGAATCACATAGCAAAGACTTTTCATGAATAGTACTTTCAAGACAAGCATCAAAAAGACTTGCATAAGAGCTAACTCATAAAGCAATAGATTCAAAGTAGGTGGTTTCGAAGCAACACTAAGGATGATTAAGTTTCAGCAATTGCTTTCAACTTGTAACATGTATATCTCATGGATAATTGTCAACATAAAGTAATATAACAAGTGCAATAAGTAAACATGTAAGAATCAATGCACACAGTTGACACAAGTGTTTGCTTCTAAGATAGAAAGAAGTAGGTAAGACTCAACATAAAGTAAAAGAATGGCCCTTCGCAGAGGAAGCATGGATTACTATTTTTGTGCTAGAGCTTTTATTTTGAAAACATAGAAACAATTTTGTCAACGGTAGTAATAATTCATATGTGTTATGCATAAAACTTCCTACAAGTTGCAAGCCTCATGCATCGAATACCAATAGTGTTCGCACCTTGTCCTAATTAGCTTGGATTTACATGGATTATCATTGCATTACATATGTTTCAACCAAGTGTCACAAAGGGGTACCTCTATGCCACATGTACAAAGGTCCAAGGAGATACATCGCATTTGATTTATCAGTTTTGATAGATCTCAACTTGAGGACATCCATACCGGGACAACATAGAAAACAGATAATGGACTCCTCTTTTTAATGCTTAAAGCATTCAACAACAAATAATATTCTGATAAGAGATTGAGGATTAATGTCCAAGCTGAAACTTCCACCATGATACATGGCTTTGGTTGGCGTCCCAATGTTCTTCTCTAACAATATGCATACTCAAACCATTTAATCATGATAAATCACCCTTACTTCAGACAAGACGAACATGCATAGCAACTCACATGATATTCAACAAAGGTGTAAAAAGTTGATGGCGTCCCCAGAAACATGGTTACCGCTCAACAAGCAACTTATAAGAACTAAGATACATAGCAACATATTCATCACCACGATAGTTTTTAAGCTATTTTCCCATGAGCTATGTATTGTAAAGACAAAGAATGAAATTTTAAAGTTAGCATGCAAGCAATTTACTTTAGAATGGCAGAAAAATACCACATATAGGTAGTTATGGTGGACACAAATGGCATGGGTTTTGGCTCAAGATTTTTGGATGCACGAGAAGCATTTCCTCTCAGTACAAGGCTTTGGATAGCAAGGTTGTTTGAAGCAAACACAAGTATGAACCGGTATAGAAAAACTTACACAAGAACATATTGCAAGCATTATAAGACTCTACACTGTCTTCCTTGTTGTTCAAACACTTTTACCAGAAAATATCTAGACCTTAGAGAGACCAATCATCCAAACCAAATTTCAACAAGCTCTACAGTAGTTATCCACTAATAGATTTAAATTACATGATGCAAGAGCTTAAACATGATCTATGAGAGCTCAAAACAATTGCCAAGTATCAAATTATTCAATATGGCATATACCATTTACCATATGAAGCATTTTCTGTTTCCAACAAAATAACAACAAGTGAAGCGATCAACTTTCGCCATTGAACATTAAAAGTAAAAATGAAGAACACTAGTGTTCATATGAAAAAGCGGAGCGTGTCTCTCTCCCACACAAGAATGTTTAGGATCCAATTTTATTCAGAGAATGAAAATAACAAAACAAAAATAAAAGCACACAGACGCTCCAAGTAAAGTACATAAGATGTGACGGAATAAAAATATAGTTTCACTAGAAGTGACCTGATAAGTTGTCGATGAAGAAGGGGATGCCTTGGGCATCCTCAAGCTTAGATGCTTGAGTCTTCTTGAAATATGAAGGGATGAACCACGGGGGCATCCCAAGCTTAGACTTTTCACACTTCTTGATCACATCATATCATCCTCCTCTCTTGATCCTTGAAAACTTCCTCCACACCAAACTTAAAGCAATCTCATTAGAGGGTTAGTGAATAATAAAAATTCACATGTTTAGCAAGGACACAATCATTCCAAACACTTCTGGACATTAACCAAGACTACTGAAATTTAATGGAGCAAAGAAATCCAATCAAACACAGTAAAAGAGGCAATGCAAAATAAAAGGCAGAATCTGTCAAAACAGAACAGTCCGTAAAGACGAATTTTTCTGAGGCACTTAACTTGCTCAGATGGAAAAACTCAAAACTAATGAAAGTTGCGTACATATCTGAGGATCACGCATGAATTTTCGCAGATTTTTTTGATTCTTCTACAGAGAGAAAAACGCGAATTCGTGACAGATAAGAAATCTGTTTCTGCGCAGAAATCCAAATCTAGCATCAACTTTCTATTAGAGACTTTACTTGGCACAAAAACGAAATAAACATGATAAGAAGAGGTTGCTACAGTAGTAACAACTTCCAAGACACAACAAAACAGTAGAAAAATAAAAACATGGGTTATCTCCCAAGAAGTGCTTTCTTTATAGCCATTAAGATGGGCTCAGTAATTTTAATGATACTCTCGCAAGAAATAAGAGTTGAAGCAAAAGAGAGCATCAAGAAGCAAATTCAAAACACATTTAAGCCTAACCCACTTCCTATGCATAGGAATCTTGTACACAAATAAATTCATGAATAACAAAGTGACAAGCATAGGAAGACAAAACACGAGTAACTTCAAGATTCTCAACATAAAGAGGGGAAACTTAATATTATTAAGATGCATATAACCATATTTCCCTCTCTCATAATAACTTTCAGTAGCATCATGAAAAAACTCAACAATATAACTATCACATACATCATTCTTGTCATGAGCTACATGCATAAAATTATTACTCTCCACATAAGCATAATCAATTTTATTAGTTGTAGTGGGAGCAAATTCAATAAGATAGCTATCATTATTATTCTCATCACCATAATCATCATATATAGGAGGCATATTGTAATCATAATTAATTTTCTCCTCAATAGTAGGTGGACTGAAAATATCATATTCATCATTGTAAACATCATATATAGGAGGTAAAGTATCATCAAAGTAAATTTTCTCCTCCATGCTTGGGGGACTAAAAATATCATGCTCCTCAAAACCAGCTTCCCCAAGCTTAAATTCTTCCATATCATTAGCAATAGTAGTGTTCAAAGAGTTCATGCTAATAACATTGCTACAACTATTTTGCAAACAAAGTTCCATGGGTTTTTAAATTTTCTCTTCAAACACATCATGTCCTAACTCAAGATAAATACTATAAAGATCTCTAATTTTGTTGTTGTTTTCCATTAAGCCTAACTAGTGAAAATAAAAACAAGAGACAAAAAGATATAATTGCAGAATCTAAAGGAGATACCCTCGAGCACTCACACACCGTGCTAGGAAATAGCTTAGTAGTCGGAGGATGTGAATACCTTTTACCTTACCTTCCCGGCAACGGCGCCAGAAAATAGCTTGATGTCTACGTGTGCTTCTATTCTTGTAGACAGTGTTGGGCCTCCAAGAGAAGAGGTTTGTAGAACAGCAGCAAGTTTCCCTTAAGTGAATCACCCAAGGTTTATCGAACTCAGGGAGGTAGAGGTCAAAGATAGTCCTCTCAAGCAACCCTGCAATTAAGATACAAGAAGTCTCTTGTGTCCCCAACACACCTAATACACTTGTCAGATGTATAGGTGCACTAGTTCGGCGAAGAGATAGTAAAACACAAGTGGTATAGATGGTGGTAATATTGCAGGAAGTAAAGATGCAGTAAAACAGTAAATAAGCGATGTTTGCAGTATTTGGAAACAAGGCCTAGGGATCCTACTTTCACTAGTGGACACTCTCAACATTGATCACAAAATAAATAAATAACTTCTCCTCACTTTAGCTACTTTCAAACACTCTCTTGTTGAATAACAAACACCATTCATTGTGTAGAGCTACAAGAGCTCCCTCAAGCCGGAGTAAACAAGCTCCAAAACATACGGAGTTCATATTTAAGTAACCTCTAGAGTGCATAATAGACAGTTGCAATTTAGACCGAGTACTAACATAGCATACACACTGTCACCTTTAAGCTATGAAATGGGGAATAGATCACATCAATACTATCATAGTAATAGTTAACTCCATAATCTACAAGAGATTACAATCATAACCTACACCAAGTACTACATGATGCACACACCGTCACCTTTACATCATGGAGGAGGAATAGACTACTTTAATAACATCACTAGAGTAGCACATAGATTAATAGTGATACAAAGCTCATCATATGGATCTCAATCATGTAAGGCAGCTCATGAGATCATTGTATTGAGGTACATGAGAGAGATTAACCACATAGCTACCGGTAGAGCCCTCAGCCTCGGGAGAACTCCCTCCTCATCATGGGAGACAGCAACGGCGATGAAGATGGCGGTGGTGTCGATGGAGATGGCTCCGGGGCAATTCCCCGTCCGGCGGCGTGCCGAAACAGACTTCTTTCCCGAAACGGAGTTTCGCGATGGCGCGGCGCCCGGTCTTTCTGGAGTTTCGTCGATTCGTAGGGTTTTTACGTCGTGAAGGATTTTATAGGCGAAGAGGCGGCACAAGGGGGTGCCTGGGGGGCCCACACCACACCTAGGCGCGCCCCCCTCCTAGGTCGCGCCGCCCTGTGGTCTGGAGGACCTGGCCTCCTCTCCGTCTCTCCTTCGGTGTTCCGGGTCCGTCCCGGTAAAATAAGATGTTTGGCTTTTGTTTCGTCGAATTCCGAGAATATTGCCCGAACAGCCTTTCTGGAACCAAAAACAACAGAAAACAGGAACTGGCACCTCGGCATCTTGTTAATAGGTTAGTCTCGGAAAATGCATAGAATCATTATAAAGTGTGAGCAAAACATGTAGGTATTGTCATAAACTAGCATGGAACATCAGAAATTATAGATACGTTGGAGACGTATCAAGCATCCCCAAGCTTAGTTCCTACTCGCCCTCGAGTAGGTAAACGATAAAAAGAATAATTTCTGAAGTGACATGCTACCAACATAATCTTGATCAACAATATTGTAAAGCATATGAGATGAATGAAGTGATTCAAAGCAATGGTAAAGATGATGATTAAACAACTGAATCACATAGCAAAGACTTTTCATGAATAGTACTTTCAAGACAAGCATCAAAAAGACTTGCATAAGAGCTAACTGATACGTCCCAAACGTATCTATAATTTCTTATGTTCCATGCTACTTTATTGATGATACCTACATGTTTTATACACATTATATGTCATTATTATGCGTTTTCCGGAACTAACCTATTGACGAGATGCCGAAGGGCCAGTTCTGTTTTTTTGTTTTTGGTTCCGAAAGGCTGTTCGGGCAATATTCTCGGAAGTCGACGAAACAAAGACCAAACATCTTAATTCACCGAGACGGACCAGAACACCGAAGGGAGACGGAGAGGAGGCCCAGGGCCCCGACACCACACGGCCGCGCCGGCCTATGGGGAGGGCGCCCTGGTGCCCCTCTGACGCCGCCTCTTCGCCTACTTAACCCCTCGTGACCTAAAAACACCGTACCTTTTGACGAAACTCCGGAAGACTACTGGGGCGCCGCCGCCATCCGTCCAATCGGGACAGAAGTCTCTGTTCGGCTGCGCCGGACGGGGAATTGCCCAGTCATCTCCACCGTCCTCCACCGCCATCTTCACCGCCATCGCTTGTCTCATGATGAGGAGGGAGTAATTCACCCCCGGGGCTGAGGGCTCCGCTGTAGCTATGTGGTTCATCTCTCTCTCTTTATGTGATCTAGTTGAATATTATCTATGTGCTACTCTAGTGATGTTATTAAAGTACTCTATTCCTCCTTCACGGTGTAATGGTGACAGTGTGTGCATCCGTGTTAGTACTTGGCGTAGATTATGATCATAATCTCTTGTAGGTTATGGAGTTAATTATTACTATGATAGTGTTGACGTGATCTATGCCTCCTTCATGGCGTGATGGTGATAGTGTGCATGCTATGTTAGTTCTTGGTGTAATTATGTTGATTTATCTTGCACTCTAAGGTTAATTAAATATGAACATTGAATTGTGGAGCTTGTTAACTCCGGCATTGAGGGTTCGTGTAATCCTACGCAATGTGTTCATCATCCAACAAAAGGGTGTAGAGTAGTCCTATTATGTGATCATTGTTGAGAGTGTCCACTAGTGAAAGCAGGATCCCTAGGCCTTGCTTCCAAGCATCGAATCTCCATTTGTTTACTGTTTTGTTGCATGTTTACTCGCTGCCATATTTTATTCAGATTGTTATTACCACTCATATACATCCATATTACTTGTATTTCACTATCTCTTCGCCGAACTAGTGCACCTATACACCTGACAAGTGTATTTGGTGTGTTGGGGACACAAGAGACTTCTTGCTTTGTGATTACAGGGTTGCTTGAGAGGGATATCTTTGACCTCTTCCTCCCCGAGTTCGATAAACCTTGGGTAATCCACTTAAGGGAAACTTGCTGCTGTTCTACAAACCTCTGCTCTTGGAGGCCCAACACTGTCTACAAGAATAGAAGCTCCCGTAGACATCAAGCACTTTTCTGGTTGCCGGGGAGGAAAGGTAAAGGCACTCATACTCCGGTTCCAGGTAACAGTACTTTTCTGGCGCCATTGTGTGTGTGCTCGAAGCTATTTCCTTTAGACTCTGCAATTGCGACATTTGGTTTCTTGTTTACACTAGTTAGGCATAATGAACAACAATGACCTTTTTATTCTATTTCCTGATTTAAGACATGGATGGTTTGATGCGAAAATTAAAAAACCCATGGAACATATTAATATGAATGCTTTGAACACTATTGTTGCCAATGCTATGGAAAATTCTAAGCTTGGGGAAGCTGGCTTTGATGAGCATGACATTTTTAGTCCCCCAAGCATTGAGGAGAAAATTTACTTTGATGATACTTTGCCTCCCATTTATGATGATTATAATGATAGTATTCTTTTGTTACCACCTGTTATGGAGGATAAATTTGATTATGATTACAATATACCTCCTATATTTGATGATGAGAATAATAATGATAGCTACTTTGTTGAATTTGCTCCCACTACAACTAATAAAATTGATTATGCTTATGTTGGGAGTAGTAATTATTTTATGCATGAGACTCATGATAAGAATGCTTTATGTGATAGTTATATTGTTGAGTTTGCTCATGTTGCTACTGAAAGTTATTATGAGAGAGGAAAATATGGTTGTAAAAAATTTCATGTTACTAAAACACCTCTCTATGTGCTGAAATTTTTGAAGCTACACTTGTTTTATCTTCCTATGCTTGTTACTTTGCTCTTCATGAACTTGTTTATTTACAAGATTCCTATGCATAGGAAGCATGTTAGACTTAAATGTGTTTTGAATTTGCCTCTTGATGCTCTCTTTTGCTTCAACTCTTATTTCTTGCGAGTGCATCATTAAAACTGCTGAGCCCATCTTAATGGCTATAAAGAAAGAACTTCTTGGGAGATAACCCATGTGTTTTTTTTACTACAGTACTTTGTTTTATATTTGTGTCTTGGAAGTTGTTTACTACTGTAGCAACCTCTCCTTATCATGTTTTTGTGCCAAGTAAAGTTTCTATGTTAAAGTTGATGTTATATTTGGGATCACTGCGCAGAAACAACATTGCTATCTGTCACGAATCTGGGCACAAGTCTCTGTAGAAAATTCGGAAAAATCTGCCAATTTACGAGCGTGATCCTCAGATATGTACGCAACTTTCATTAGTTTTGAGTTTTTCCGTTTGAGCAAGTCTGGTGCCATTTTAAAATTCGTCTTTACGGACTGTTCTGTTTTTGACAGATTCTGCCTTTTATTTCGCATTGCCGCTTTTGTTAAGTTGAATGAGTTTCTTTGTTCCATTAACTTTCAGAAGTTATGTGCAATGTCCAGAAGTGTTAATAATGATTGTGTAACCTCTGAACATGTGAATTTTTGATTATGCACTAACCCTCTAATGAGTTTGCTTGAAGTTTGGTGTGAAGGAAGTTTTCAAGGGTCAAGAGAGGAGTATGATATACTATGATCAAGAGGAGTGAAAGCTCTAAGCTTGGGGATGCCCCGTGGTTCACCATATTTCAAGAAGACTCAAGCATCTAAGCTTGGGGATGCCCAAGGCATCCCCTTCTTCATCGACAAAGTATCAGGTTCCTTCTCTTGAAACTATATTTTTATTCGGTCACATTTTATGTACTTTACTTGGAGCGTCTGTATGTTTTTGTTTTTGTTTTTGTTTGAATAAATGCTTGTGTGGGAGAGAGACACGCTCCGCTGGTTCGTATGAACACATGTGTTCTTAGCTCATAATATTCATGGCGAAGTTTCCTCTTCGTTAAATTGTTATATGGTTGGAATTGGAAAATGCTACATGTAGTAATTGGTAAAATGTCTTGGATAATTTGATACTTGGCAATTGTTGTGCTCATGTTTAAGCTCTTGCATCATATACTTTGCACCTATTAATAAAGAAATACATAGAGCATGCTAAAATTTGGTTTGCATATTTGGTCTCTCTAAGGTCTAGATAATATCTAGTATTGAGTTTTGAACAACAAGGAAGACGGTGTAGAGTCTTATAATGTTTAAAATATGTCTTTTATGTGAGTTTTGCTGCACCGGTTCATCCTTGAGTTTGCTTCAAATAACCTTGCTAGCCTAAGCCTTGTATCGAGAGGGAATACTTCTCATGCATCCAAATCCTTGAGCCAACCACTATGCCATTTGTGTCCACCATACCTACCTACTACATGGTATTTCTCCGCCATTCCAAAGTAAATTTCTTGAGTGCTACCTTTAAACAATTCAAAAGTTATTACCTCTTATTTGTGTCAATGTTCTATAGCTCATGAGGAAGTATGTGGTGTTTTTCTTTCAATCTTGTTGGGCAACTTTCACCAATGGACTAGTGGCTTCATCCGCTTATCCAATAATTTTGCAAAAAGAGCTGGCAATGGGATTCCCAGTCCCAAATTAATTAACAAAAATAGACACTCCTCCATGGTATGTGATTGTTGGACGGCACCCGAAGGATTCGGTTAGCCATGGCTTGAGAAAGCAAAGGTGGGGAGGAGTGTCATCATAATAAAACTAAAATAAAAGGCACTCCTTCATGGTATGAGATTGTTGGCAGGCACCCGAGGATTCGGTTAGCCATGGTTTGTGAAAGAAAGGTTGGAAGGAGTGCCACCCAAAAATAAAATAAAATGGGAGCCGCTCTTTGAAGGTTTGTCTGGCAAGGGGGTTAGAGTACCCGCTACCATTCGTTGACAACAACAAACACCTCTCAAAACTTTACTTTTATGCTCTCTATATGTTTTCAAAATCAAAGCTCTAGCACAAATATAGCAATCGATGCTTTCCTCTTTGAAGGACCATTCTTTTACTTTATTGTTGAGTCAGTTTACCTATTCTTTCTATCTTAGGAGCAAACACTTGTGTGAACTGTGTGCATTGATTCTTACATGTTTACCTATTGCACTTGTTATATTACTTTGTGTTGACAATTATCCACGAGATATACATGTTAAAGTTGAAAGCAACCGCTGAAACTTATATCTTCCTTTGTGTTGTTTCAAAGCTTTCTACTAAGAATTTATTGCTTATGAGTTAACTCTTATGCAAGACTTATTGATGCTTGTCTTGAAAGTATTATTCATGAAAAGTCTTTGTTATATGATTCATTTGTTTACTCATTATCTTCATCATTGCTTCGAATCTCTGCATTCATCTCATATGCTTACAATAGTATGATCAAGGTTATGATGGCATGTCACTTAAGAAATTATCATTGTTATCGTTTACCTACTCGAGGGCGAGTAGGAACTAAGCTTGGGGATGCTTGATACGTCCCAAACGTATCTATAATTTCTTATGTTCCATGCTACTTTATTGATGATACCTACATGTTTTATACACATTATATGTCATTATTATGCGTTTTCCGGAACTAACCTATTGACGAGATGCCGAAGGGCCAGTTTTCTGCTGTTTTTGGTTCCAGAAAGGCTGTTCGGGCAATATTCTCGGAATTCGACGAAACAAAGACCAAACATCTTAATTCACCGAGACGGACCAGAACACCGAAGGGGAGACGGAGAGGAGGCCCAGGGCCCCGACACCACACGGCCGCGCGGGCAGGCCCCTGGCCGCGCCGGCCTATGGGGAGGGTGCCCTGGTGCCCCTCTGTTGCCGCCTCTTCGCCTACTTAACCCCTCGCGACCTAAAAACACCGTACCACTTGACGAAACTCCAGAAAGACTCGGGGCGCCGCCGCCATCGCGAAACTCCAATTCGGGGGACAGAAGTCTCTGTTCGGCACGCCGGGACGGGGAATTGCCCCCGGAGTCATCTCCACCGCTGTCTCCACCGCCATCTTCACCGCCATCGCTGTCTCCATGATGAGGAGGGAGTAATTCACCCCGGGCTGAGGGCTCCGCTGTAGCTATGTGGTTCATCTCTCTCTTTATGTGATCTAGTTGAATATTATCTATGTGCTACTCTAGTGATGTTATTAAAGTACTCTATTCCTCCTTCACGGTGTAATGGTGACAGTGTGTGCATCCGTGTTAGTACTTGGCGTAGATTATGATCATAATCTCTTGTAGGTTATGGAGTTAATTATTACTATGATAGTGTTGACGTGATCTATGCCTCCTTCATGGCGTGATGGTGATAGTGTGCATGCTATGTTAGTTCTTGGTGTAATTATGTTGATCTATCTTGCACTCTAAGGTTAATTAAATATGAACATTGAATTGTGGAGCTTGTTAACTCCGGCATTGAGGGTTCGTGTAATCCTACGCAATGTGTTCATCATCCAACAAAAGGGTGTAGAGTAGTCCTATTATGTGATCATTGTTGAGAGTGTCCACTAGTGAGAGCAGGATCCCTAGGCCTTGCTTCCAAGCATCGAATCTCCGTTTGTTTACTGTTTTGTTGCATGTTTACTCGCTGCCATATTTTATTCAGATTGTTATTACCACTCATATACATCCATATTACTTGTATTTCACTATCTCTTCGCCGAACTAGTGCACCTATACACCTGACAAGTGTATTTGGTGTGTTGGGGACACAAGAGACTTCTTGCTTTGTGATTACAGGGTTGCTTGAGAGGGATATCTTTGACCTCTTCCTCCCTGAGTTCGATAAACCTTGGGTAATCCACTTAAGGGAAACTTGCTGCTGTTCTACAAACCTCTGCTCTTGGAGGCCCAACACTGTCTACAAGAATAGAAGCTTGCGTAGACATAACTCATAAAGCAATAGATTCAAAGTAGAAGGTTTCGAAGCAACACAAAGGATGATTAAGTTTCAGCAATTGCTTTCAACTTGTAACATGTATATCTCATGGATAATTGTCAACATAAAGTAATATAACAAGTGCAATAAGTAAACATGTAAGAATCAATGCACACAGTTGACACAAGTGTTTGCTTCTAAGATAGAAAGAAGTAGGTAAACTGACTCAACATAAAGTAAAAGAATGGCCCTTCGCAGAGGGAAGCATGGATTACTATTTTTGTGCTAGAGCTTTTATTTTGAAAACATAGAAACAATTTTGTCAACGGTAGTAATAATTCATATGTGTTATGCATAAAACTTCCTACAAGTTGCAAGCCTCATGCATCGAATACCAATAGTGTTCGCACCTTGTCCTAATTAGCTTGGATTTACATGGATTATCATTGCATTACATATGTTTCAACCAAGTATCACAAAGGGGTACCTCTATGCCACCTGTACAAAGGTCCAAGGAGATAGATCGCATTTGATTTCTCAGTTTTGATAGATCTCAACTTGAGGACATCCATACCGGGACAACATAGAAAACAGATAATGGACTCCTCTTTTTAATGCTTAAAGCAATTCAACAACAAATAATATTCTCATAAGAGATTCTGAGGATTAATGTCCAAGCTGAAACTTCCACCATGATACATGGCTTTGGTTGGCGGCCCAATGTTCTTCTCTAACAATATGCATACTCAAACCATTTAATCATGATAAATCACCCTTACTTCAGACAAGACGAACATGCATAGCAACTCACATGATATTCAACAAAGGTGTAAAAAGTTGATGGCGTCCCCAGAAACATGGTTACCGCTCAACAAGCAACTTATAAGAACTAAGATACATAGCAACATATTCATCACCACGATAGTTTTTAAGCTATTTTCCCATGAGCTATGTATTGTAAAGACAAAGAATGAAATTTTAAAGTTAGCATGCAAGCAATTTACTTTAGAATGGCAGAAAAATACCACATATAGGTAGTTATGGTGGACACAAATGGCATGGGTTTTGGCTCAAGATTTTTGGATGCACGAGAAGCATTTCCTCTCAGTACAAGGCTTTGGCTAGCAAGGTTGTTTGAAGCAAACACAAGTATGAACCGGTACAGCAAAACTTACACAAGAACATATTGCAAGCATTATAAGACTCTACACTGTCTTCCTTGTTGTTCAAACACTTTTACCAGAAAATATCTAGACCTTAGAGAGACCAATCATGCAAACCAAATTTCAACAAGCTCTACAGTAGTTCTCCACTAATAGATTTAAATTACATGATGCAAGAGCTTAAACATGATCTATGAGAGCTCAAAAAAATTGCCAAGTATCAAATTATTCAAGATGACATATACCATTTACCATATGAAGCATTTTCTGTTTCCAACAAAATAACAACAAGTGAAGCGATCAACTTTCGCCATTGAACATTAAAAGTAAAAATGAAGAACACTAGTGTTCATATGAAAAAGCGGAGCGTGTCTCTCTCCCAGACAAGGATGTTTAGGATCCAATTTTATTCAGAGAATGAAAATTACAAAACAAAAATAAAAGCACACAGACGCTCGAAGTAAAGTACATAAGATGTGACGGAATAAAAATATAGTTTCACTAGAAGTGACCTGATAAGTTGTCGATGAAGAAGGGGATGCCTTGGGCATCCTCAAGCTTAGATGCTTGAGTCTTCTTGAAATATGAAGGGATGAACCACGGGGGCATCCCCAAGCTTAGATTTTTCATACTTCTTGATCACATCATATCATCCTCCTCTCTTGATCCTTGAAAACTTCCTCCACACCAAACTTAAAGCAATCTCATTAGAGGGTTAGTGAATAATAAAAATTCACATGTTTAGCAAGGACACAATCATTCCAAACACTTCTGGACATTACCCAAGACTACTGAAATTTAATGGAGCAAAGAAATCCAATCAAACACAGTAAAAGAGGCAATGCAAAATAAAAGGCAGAATCTGTCAAAACAGAACAGTCCGTAAAGACGAATTTTTCTGAGGCACTTAACTTGCTCAGATGGAAAAACTCAAAACTAATGAAAGTTGCGTACATATCTGAGGATCACGCATGAATTTTCGCAGATTTTTTTGATTCTTCTACAGAGAGAAAAACGTGAATTCGTGACAGATAAGAAATCTGTTTCTGCGCAGAAATCCAAATCTAGCATCAACTTTCTATTAGAGACTTTAGTTGGCACAAAAACGAAATAAACATGATAAGGAGAGGTTGCTACAGTAGTAACAACTTCCAAGACACAACAAAACAGTAGCAAAATAAAAACATGGGTTATCTCCCAAAAAGTGCTTTCTTTATAGCCATTAAGATGGGCTCAGTAATTTTAATGATACTCTCGCAAGAAATAAGAGTTGAAGCAAAAGAGAGCATCAAGAAGCAAATTCAAAACACATTTAAGCCTAACCCACTTCCTATGCATAGGAATCTTGTACACAAATAAATTCATGAATAACAAAGTGACAAGCATAGGAAGACAAAACACGAGTAACTTCAAGATTCTCAACATAAAGATGGGAAACTTAATATTATTAAGATGCATATAACCATATTTCCCTCTCTCATAATAACTTTCAGTAGCATCATGAACAAACTCAACAATATAACTATCACATACAACATTCTTGTCATGAGCTACATGCATAAAATTATTACTCTCCACATAAGCATAATCAATTTTATTAGTTGTAGCGGGAGCAAATTCAATAAGATAGCTATCATTATTATTCTCATCACCATAATCATCATATATAGGAGGCATATTGCAATCATAATTAATTTTATCCTCAATAGTAGGTGGACTTAAAATATCATATTCATCATTGTAAACATCATATATAGGAGGTAAAGTATCATCAAAGTAAATTTTCTCCTCCATGCTTGGGGGACTAAAAATATCATGCTCCTCAAAACCAGCTTCCCCAAGCTTAAATTCTTCCATAGCATTAGCAATAATAGTGTTCAAAGAGTTCATGCTAATAACATTGCTACAACTATTTTGCAAACAAAGTTCCATGGGTTTTTTAATTTTCTCTTCAAACACATCATGTCCTAACTCAAGATAAATACTATAAAGATCTCTAATTTTGTTGTTGTTTTCCATTAAGCCTAACTAGTGAAAATAAAAACAAGAGACAAAAAGATATAATTGCAGAATCTAAAGGAGATACCCTCGAGCACTCACACACCGGCAACAGTGCTAGGAAATAGCTTAGTAGTCGGAGGATGTGAATACCTTTTACCTTACCTCCCGGCAACGGCGCCAGAAAATAGCTTGATGTCTACGTGTGCTTCTATTCTTGTAGACAGTGTTGGGCCTCCAAGAGCAGAGGTTTGTAGAACAGCAGCAAGTTTCCCTTAAGTGAATCACCCAAGGGTTATCGAACTCAGGGAGGTAGAGGTCAAAGATAGTCCTCTCAAGCAACCCTGCAATTAAGATACAAGAAGTCTCTTGTGTCCCCAACACACCTAATACACTTGTCAGATGTATAGGTGCACTAGTTCGGCGAAGAGATAGTAAAACACAGGTGGTATAGATGGTGGTAATATTGCAGGAAGTAAAGATGCAGTAAAACAGTAAATAAGCGATGTTTGCAGTATTTGGAAACAAGGCCTAGGGATCCTACTTTCACTAGTGGACACTCTCAACATTGATCACATAATAAATAAATAACTTCTCCTCACTTGTGCTACTTTCAAACACTCTCTTGTTGAATAACAAACACCATTCATTGTGTAGGGCTACAAGAGCTCCCTCAAGCCGGAGTAAACAAGCTCCACAACATACGGAGTTCATATTTAAGTAACCTCTAGAGTGCATAATAGACCGTTGCAATTTAGACCGAGTACTAACATAGCATACACACTGTCACCTTTAAGCTATGAAAGGGGAATAGATCACATCAATACTATCATAGTAATAGTTAACTCCATAATCTACAAGAGATTACAATCATAACCTACACCAAGTACTACATGATGCACACACCATCACCTTTACATCATGGAGGAGGAATAGACTACTTCAATAACATCACTAGAGTAGCACATAGATTAATAGTGATACAAAGCTCATCATATGGATCTCAATCATGTAAGGCAGCTCATGAGATCATTGTATTGAGGTACATGAGAGAGAGATTAACCACATAGCTACCGGTAGAGCCCTCAGCCTCGGGGGAGAACTACTCCCTCCTCATCATGGGAGACAACAACGGCGATGAAGATGGCGGTGGTGTCGATAGAGATGGCTCGGGGGTCCGGCGTGCGAACAGAGACTTGTCCCCAAAACGGAGTTTCGCGATGGCGGCGGCGCCCTGGAGTCTTTCTGGAGTTTCATCGATTCGTAGGGTTTTACGTCGCGAAGGATTTTATAGGCGAAGAGGCGGCGCAAGGGGGTGCCTGGGGGGCCCACACCACACCTGGCCGTGCCCCCGCCTAGGCCGCGCCGCCCTGTGGTCTGGAGGCCCTAGGCCTCCTCTCCGTCTCTCCTTCGGTGTTCCGGGTCCGTCTCGGTAAAATAAGATGTTTGGCTTTTG
Source organism: Lolium multiflorum (assembly GCA_030979885.1). Taxonomy (NCBI): domain Eukaryota; kingdom Viridiplantae; phylum Streptophyta; class Magnoliopsida; order Poales; family Poaceae; genus Lolium; species Lolium multiflorum. The sequence continues at coordinate 87,553,209 of CM061747.1, forward strand.
TTTCGTCGAATTCCGAGAATATTGCCCGAACAGCCTTTCTGGAACCAAAAACTGCAGAAAACAGGAACTGGCACCTCGGCATCTTGTTAATAGGTTAGTCTCGAAAAATGCATAGAATCATTATAAAGTGTGAGCAAAACATGTAGCTATTGTCATAAAACTAGCATGGAACACCAGAAATTATAGATACATTGGAGACGTATCAGTAACTCTCCAAATAACATGTATTGGGTGAACAAATTACAGTTGGGCAATTGATAATTGTCAGGGCATGATAATTCATGCTATGATAAGATAAAGCTTACTCTAGTATTTAATTGGGCATTACAACATAATACATAGACCATAATCCAACTACGTCTATGACTAATAATCCACCTTCAGGTTATCATCCGAACCCCTTCCAGTATTAAGTTGCAAACAAGAGATTATCGCATTACGCATTGTTTGTAAAGTAAACAATAGAATTATCCTTAGCAAAACATTGTTGTTTTCTCCCTTGTAGCAACAACACATCTACAATCTTAGAAGTTATTTTCACTCTTCCAGAAAACTGGAGGCATGAACCCACTATCGAGCATAAATACTCCCTCTTGGAGATACATGCAACTACTTGATCAAGGTAACTACAAGTACCGGAGAGCATGCAAGATCTTAAATAACAGTAGTATGATAATATGATGAACAATCTGATCACAATTCCACAATTTATCGGATCCCAACAAACACAAAACCAATTACATCATATGGATCTCAATCATGTAAGGCAGCTCATGAGATCATTGTACTGAAGTACATGGGGGAGAGAGTACAACCTAGCTACAACCGAGAATCCGTAGTCCAGGGGGAACTACTCACGAACCATCATGGATTCGAAGTGGAGTGATACGTCGCAAACGTATCTATAATTTCTTATGTTCCATGGTACTTTTATTACAATACTTGATTGTTTTATACATACTTTACAGCATTATTATACATTTTCTGGCACTAACCTATTAACAAGATGCCGAAGTGCTAGTTGCTGTTTTGCTGTTTTTGGTTTCAGAAATCCTAGTAAGGAAATATTCTCGGAATTGGACGAAATCAACGCCCGGGGCCTATTTTTACGAAGCTTCGAAGACCGAAAGGGAGACGAAGTGGGGCCACGAGGTGCCAGACACCAGGGCAGCGCGGCCCAGGCCCTGGCCGCGCGACCCTGTTGTCTGGGCCCCTCGCGTCGCCCCCTGACCTACCCTTCCACCTACAAATAGCCTTCGTCGCGAAACCCCTGTAGAGAGCCACGATACGGAAAACCTTCCGGAGACGCGCCGTCGCGAATCCCATCTCGGGGGATTCAGGAGATCGCCTCCGGCACCCTGCCGGAGTCAATCATCACCGGAGGGGCTCTACATCATCATGCCCGCCTCCGGATTGATGCGTGAGTAGTTCATCCTTGGACTATGGGTCCATAGCAGTAGCTAGATGGTTGTCTTCTCCGCTTGTGCTATCATTGTTTAGATCTTGTGAGCTGCCTAACATGATCAAGATCATCTATTTGTAATGCTACATGTTGTGTTTGGCGGGATCCGATGAATATAGAATATTATGTTAAGTTCATTATCAATCTATCATATATGTGTTGTTTATGTTCTTGCATGCTCTCCGTTGCTAGTAGAGGCTCTGGCCAAGTTGATACTTGTAACTCCAAGAGGGAGTAATTATGCTCGATAGTGGGTTCATGCCTCCATTTAATCTGGGATAGTGACAGAAAGTTCTAAGGTTGTGGATGTGCTGTTGCTACTAGGGATAAAACATTGATGCTTTATCTAAGGATATTTGTGTTGATTACATTACGCACCATACTTAATGCAATTATCTATTGTTTACAACTTAATACTGGAAGGGGTTCGGATGATAACCTGAAGGTGGATTATTTAGGCATAGATGCATGATGGATAGCGGTCTATGTACTTTGTCGTAATGCCCTGATTAAATCACATAGTAATCATCGTTGATATGTATTGAATCTTTATTTGTCAATTGCCCGCCTGTAATTTGTTCACCCAGCATGTTAGTTATCTTATTGGAGAGACACCTCTAGTGAACTGTGGACCCCAGTCCATTCTTTTACATCTGAATACATTCTTGCTTTTACTTTTCTTTGCAAACAAACACCATCTTCCACTCGATACGCTTAATCCTTTGTTTTCAGCAAGCCGTGAGATTGACAACCTCACTGTTACGTTGGGGCAAAGTACTTTGGTTGTGTTGTGCAGGTTCCACGTTGGCGCCGGTTTCACGGTGTTGCGCCGCACTACATTCCTCCACCAACAACCTTCACGTGCTTCTTGGCTCCTACTGGTTCGATAACCTTGGTTTCTTACTGAGGGAAAACTTGCTGCTGTGCGCATCACACCTTCCTCTTGGGGTTCCCAAAGGACGTGTACATCTACGCGCATCATGGAGGCAGTGGAGTCGATGGAGATGGCTCCGGTGGTCAGTCCCCGTCCCGGCAGGGTGCCGGAACAGGAACTTCTGACCTCCGAAACTTGTCTGGACGATGGCAGCGGCGAAGGAACTTTTCGCTGACGAAGGCTGTTATGTTTAGGGTTTTTGTGTCAAAGGCAATTTATAGGGGAAAGGGCGAGGTCGGTGGACGCCTGGGGGGCCACACCATGCCATGGCGCGGGCCCATCCTTGGCCGCTCCATGGGGTGGTGTGGCCGCCCTGTGGCGCCCCTCTGTCTCTCCTCCGGACTTCGTCTTCGTTACGGTAAAATAAGAACTTCGGCTTTTGTTTCATCCAATTCCTAGAATATTTCATGTACAATTTTCCTTAAATACATAAACAGCAAAAAACAGGAACTGGCACTGTGGCATATTGTCAATAGGTTAGTCCCGGAAAATGCATAAAAGTGCCATGAAGTGTAGACAAAACATATAGAAACTGGTGTAAAACAAGCATGGATCATCAAAAGTTATAGATACGTTTGCAACATATCAACATCCTGGAATATGTTTTGTTTACACTTTGTGGCACTTTTATGCATTTTCTGGAACTAACCTATTAACAAGATGCCACAATGTCAGTTCCTGTTTTCTGATGTTTTTGTATTTCAGAAAAGTTGTAAATAAAATATTCTCGGAATTGGACGAAACGAAAGCCTAAGTTCCTATTTTACTGTAACGAAGACAGAGTCCATAGGAGAGACGGAGATGAGCCAGGAGGTGGCCACACCACCCCTAGGCGTGGCCCACCCTCGACCGCACCTAGGTATGGTGTGGGCCCCTCGAGCGCCCACCGACCTCACCCTTCCCCCTATATATTCATCTGTTCGAAAAAACCTAAAGACCCGAGCCTCCATCCACGAAAAGTTTTGTCGCCGCCACCATCATCGACCCTAGATCGGGAGGGTTCTGAAGCTCTTCCTGGCACCCTGCCGGAGAGGGAGATCATCACCGGAGGCCTCTACATCACCATGCCCGCCTCCGAAGTGATGCGTGAGTGGTTCATCTCTGGACTACGGGTCCATAGGAGTAGCTAGATGGTTGTCTTCTGCAATTTATGCTTCATGTTTAGATCTTGTGAGCTGCCTATCATGATCAAGATCATCTTTATGTAATGCTACATGTTGTGTTTGCTGGGACCCGACGAATATTGAAAACTATTGTTGAGATTGATTATATACTTGTCTTATGTTATTTGTGATCGTGCATGCTCTCCGTTGCTAGTAGATGCTCTGGCCAAGTATGTGCTTTTGACTCCAAGAGGGAGTATTTATGCTCGATACTGGGTCATGCCTCTAGTAATCTGGGAGAGTGACAATAACATCTAAGGTTGTAGATGTGCTGCTCCTACTAGGGAGAAAAACAACAATGCTTTATCCAAGGATAATTCTATTGTTTACTTTACTTAATGCAATAATCTGTTGCTTGCAACTTAATACTGAAAGGGGTGTGGATGCTAACCGGAAGGTGGATTATTAGTCATAGACACAGTTGGATTACGGTCTATGAATCTTGTTGTAATTCCCAAATGAATCTCATAGTAATCATCTTGTCATGTATGGTCTTTATTCTGTCAATTGTCCATCTGTAATTTGTTTACCCAGCATGTTACTTATCTTTATGGACAGACACCTCTAGTGAACTGTGGACCCCGGTCCATAGTTTAATGTTGCGAATATGATGAGGACATCCCTACTACACCACTACCTCCGTCATTGATGAATGAAGATGAACCTGCTGTGAAGCTCAAGTCCAATGAAGTTCGGATTGGACCAATTACAAGGGCTCATGCGAAGCTACTTAAACAACAGGTGAACTTGTTTCTAAACGATACTTTGATTGATGAGAACTTTATACTGCCTAAGTCCTATTACTTATGTATCATCAGGTATCAAGAGGAGACGAGCATCGTACGAGGAGTAGAGGAGCAGCTGGACATGAAGACGGACGTCAAGATGGACGTGAAGCTGGACATGGAGCTGGACATGAAGATATCTCATGGACGCGCGAGGGAGGAGCGGGAGGCATGCGCGAGAGGAGAAGTCGATGTCCAGGCCGGTCCAGCGCCCGGTTAGACCGGCCTCCAGACCGGCCAGCCCGGTCCCTGGCCCGGTTGTCGATGCATCGTACAGGGGTCAAACCGGATGCTGTTTTGCAAACTTTCCGGTTTGCCGACCGGTTGACCGGATGCCACGCCGGCCGGCCCGGTCCCTGGCCCGGATGACCGGATTCCAGACCGGACTTGTCTGAATCTGTCTCGACCAGATCTATTCAGGGTCGGTTTTACTTTTATCTTTCGACCAGAACTCGTCCCGACGCCTATATAAGTGCCTTGGACGACCCCTAGCTGCTTTAGACCAAGTTTAACATAAACCCTAGTTCTTAGTTGTTTTCTCTGCAAAACTATTGAATACTACTCTCCAATTCGCATCGATCTGGAGTTTTATGCTACTGAAAGTTTGTGTGTGATATGCTGTTCCATTGGGGATTAGAAGATTGCAATTTACCGCTTCATGGTCGGCGGCTACGTGCGCAAGTGTGTGGAGTTGCGAATATCTTGCAGGGTTGAGATCTGTTGCATTGGCTACAGGAATCAATCGAGAGACTTCGTCGGCGTCATACAAGTTATCTACACCATATCATCGATTCCCTCCGCTGCATTCATCCATTGTGTTCATCACCACCGTCGCTTACTGAGAAGATCGGGCAACCCCTTATCATCTTGGTATCAGATTTCAGCGTTTCCTCGGTAAGCCATCCACAATCCACCCCATAGTTGAGTTGTGAGTGTTTTCCTATCCAGAAAAAGCCATAAAAAGTTAGGGTTAGGGTTTGCCATAGCCTTAGATTGCACTAATTTCGAGTTTTAGTTGCTTTTCGTAGTTGTTTTTGCGTAACTTTATCTTTCTTCTAGTAGAATTGTTAGGGTTTGTGTCTCTACATCATCTAGTTTTATCTTTTAGTGTCAGTTTTTGTTACTCCGAGTCCACATAGCGTACAGTGTGCTTGTTCCCAACCATAGACACAGCCTATCGATATAAGTGACTAGGAACTTCCCCAGAAGAGACTAGTTTTACCGCTCGACAGGCTGCTCATTAGGGTTTTGGTGCTTTGCATATCTTGTTGGCCGTGTTATCAAGGAGTTGAGTCATAAAATAAAATAAAAGAGGAAAAATCGAAAAGAAGCAAAAAGAGCTACATAGCTGCGTGTGTGATACAAAAGAAAAATCCAAAAAGAAAAGTGAAGTGCTAGTCGAATCAAGTGAAAGGCCTAAGTTTTCTTTACTGCACCTGTAGTTGAGCAATCTTGTGCCTGTCTCGTTGAGCTTTGCTAGCGTCTCTCGAGTGCATTGCAACCTTTCATCCATATAGTTGCATTGCCACATTTATCGCCTTGTGTGAGTATCTTTGGTTGTCTACGGTCAGCGCTAGAGCTTGTTATTGGTGCAAATAGGTAGCCTACCTATAGCCCCACATATATCCTGCTTAGTCGTGTGATTGTTCTTATACCCTTGATATTCGCTTCGCTACATCCGTGCACTAGTCCGTCAATCCAAGTTGGTAAGCAATACTAATTCACTTTGGAGCGGTAAGATTCACCTTTCTTATCAGTTTTGAGTGAGTTGTGAGAGTACCACCAAAGATTTTTGTTTAGTGCACTAACCTACTAATCATGTCTTCTTCTGAGTTTGATGTGATGCAGAAAAAGGATCCGTCCACGCCGGTTACTTGGATGGAATATGAGGCTCTTCGTGATCACCTAACACGTGAACTTCGTGTTACTACGGAGACATTTGATACTGAAATTCAGGGTGTCAACTTGAAGGTCGATGAGGCTACTACGGCTATTAACACCGTTCAAACATCGATGACGACTCTTCAAGCATCTATGAATACTTTGACTCAAGCCGTCCATGACATCCGTACTATGGTACAACAACAACCACAACAACCATTTGATGAAGATGGCAGTGTCAATGGTGACAATGCGGATGCTGCTGCTGCTCAAGGCATGGGACGTGGTGTTGGTCGTGGTCTTCCACGTGGCGTCAATCGCGGTTATGTTGAACTTGGTGCACGCCGTGTTCCTCCACAGCCGCAAGACGATGGTTTGGGTAAGCCCAAGTTCTCAATTCCCAGATTTGAAGGTACTACTGATGTTGAAGAATATCTTACATGGGAGCTGAAAATTGAGAGATTATGGAGATTACATGACTATACTGAAGATAGGAAGATCAAGCTTGCTTCCTCTAAATTTGATGGCTATGCATTGCGTTGGTGGGATGGACTTGTTCGTGCTCGTGAAGAAGATGGTGAGCTGCCTATTATCACATGGCGTACTATGAAGGCGGCAATGAGAGCTCGGTTTGTTCCTACCAATTACTTGCGTTCAGTATTTGACAAGTTGACCCAATTGAAGCAAGGTGTTATGACAGTTGATGCTTATTACATGGAGATGGAGATGCTTATGCAGCGTGCCCGTGTCCGTGAGTCCCTTGAGATGACACTACAACGATTTCTGAATGGTCTCAAGTTTAATATCAAAGGCATTGTGCGTCATCACAGCTATACTACAATGAATGAGCTACTACATCATGCAAGAGAAGCTGAGTCACAGTTGGCTGAAGAAGCGCAACAGAGGGGCCGTGCTACAGGTGCAGGGCGCTACACGCCTAGGCCACCGCCTTCTACGGCGCCATCTACGCGTCCTACGGATGTTCCTTCTTCGTCTAGCAAGCCGGTGTCCAATGTGTCCAACACAAAGAGGCCCGTCCCTGCAGCAAGTGGAACTGGTTCTAGTATGTCAACAGCGCGCAACCGTGATATGCTTTGTCATACATGTGGTGGCAAGGGTCACTTCAAGAAGGATTGTCCTAACCGCAAAGTTATGATCATTAATGAGGACAATGAATATGAAACTGGAGACGATGCTGATCCGGATGCTCCGGAAGATGATGATTATGACAGCGATAGTTTTGATGCTTATCCTTCAGAAGCTCAAACTATAGTTGTTTCACAGCGTGTTCTCAATGTGCAGCCTAGTGCATCTACGCAGCGCTGCAATTTGTTCCAAACAAAGGCACTTGTTGGTCCTGATAAAGCTTGCAAGGTTATTATTGATGGCGGAAGTTGTCGCAATTTAGCAAGCAAAGAGTTATGTGCCAAGCTGAAACTGAAGTATCTACCGCACCCGCATCCATATTATATTCAGTGGTTGAGCAATAATGGTGAGATGAAGGTGAGCCACATGGTGCATGTTGATTTTGAGATTGGACCGTATAAGGATTCCATTGACTTTGATGTGGTTCCTATGACGGTGTGTCACCTACTATTGGGCCGGCCATGGCTCTATGACCGTTCTGTGCAACACAATGGCCGCGCCAATACATATCACTTGGAGTTCAAGGGCAAGAAAATTAACTTACAGCCTATGTCACCACAGCAGATTGTCAATGAGTCTCGTCAGAAGATTGAAGTAAACTTGGAGGATGCACCTCTAGATAGGCGAGAGAATTGTAATACCGTGAGTGATATAACGAAAAGTGAGCGAGTGCATTCCTTAGTTTCATTAGCCACCAAAGAAGACATGAGAGAATTTAGTGAGGATCCTACGGCCATGCCTCTTGTGCTTTTGTACAGGGGTACGGTTTTGGTTTCTAACGACATGACCCCTCTTCCTCTTGGTGTTTATAATGTTTTGCAGGAATTTAGCGAAGTTCGCAAAACAGCATCCGGTTTGACCCCGGTACGATGCATCGGCAACCGGGCCAGGGACCGGGCTGGCCGGTCTAACCGGGCGCTGGACCGGCCTGGACGTCGACTTCTCCTCTCGCGCATGCCTCCCGCTCCTCCCTCGCGCGTCCATGAGATATCTTCATGTCTAGCTCCATGTCCAGCTTCACGTCCATCTTGACGTCCGTCTTCATGTCCAGCTGCTCCTCTACTCCTCGTGCGATGCTCGTCTCCTCTTGATACCTGATGATACATAAGTAATAGGACTTAGGCAGTATAAAGTTCTCATCAATCAAAGTATCGTTTAGAAACAAGTTCACCTGTTGTTTAAGTAGCTTCGCACGAGCCCTTGTAATTGGTCCAATCCGAACTTCATTGGACTTGAGCTTCACAGCAGGTTCATCTTCATTCATCAATGACGGAGGTAGTGGTGTAGTAGGGATGTCCTCATCATCTCCCCCCTTCAAAAGGCGTCGACCTCGATGCTCCAAGGTCTTCTCCGTCATATGGTGTCAAATCAGCAACATTGAAAGAATTACTGACACCAAACTCATCAACTGGAAGATCTATCGAGTATGCATTATCATTGATCTTGGCAAGCACTTTGTAAGGACCAGCACCACGAGGCTTCAACTTAGACTTCCTCAGCTTCGGGAACCTATCCTTGCGAAAATGTACCCAGACCATATCACCAGGCTTGAACAACATCTCCTTGCGCTTCTTGTTCTTCCTTGCAGCATTGCTCTTGCCTTTCTTCTCGATCAACTCTTTAGTCTTCACATGAATTTTCTTCACAAAATCTGCCCTCTTGGATGCCTCCATATTGACTCTCTCATGTATGGGCAAAGGCAACAAGTCAAGTGGAGTAATGGGTTTGAAACCATACACCACCTCAAAAGGACACAGCTCCGTGGTAGAGTGTACCGCCCTATTGTAAGCAAACTCCACATGCGGCAAACACTCTTCCCACTCCTTCAGATTCTTCTTTATCATGGATCTCAACAGTTGTGACAATGTTCTATTCACCACTTCAGTTTGACCATCAGTTTGGGGATGACAAGTAGTGCTGAAAAGCAGCTTTGTCCCCAGCTTTCTCCATAGCGTCTTCCAGAAGTAGCTCATAAACTTCACGTCACGATCAGAAACAATAGTCTTTGGAACTCCATGTAGACGTACAATCTCCCTGAAAAACAGGTTAGCAATATGCGACGCATCGTCGCTCTTGTGGCAGGCAATAAAGTGTGACATCTTAGAAAATCGATCCACTACCACAAATATAGAATCATGGCCTCTCTTAGTACGCGGCAAACCCAACACAAAATCCATACTAATATCCTCCCATGGTGTAGTAGGTGCCGGTAAAGGAGTATACAAACCGTGAGGCTTCAGCTTGGACTTGGACTTGTTGCAAGTAATGCATCTCTTCACATATCTATCCACGTCCCGCCTCATCTTTGGCCAATAAAAGTGGTCAGCTAGCATGAGTAGCGTCTTCTCATGCCCAAAGTGACCCATCAAACCTCCAGCATGTGATTCCTGCAATAAGAGCAAACGCACAGACGATTCTGGAACACATAGTTTGTTAGCTCTAAACAAGAACCCATCATGTATGTGATATTTTCCCATGCTTTACCAAGAGCACATAAGCGATATGGTTCAGCAAAATCATGATCAGTGGCATACAAATCACATAGTATCTCTAAACCAGGAATTTTAACATCAAGTTGAGTTAATAGCATATTCTTCCTAGATAGAGCATCAGCAACAATATTATCTTTTCCCTTCTTATGTTTAATAATGTATGGAAAAGACTCAATGAACTCAACCCACTTAGCTAGACGCTTATGCAAAGTAGATTGAGCTTTCAGATACTTCAAAGCTTCATGATCAGAATGTATGATAAATTCTTTTGGCCACAAATAATGTTGCCAAACCTCAAGAACTCTAATTAAAGCATACAATTATTTATCATATATAGGATAGTTCAACTTAGCACCAGAAAGTTTCTCAGAAAAATATGCAATTGGGCGACCCTCTTGCATCAACACACCACCAATTCCAATACCACTAGCATCACATTCAATCTCAAATTGCTTATTGAAATCAGGAAGTGCAAGCAACGGTGCAGAAGTTAACAATCGTTTCAGTTCATCAAATGCATGATCTTGGGCTGCGCCCCACTCAAAAACAACACCCTTTTTAGTCAAATCATTCAAAGGTGCAGCAATAGTACTAAAGTTAGGCACAAATCTTCTATAAAACCCAGCTAGACCATGAAAACTTCTAACTTGACTCACGTTCATGGGAGTAGGCCAATTTTGAATAGCTTCAATTTTAGACTCATCTACTTCTACTCCATGCTTAGAGACAACATAACCCAGAAATATGACCTTATGTTTGCAAAATGTGCACTTCTCAAGATTACCATAGAGTTTATTATCACGCAACACTTGCAAAACATGTCGAATATGTATAGTATGATCAGATTCATTGCGGCTGTAGATTAATATGTCATCAAAATACACAACCACAAATTTGCCAATAAAATCACGCAAAACATGGTTCATCAGTCTCATGAAAGTACTAGGTGCATTAGTTAACCCAAAAGGCATTACTAACCACTCATATAAACCAAATTTCGTTTTAAAGGCTGTTTTCCTCTCATCCCTGATGCGCGTAGATGTACACGTCCATTGGGAACCCCAAGAGGAAGGTGTGATGCGCACAGCAGCAAGTTTTCCCTCAGAAAGAAACCAAGGTTATCGAACAGTAGGAGCCAAGAAGCACGTGAAGGTTGTTGGTGGAGGAGTGTAGTGCGGCGCAACACCAGTGAAACCGGCGCCAACGTGGAACCTGCACAACACAATCAAGATACTTTGCCCCAACATAACAGTGAGGTTGTCAATCTCACCGGCTTGCTGAAAACAAAGGATTAAGCGTATCGAGTGGAAGATGATATTTGTTTGCAAAGAACAGTAAGAACAATGATTGCAGTAGAATGTATTCAGATGTAAAAGAATGGACCGGGGTCCACAGTTCACTAGTGGTGTCTCTCCAATAAGATAACTAGCATGCTGGGTGAACAAATTACAGATGGGCAATTGACAAATCAAGATTCAATACATATCAATGATGATTACTATGAGATTTAATCAAGGCATTACGACAAAGTACATAGACCGCTATCCAGCATGCATCTATGCCTAAATAATCCACCTTCGGGTTAGCATCCGCACCCCCTCCAGTATTAAGTTGTAAACAACAGATAATTGCATTAAGTATGGTGCGTAATGTAATCAACACAAATATCCTTAGACAAAGCATCGATGCTTTATCCCTAGTAGCAACAACACATCCACAACCTTAGAACTTTCTATCACTGTCCCAGATTAAATGGAGGCATGAACCCACTATCGAGCATAAATACTCCCTCTTGGAGTTACAAGTATCAACTTGGCCAGAGCCTCTACTAGCAACGGAGAGCATGCAAGAACATAAACAACGCATATATGATAGATTGATAATCAACTTGACATAGTATTCTAGATTCATCGGATCCCATCAAACACAACATGTAGCATTACAAATAGATGATCTTGATCATGTTAGGCAGCTCACAAGATCTAAAAATGATAGCACAAGCGGAGAAGACAACCATCTAGCTACTGCTATGGACCCATAGTCCAAGGATGAACTACTCACGCATCAATCCGGAGGCGGGCATGATGATGTAGAGCCCCTCCGGTGATGATTCCCCTCTCCGGCAGGGTGCCGGAGGAGATCTCCTGAATCCCCCGAATGGGATTGGCGGCGGCGGCGTCTCTGGAAGGTTTTCCGTATCGTGGCTCTCGGTACAGAGGGTTTCGCGACGAAGGCTTTAAGTAGGCGGAAGGGCGGAGTCGGAGGGGTCACGGGGGCCCCGCATGATGAGGTCTAAGACCCCGTGTGTGGCCCGATCTCGCGAATGACCCAAGATCCAAAGGGGGAAAGAGAGGGAGAGGCGGAAGAACACGAAGAACGCGAAGAACACACGAAGAACTCACGCACACCAACCCGATACAATCGATGCTTACCCTCGTGGCTCGATGGACCACGCCAATAGAATCCACCCGGAAGAGACTCGAGGTAGAATTCCGAGAGGAGAGACCGGTGGGGAGGATGAACCAAGGAGTGGGAGAGAGAGTGGGTGCACTAGAATCTCACACATCCAAATCCATACATCCACAAGGGTGGCCTTGATACAAAGGGGATGAAACCCTAGGGAGACAAAGCTCAAAGTTATGTTTAAGCCTAAATCTTGTCTAAGGAGTAAAGGGGATGACCTAGGTGCTTATATAGAGGTACAAGGCGACTTGGGTCGAAAAGGTACGCGGTTGGTCGACTCGGGCCGTTTCCGGTCGAGTCTGTCCCGTGAAATCCGGTCAACCGGGTTTCAACCGGGCTGTAGACCGGGCAGCCTGGTGCAGGGGCCGGTCAACCGGCCGCCAACCGGGAAGTTCGCAAAAGTTTCCCGGTTTGGCGTCGGTACGATGCCGGTTGTCGCCGGGGTGGATCCGGTCTGGGGCCCGGTCTGACCGGCCCTGGGACCGGCCTGGCCGGCCTGGGGCCCGGTTTGGCCGGCCTCTGGGCCGGCTGGGCCTCTTCCTCCCGCCTCTTCTTCCTCTTCCTTCTTCTCTTCTTTCCTTCTTCTTCCTCTCTCTTCCTTGCACCATGGGAGTTCCTTCTCTCCGGTTCCTCGATGACTCTTGTACCTAATGACATGTAACACACCGACATGAGGTAGCATTCCATCCAAGGTATTGACGAGGTCGAGTGTCGAGAGGAAGGAGTTCACCTTGACATATATGGCGGGGGTTTGTGTTGTTGGTCCACTTGGGGGACTCCTTGGCCATGGTGTAGCGTCGATGATAGTCGGGGCTTCACTTGTTGGTCTTGAGGCGTAGGTGTCCAAAGGCCACCCCGCATCATCTCCCCCCCCTTGGGGAAGAGTCGTCCTCGACTCTTGCTCCTCCTCACCGATGAGGTAGACGGGAAGGACTTGTATAGGTGCCCTTGTGTCCTTAGGGATGCTCGTCGTAGTGCGGGCGTCTTTGTTGTAGTCCATAACGGGTCTCCCATGTAGTGGTGGAGGGGCCAAGTCTCGGTCGAAGAAGAACAAGGGGAAAAACAACTTGCAAAAGGAAAGCTTGTGGATGCCAACTTGGTGACCGGCGAACAAGAGGCTCTCAATCAAAAACGAAGCATCAAGTCGTTTCTCCAAGAGGCATGTGGCAAAAATGGTAATCGAAAGAGTGTCGATGTATCCAAAATTTGGTGGGGCAAAAGTTTGTGCATGTAAGAGTTTGGTTTGTAAAGTGTCAAAAATGTGATGTGTCGTATTGTCCCACACAAATGGAACAATCAAAAGGCAAGTATCGGCGGCAAAATTTGGGGCAAAATTGTTATGTGCAATGGCAAAGCTATGGAGACTTCTAGCTTGGGAAAGTATGGTTGGCGTGAGCCGAGTATGGGTATCCTCAAGTTTCAAAGAATCCATTGCAATTGCCATAGATGAAATTAGAAATCCAAAGGAGAGCAACTTTTTGTGTAACTTGTGGCACAAGGTGCATAAGGTGTCTCTCACATGTATGACATGGTCCTTGAGATTCTCGGAGTGTATGATGATCTCATCAAGACATACAACAACCATTGTGCCAACAAGATATGTCAAGATATGTTGCATAAGAAGCAAAAGAGGTGACGAGGAATTGGACCAAACCGGAAGCTCGACAAGAAATGTCGGAAACACACGATGGCGAAGGCGTTGGGAAACATACCCTTTGGTGTGAGTCCCGCGGGTTAGGTCCTTGATGGGGTAGCTCTCAATTGCGCGTTTCGTGAGCTCATGCTCCGTGGCGGTGGAAGTTGTCGTCCGTGTACCTACACATGGAAGAAACAAGACAAAAAGCGTGTGTGCATGGTAGATGAATACATCATCCATCATGATGTTCCATGTCTTGTGCACATCACCATTAGTGTCAAGCAAGATAGTATGAAATGCATGGCGATGGTGCATATGGCAAGAAGGTGCATTCATGGCATGTGGTAACTCATGATCATCAAAAATGGAGAAGGCTATGGGGGCCATCTCGTGGACAATGAAATAAGCACTCTTGCATACCAAGCATAAGAAAGAGCAATTGTTCACAATCGTGGATGCAAGGATCATGGAATGGTGTAAACATTTTGGGCAAAGAATGTGGAAACTAATGTCATCATTGTTGTCGACAACCCTATGGAAAGAGCAAGTGTTCATCAAGGGTGTCACAACACAAGCATGAGCATAATCATTATCATTGCAAGCAAGCGGAGCAAATATGAATCTTTCATAGCATGGCATGTTCATGGTATCACCATCAATCAACTCCACATGATCAACAATGTTAGCAAGCAAAGCATCACATGGGAATATGAAAGAATCAAGTGACGTAGAAAATGTATCATCAAGATCATGCATGCACTCATAAGTCATCATGTCCACTAGTGGGATCATGGCATCATCAACACCTATGTTGTTACCTTTGTAGGCCGACTCATTTGAAGTAGGTGTTGTGGAAGTAGGAGGATCCATGTGGTCGACATGTCCATCTTGGAGCAAGCATGGTGAGATATCATCATCTTCATGCACCATGTACATCGTCTCCATGAGCGGGAACTCGTCCTCCGTGGAACCTAGTGCAACATAAGAAGACACAAACGAGGGAGAGGTTAATGTGTTAGCAAAAGCGATGTCCTCCATGGACCTATCATCTACCTCTCTCAACTCACTTTGTGTATCACTCATGTCCTCCAAATGGAAGCACTCAAACTCACATATGGGGTGGAAGTCACTCAACTCACTATCACTCGCACTCAAGTGGGCTAAGTGGCTCTCATGCTCACATGGGATTGGTACCAACTCATCAATCAAGCATATAGGAGTAGGTTCGACTTGCTCATCTCCATGCGCCTCCTTGGTTGAAGGGAACTTCCCATGCTCAACCATCTCAACTCCATGCGCCTCCATGGGTGAAGGGAGAATCCCATGCTCACCATGCTCAACTCCATCGCCTCCTAAGTCGTCCTCAAGTGGTGGCATCTTGGAGACTTGTGCATTGAGCTCGTCGAAGTAGAGCTTCTTGGCGCTTGGCGTTGTGCATTGCCATGCCATGTGACCCTTGGCCTTGCACACCTCACATAGGAGATTGGGACATTCCCGTGGAAGGTGGCCTTGTTGCTTGCACTTGTAGCATCGGAGTCCATAGGCATATGACGAGGTAGGGGCCATTGTGGTGGTGGCACAAGAGGTAGAAGTCGCCTTATGAGGAAGGTCTTCATGTCGAGGCTCTCGTCTTCTTGCCTCATCACCATGTCTTGAGTGGTGTCGTCGAAGATCATGTGTGGGCAGATGTCGATGTAGACCATGAGGTGGTGGTGGCCGACGACGATCATGATATGGTGTGAGTCGATGACGGTCCTTGCCATGCCTAGATGATGGCTCATGTTGGGGGCGCTCTTGATGCTCCATGTGATGTCCGTGATGTCGATGATCTTGTGCATAGGCACTCTCATGATGGCGCCTTGTGGAGCTCGAAGAAGTGTGTAGATGCCGAACATGTTGGGGACGCTCTTGATGATCCACATGATGGTGCCATCGTGGAGGTCCTCTATCTTCATATGTAGCTCCATTGGCCAAGTAGGGGTATGTGGGAGCATCGGCGGTGTACATGGTGGGGTCGATGTCGTCCTCGTGATGGTGCTCCACCATGTCATCCATGCTTGTTGAGCAAGTGTCGATGTAGAGCTCGTCGATGTCGTCCATGTTGGCGATGCTCTCGGAGCCATAGTCGGTGTAGAGCTCCTCGATGTCGGTCATGTTGGCGATGCTCGCGGAGCCATAGTCGGTGTAGAGCTCCACATGTTCCTCCACATCCGCGGTGCTTGAAGAGGCATCCTCCTCGAAGTGCTCCGTGTACTCCTCCGTATCTTCGTCTTCGCTATCCATGTTAGCACGACAATATCTATATGGTGTATGTTAGTGGAAGAACACTACCTCGCAATCTTACCGTGGTATGACAAGATTGGGGTGATCCAACAAACCAAGAGTTAGAACAATTGTATCGGGCACTCACACAAAGACACACGCAAAAGCTAGCAAATATGGTGTTAGGTGAGTATGGTGGAAAGCCAAAAGATGAAATCCGAAATCAAGTTTGTTGTTAAGGGTGGGTGAAATCCAAAAACTCAAATGTCAAAGCGATGATCACTATAAACACGGAAAAGGTATGGAACTCACACACGGGATAAGTGGGGTTAGTGCGACCAAGGAATGAGCGGAAAAGTGTATGAAGCCCGAAAGCAAGGTTGCTCGGTGTCACACTAACACAAGGAGAGGCAAAGCTTTGGTTGCAAACGAAGAGACAACAAGATTCACACGCGGCCTCTCTTCTCTTTTCTCTCTTTTGCTTAAAAGCTTTTTCCTCTTTTGTGTTTGGTGGCACTTACACTCTTTGTGTATTTGTATGTATGATGGCACTCGCACACTTTTGCTCTATGGTGCACTTGCACTCTTTTTGTGTTTTGGCGGCTTTTTCTCGCACTATGTTAGCGTTAGCTCGCTTTTGCTATCTTGCCACACGAGTTTTGCTTAGAAGCTTGACTCCACACTACACACACACCTCACAATCGGGGCCACGTGCAATGTCTCGCAACACTCGATAAGCAATGCTCGATAGGATAGATCGCAAAAGAAGAGGGGTTACAAGGGTAATGCAAGTTATACCTAAGATGTTAGGCGGTGATGAACACGCAACTTGCGATGACGGCGGTGGTGTCAAGAGTACGTTTGCAAGTCCGGGGTGCCGAGGATGTCGTCGCTTGCTTCGGAGCTGCGGGTTAGTTTCACAAACAAGGCACTCAAACCGGAACAAGCAAACACAAGTTAGCGGATAAGATGGGTCAAAATAGCTTGGCGGCGGTGGCGGTGGTATGCCGGTGGTGGGTGGTGTCGATGCTCTTGCGGATGCGGTGGTGGCGGTGGGGCCGCGGCGGTGTTTACCCGTGGGATGGAGGGTGGCGGTGCTTGCCGGCGATGGGGAGGAGTGGCGGTGGTCGGCGGTGGTGGTGGCTGTGTGGCGGCGCCCGGTCTGGGGCCCGGTTGACCGGCTCCTGGACCGGCCTGCCCGGTCTGCCGCCCGGTCTGCCGCCCGGTCGACCGGATTTCTCAACCGGCTGCACGTGTTCTTGAGCCAAATCGTCCAAATCGACCCAAATCGAAGGAAAACGATGGAATTGGGGGCTAGAAAGTGGGGGAAATAGTAGATCAAGCACCTCAACACCAAATCCATGGACCAAAACCACTCAAAACGCAACCAAATCGCAGATCCATCCAAAGGCAAATTAGGGCTATTTTTTGGGGAATTTTTTGGAAAAATTTTAGAGGGGAAATTGGGTGGGTGGGGGGTCAAATTCGCGGAAACCAAAGGCTGCTGATACCATATGATGAGGTCTAAGACCCCGTGTGTGGCCCGATCTCGCGAATGACCCAAGATCCAAAGGGGGAAAGAGAGGGAGAGGCGGAAGAACACGAAGAACGCGAAGAACACACGAAGAACTCACACACACCA
Organism: Lolium multiflorum; assembly: GCA_030979885.1. Lineage (NCBI taxonomy): Eukaryota > Viridiplantae > Streptophyta > Magnoliopsida > Poales > Poaceae > Lolium > Lolium multiflorum. The sequence goes on from CM061747.1 coordinate 87,571,075, forward strand.
ACCCGATACAATCGATGCTTACCCTCGTGGCTCGATGGACCACGCCAATAGAATCCACCCGGAAGAGACTCGAGGTAGAATTCCGAGAGGAGAGACCGGTGGGGAGGATGAACCAAGGAGTGGGAGAGAGAGTGGGTGCACTAGAATCTCACACATCCAAATCCATACATCCACAAGGGTGGCCTTGATACAAAGGGGATGAAACCCTAGGGAGACAAAGCTCAAAGTTATGTTTAAGCCTAAATCTTGTCTAAGGAGTAAAGGGGATGACCTAGGTGCTTATATAGAGGTACAAGGCGACTTGGGTCGAAAAGGTACGCGGTTGGTCGACTCGGGCCGTTTCCGGTCGAGTCTGTCCCGTGAAATCCGGTCAACCGGGTTTCAACCGGGCTATAGACCGGGCAGCCTAGTGCAGGGGCCGGTCAACCGGCCGCCAACCGGGAAGTTCGCAAAAGTTTCCCGGTTTGGCGTCGGTACGATGCCGGTTGTCGCCGGGGGATCCGGTCTGGGGCCCGGTCCGGCCCTAGGACCGGCCTGGCCGGCCTGGGCCCGGTTGGCCGGCCTCTGGGCCGGCTCCTCTTCCTCCCGCCTCTTCTTCCTCTTCCTTCTTCTCTTCTTTCCTTCTTCTTCATCTCTCTTCCTTGCACCATGGGAGTTCCTTCTCTCCGGTTCCTCGATGACTCTTGTACCTAATGACATGTAACACACCGACATGAGGTAGCATTCCATCCAAGGTATTGACGAGGTCGAGTGTCGAGAGGAAGGAGTTCACCTTGACATATATGGTGGGGGTTTGTGTTGTTGGTCCACTTGGGGGACTCCTTGGCCATGGTGTAGCGTCGATGATAGTCGGGGCTTCACTTGTTGGTCTTGAGGCGTAGGTGTCCAAAGGCCACCCCGCATCTAGGCCCGCCCCCTAGGCCGCGCCAAGTGTGGCGGCGCGTGGCCCCACTTCCTTTCCCCTCGGTCTTCTGGAAGCTTCGTGTAAAATAGGACTCGGGCGTTGATTTCGTCCAATTCCGAGAATATTTCCTTACTAGGATTTCTGAAACCAAAAAAAATAGCAACTAGCGCTTCGGCATCTTGTTAATAGGTTAGTGCCGGAAAATGTATAATAATGATGTAAAGTATGTATAAAACATTCAAGTATTGTCATAAAAGTAGCATGGAACATAAGAAATTATAGATACATTTGAGACGTATCAAGCATCCCCAAGCTTAGTTCCTACTCGCCCTCGAGTAGGTAAACGATAACAACAAATAATTTCTGAAGTGATACCAACATAACCTTGATCAACATTATTGTAAAGCATATGAGATGGATGGAGTGATCTGAAGCAAAAGATTGCTAACAAAAGATGATGACTAAACAAATGAATCATATAGCAAAACTTTTCATGAATAGTACTTTCAAGACAAGCATCAACAAGACTTGCATAAGAGCTAACTCATAAGCAATAAATTCAAAGTAGAATGCATTGAAGCAACACAAAGGATGATTAAGTTTCAGCAATTGCTTTCAACTTGTAACATGTATATCTCATAGAGTAATATAACAGGTGCAATAAGTAAACATGTAAGAATCAATGCACACAGTTAACACAAGTGTTTGCTTCTAAGATAGAAAGAAGTGGGTAAACTGACTCAACATAAAGTAAAAGAATGTCCCTTCGCAGAGGGAAGCATGGATTACTATTTTTGTGCTAGAGCTTTTGTTTTGAAAACATAGAAACAATTTTGTCAACGGTAGTAATAATTCATATGTGCTATGCATAATACATCCTACAAGTTGCAAGTCTCATGCATAGAGTACTAATAGTGCTCGCACCTTGTCCTAATCAGCTCGGATAACACGGATTATCATTGCATGACATATGTTTCAACCAAGTGTCACAAAGGGGTACCTCTATGCCGCCTGTACAAAGGTCTAAGGAGAAAGCACGCATTGGATTTCTCGCTTTTGATTATTCTCAACTTAGACATCCATACCGGGACAACATAGACAACAGATAATGGACTCCTCTTTTAATGCTTAAGCATTCAACAACAAATAATATTCTCATAAGAGATTGAGGTTGTATGTCCAAACTGAAACTTCCACCATGATACATGGCTTTAGTTAGCGGCCCAATGTTCTTCTCTAACATATGCATACTCAAACCATTTGATCATGAAATCGCACTTACTTCAGACAAGACGAACATGCATAGCATCTCACATGATATCCAACAAAGGTAAAAAGTTGATGGCGTCCCCAGAAACATGGTTACCGCTCAACAAGCAACTTATAAGAAATAAGACACATAACTACATATTCATCACCACAATAGTTTTTAAGCTATTTGTCCCATGAGCTATATATTGCAAAGATAAAGGAATGAAATTTTAAAGGTAGCACTCAAGTAATTTACTTTGGAATGGCAGGAAAATACCACATAGTAGGTAGATATGGTGGACACAAATGCATGGGTTTTGGCTCAAGGTGTTTGGATGCACGAGAAGCATTTTCTCTCAGTACAAGGTTTGGGCTAGCAAGCTTGTTTGAAGCAAACAGAAGTATGAACAGGTACAGCAAAACTTACACAAGAACATATTGCAAGCATTATAAGACTCTACATTGTCTTCCTTGTTGTTCAAACACTTTACCAGAAAATATCTAGACTTAGAGAGACCAATCATGCAAACATTAACAAGCTCTACGGTAGTTATCCATTAATTGATTAAACTACACGATGCAAGAGCTTAAACATGATCTATGAGAGCTCAAACAATTGCCAAGTTATTCCAAACCATATGCAGCATTTTCTGATTCCAACCAAATAGCAATTTAACGAAGCAATTTCAGCCTTCGCCATGAACATTGAAGCACAATTAAGAACACAAGTGTTCCATATGAAAAAGCGGAGCGTAATATCTCCAATATAAGGATGGTGGGATCCAACTTTATTCAAACCAAAGCAAAAATAAAAGCAAACCGACGCTCCAAGTAAAGAACATAAGATGTGATGGAATAAAAATATAGTTTCACTAGAAGTGACCTGATAAGTTGTAGATGAAGAAGGGGATGCCTTGGGCATCCCCAAGCTTAGATGCTTGAGTCTTCTTAAAATATGCAGGGATGAACCACCAGGGCATCCCCAAGCTTAGACCTTTCACTCTTCTTGATCATAGTATATCATCCTGTTCTCTTGACCCTTGAAAACTTCCTCCACACCAAACTTCAAGCAAACTCATTAGAGGGTTAGTGCATAATCAAAAATTCACACATTAAGAGGTGACACAATCATTCTTAACACTTCTGGAAATTGCACAAAGCTTCTGAAAGTTAATGAAACAAAGAAACTCATTCAACATAGCAAAAGCGGCAATGCGAAATAAAAGGCAGAATCTGTCAAAACAGAACATAAAGTTTGATGGCACTTAACTTGCTCAAACGGAAAAACTCAAAACTAATGAAAGTTGCGCACATATCTGAGGATGCTGTTTTGCGAACTTCGCTAAATTCCTGCAAAACATTAGAAACACCAAGAGGAAGAGGGGTCATGTCGTTAGAAACCAAAACCGTACCCTGTACAAAAGCACAAGAGGCATGGCCGTAGGATCCTCACTAAATTCTCTCATGTCTTCTTTGGTGGCTAATGAAACTAAGGAATGCACTCGCTCACTTTTCGTTATATCACTCACGGTATTACAATTCTCTCGCCTATCTAGAGGTGCATCCTCCAAGTTGACTTCAATCTTCTGACGAGACTCATTGACAATCTGCTGTGGTGACATAGGCTGTAAGTTAATTTTCTTGCCCTTGAACTCCAAGTGATATGTATTGGCGCGGCCATTGTGTTGCACAGAACGGTCATATAGCCATGGCCGTCCCAACAATAGGTGACACACCGTCATAAGAACCACATCAAAGTCAATGGAATCCTTATACGGTCCAATCTCAAAATCAACACGCACCATGTGGCTCACCTTCATCTCACCATTATTGCTCAACCACTGAATATAATATGGATGCGGGTGCGGTAGATACTTCAGTTTCAGCTTGGCACATAACTCTTTGCTTGCTAAATTGCGACAACTTCCGCCATCAATAATAACCTTGCAAGTTTTATCAGTGTTACCCTCCAAAACCCCCTGACGGGCTTTGGTTAAGCAACACGAAGAGCCGGGAAGCTCCCAGGGCCGCTTAGTGGATCCCTGCACCGTCGTCCCGCAAATCTTCTAGCGCGTCCTGGCGGTTGCTAGGGCGTGCCACCTGACCTAGACCTGATCAGGAAGGTGTTAGTGCTTCGATTGTTCCTGCATGGCACACGTAAACATTAAATACGAGCCTTATCGGCTCTCAGGTTTCCCTGTGGATCGGCTCAAAGAGCCGATCGCCCCATGGTCCTTGATGGATTTGCAATGGCATGGGGATCCTGCTTGATCAGGACAAAGCTAAGGCGATCCACGACAGTTTAGGGTTTTCACCGCATAATCGGAACGTCCTACGTGCGATCGGGCCTAGCAGCTACGAGAGGTGATGCAAACCACCCCTACGAGAGGCCTAAAAACCAACATGCGTTGATTCCCGGAACATCCCTCGCAGGGACGATAAACAACGCCTAACGCACTACCGGATCGTCCGACCCCAGCATAAGGCCTAACTATGCAGATATTAAACTAACCCCTGCAGATGCAAGGAGCAACTATAACGGATCGGATCTACTAAGCATGATCAAGCAAGATGCTGCCCTTACGTCTAGATCGACGTAAGGGCAGCTAGGTGTCTAGGGACGGCATTGCCACGCAGATATGCACGTGAAAGCACCAATGCGAGCCCCTAAACACCTAAGGATAAATAGTACTGCTCGCCATCAACAAGGCTTCAGCACGAGCAGTACAAGGTTGACGAATAAACGTGCGCTGCCTAGATCGCTAGATGCGATCTAGGCAGCATGGTGCTTACCCGGGAGAAACCCTCGAAGAGAAGGGGTGGCGATGCGCCGTATTTTGTGTTGGTTGAACGATGATTGTCCTCCTTTTCGATAACCCTAGATACATATTTATAGTCCAAGGGACTTTCTAATTGAGGCGTGCACCTAACCGTGCACGGGCCACTCTATCTCTTTAATCCAAATTACAACGCGATCTAATATATTACAGATACATGGGCCACTTAGCCCAAACTCTCAGCGCAAGGCCGCTTCAAAGATGCTTCATGTGTACGTCCTTCAAGCCCATCTTCACTTACGGCCCATCTCCTGATTTGGCCAAAATCGGGTGATAACACATGCCCCCTGGTTTTGGTAATGATAATATCAAAACCATCTGTTTTTTTTTCCTCGAGGGGTCATGTCGTGGCAGAGCAGAACCGTTGCAGTATTCTCCATGATGACGTCTTGCCTTCTCAACTTCTCTGCAAGATTTGACAGTTCTGGCACCACGCCTCGGAAACTGCTCGACAATTAAATCTTCATCTCCCTTTATTCAACCGCATCGAACAGTTCCCTCTTCACCCCTTTCGCACCAGTACTTCCAAAAAACCCTCCTCGGCCACCATGACTTCTTCTACTTCCTCCTCTGCTGCATCAAGCCCTTCTGTCCAATCCTCCCCTCCGAGAGCCGACGCCAGCGTGGGATCCGCAAGAGGCCCATGCGGCCAACATCCGCCGCGCCATCGCCGACGGGGATGAGTCGAGCCACGACTTCTCCATCTGGTCGGAGGACGACAAGTCCTTGACCGACGGGGAGAGCAACCTCCGCTTCCTTGCGGACGAGAAACCGGAGGAAGAGAGCGACGACGATCGTTTCTCCTGGGACGATTTCACCTCCTCCGAGGAGGTGAAGGAAGAAGAAGAGGAGGAGGATAGCACCTCCTCCGACGAGCCGCCAGCCAAGCGCCTCTGCCCTTGGCCGGGCAACCTTAGTGACTTCGACAGCGACGAAGACGATGCTGGCGAAGACGACGAGGACAATGAGGGTCCTCCAGGTGGTCGCGGCAGCGACGACGAGCCCGCCGAAAGTACCGACAGCGGCGGTGACGGCGATGACGAGGGCAGCAATGGCCCCTAGATAGGATCCCTAAAATAGGATCAGTAGTAGTAGGAGGGGCAAAGCACCCCCTTAGGCCTTCCTTTTGAGAGCAATCAGCTCTTTTTATGTAAGAAATCTGATTATCAATGAAGAAAGTTCTCCAATTTGACTCTGCCGATTCCTTGCAAATTAATTTAGCCGATCCTCCCTTGTTTTGATTTCGCCGATTGTTGATTCGGTCAGTGCTCCACGAGCCGATGGTAATGCATCAGCTTTTCCAATAAATTGCAAGACAGATCAATCTAATTGCCTTCTCAGATGTCAACTTGCAATCCATGAAATTCAGACCCAAACTTCCAATCGAACGGGTCCACCGCGCGGCTTTGAGACCCTTAGATCTTTAGACTTTTAAAATCATCCGATCGTGATGTTCGTCCTGATAGCAGAACTCCTGGATTAATGCTTCCAGGAAAACTCCTTAGCCCGTTGCTGACAAACTTGATGTTGAAGCTGATACCTCTGCTCAAGAGGTGTTTGCTCACATCTTTCCTTGCGATGTTATACTCCTTCGCAGCAACGAACTGGTCTAGAGCCTAACCACTGATGATGGCTCTTCAAACCCTGGTGGTTTTACTCTGCAAGAGCTCTCCTGTTCAGCATGGTTATGATGCGAGATAGCCAATTTCAACACCACTGGCTCTTCAGAATGAGGAATTTTCAGGGCTAGCTGCCCCCCGAGCCTCGGCCAAGGCGAGAATGAAAGCGCACCAGCCGCATTGGGCCACTATCCTTCTCAACTGTGGTGCAGCATCAGCCGATTCTGACCAAATCGGCTGTTAATAGCAGAGAACCTCCAAGGTGAGCTGCCCCCCGAGCTTCTTCAGTCCAATGAGGCAGCCTCTGGTAAGAATGAAGTTCAGTCCGGCTGGATGATCGTCGGTTGTTCTCATGATTCTAGCCTGATCTGCATATTCATGCTGTTCTTGTTCCTGGCCAGGGCTGCTGATCTTGGAGATTTGCTAACGGAGCCACCAGCCATTCCACTGAGGGACTCCTTCAGTAGAGCCTTGCTACGCAACTTGATGACTGCTCCATTAGGCTTCTGCTTGCAATCGTTGTATCCCTTGAGTTGATGGCCGTGCATCGGCTTTGAACTCTTAAGTCGATGCCTGCGCATCGGCTGTGCTCAAAAATTTCTGTATTTTCGATTTTTGCGGCCGATTTGTTTACGTATCGGCCCCCATACTTGAGCTGCTCTGCTGGAAATTTGACATCCCCGCTCCGTATCCTCGTATCTCATCCATCTATGTGCCCCCCGAGCCGATTCTGTCAAGTGATGGTATCGGCTCTTCAGGCATCTGTTGGATCAATGCTGAACACAGACGAAGGTATGTTGAGGATAATTTCGGCCGATTGCAGGAATCGGCCTCCTTTTCCGTTGCAAGGCTTTGGCGATGATTTGCGACTTCTTGGATTTCCATTGTAGCTACGTGGCATGCTGGAGATAAAATCCCTGCTCTTCATTTTTTGAGGGCCGATCTCAGGGATCGGCCTTGCCACGTATGTCCAATGTTTTGGACTTGCTACTCCGTCCGGGTCACGGATATCATGTTGGTATCAGCCGATGTCCCTGCATCGCCGATGCCTGTGCATCGGCTTTCGTCTGTTTAGGGCGCCATACTTTCTTTGGCGGGCGCGCCTTCGTCTCTACTGTTTGCTGGATTTTCGCGGCATCAGGCCGCGCTCTTCTCAACGTGTAGGTATGCTGTGCCTCGCTTCTTCCAGTTTCGCGCGCACTCTACGCTTTTGAGAATGGCTGAGTCCATCGGGCACCACCTTGGTCGGTGATACCTATCTTCTTCATCGACTCCTCGAAGTCTTCTTCTTGAGATGACTCAGCTCGTTTATTCGAGGTGGGAGAGGTCCTAGACGCTCGAACACTGAAACTTCACTTGCCCTCCTTCTTCTTTGCTGTTTGCATTCTGGGCGTTTCGATTGTTGGCAATCGGCTCATTCCTGAGTCCCAGCAATGTTTGAAGAAGGGACCCAGTCTTGTCCACGTTGTCTTGCTCCTTTGACCTCCCTGGCGCGACGTTCGTACCTCGTCGTTCTGTCATCTGACGATACCTCGTTTTCCGCATCAGACCGACGATGTTTCTCATCGTCTTCGTCGTAGCGTCGACATCGGTCGTACTGCTGCTCATATTTGTTGAGGAGATGCACGGACAATGGGCGCTGATACCGTATGCTTCTCACCTCCTCCTCGGTCGGGTACCGTCTATCGTCGTCTTGGGGCCGGTCGCGTGGAACGGCCTCCTCTTTATCCTTGCCACGAGAGTGGCTGCTCTCTGCTTTGTCCGCGCCATGGCGAATCACGAACCCTGCCATATTGACATCGAAAGAGAACCCTGGTTCTCTTATGGAGTGGCTTAGGTCCACCATGTTGACGTCCGGAAACGGACGCTGTCTACCTTCATGGCAAACGCCCGAAAGTTAATCGGCCTGATTCTATCGCCATCTGAATTTGTAGTCGTTGGTGGTGTGCGTGAACGTATGATGCCACTTGCAGTATGGCCTCTTGTTCATCTCTTGTGCCGTAGGGATCTTGTGGCCTTCGGGTAGCTTCAACTGTTTCTCTTTCATAGATCGAAGATCTGTTCGTTTTGGTCACGTCAAAGTCCAACCCTCTTGGAGGCCCTGGTGGATTCACCCATTGGCAGGACACAGGTACTGGCGTCCGAGTCCACTCGGCTACCGCAACTTCCTGATCTTCCGCGGAATCTTCATCTTCATCGGCATTGACCAGGCTGATCGCGCGCTGAACTTGTCTTGGTAGAGTTCGGATGGCGCTGCTCATATAAGGTCGTCTATTGACCAGGTGCGTCGGCGAGTTGTACTCAACTTGGAACGTCGGATCCTTGAACGACGCCGCCCACGGCCAGCTCGATGCCTCTTTCTCATTATATGAACCGAATAGCATCGGTTCTTGACAGCTGAAACGCTGAATGTACTCAGCCACTCCTCTCGCTTTTGCCGAACTGTGCTAGTTCGGCAATACCAGCTTCAGTAGTCTCTGAATGGTATTGGGTGTGGAACAGTTCCTCCAGCTGCTTCCATGATTGCACTGAATTTGGCTGCAACGAGGTGTACCACCCAAAAGCTGGACCGGTGAGGGATTGCGAGAAGCACCTCACCCGTATCGATCCGATGCCGAAGCCATGCCCAGCTGCCAAGTATCGGCTCACGTGCTCGATGGAGCTAGATCCTTCTGACCCACTGAATTTGTTGAAGTCCGGTACTTGGGTGGTAGTGGGATCAGGTCGAACTCATTGGGGTACGGCTTGGAGTAGCCGATTATCTTCTTCTTCGGCAAGATGCCGAATTGGTCTCTCAAGACCGCGCTGATCTGATCTGCGGTGGAGGTAGTAGCAGCTGAGCTCTCATGGACGGTGCGGTGGCATACTTGGCTAGCCACGCTTGTTTCTCAGCTTCTGCTCCTAGACTCCCCTGCGCAGTTGTTCTTCTGCCGGAACAATTGCTCCTGCTCCGGCAATCCCTCCTGGTGGAGCCTGGATCGCCTGTCCAGTTGTTGCAGTCCGGCACAAACGTGCACACGTATCCGTGTGGGATTTCCTTGGGCGGGTCATGTAAGAATTGATAGTCGCCCGGGTCGCCCCCAACTTTGTAGACGACGTATGCCGGTGAGCCTTGTTGCTGTGGAGCCGCCGTTGCGTACGGCAGAGCGGCCTGGTGTGGAGTTGCATCTCTCCCTGGTGAGTCCCTAGAACAGGTCCTGAAGGGGAGTAACGACGCTCCATGATCTCTTGCACCACCGGAGCGCAACGCGCTCCAAAGTGTTCACCGGGCTCTCGAGTGCCGATGCGGTGAATGGGCCACCATGTAGTTGATCTCTGACGCAGGGCTCTGGCACGTTCCTCCGAAGGGAGAGACAGATCCAACCCATCGAGGATGCCTTGTGGTGCGAATCCTTCGAACCTGACGCCGTGCGACCGGGTCTTCTCAAAGGAGCCGATGAGTTCGGCCTCGAGGATGACCTTCAGGTCATCGTACTTCTTCTTGTGTTCCGTGGGGAGATCCTCGTACGTGATCGGTTTCTCCGCCACCTCGGATGTCGATGCTGACATGGATGTTGACGTGGATGTTGCGGAAGATGTCCCACCGGGCGTGCCAGAATGTGTTACCCTCCAAAACCCCCTGACGGGCTTTGGTTAAGCAACACGAAGAGCCGGGAAGCTCCCAGGGCCGCTTAGTGGATCCCTAGCACCTCGCGTCGTCCCGCAAATCTTCGGCGCGCGTCCTGGGTTGCTAGGGCGTGCCACGACCTAGACCTGATCGGGAAGGTGTTAGTGCTTCGATTGTTCTGCATGGCGACACGTAAACATTAAATACGAGCCTTATCGGCTCTCGGGTTTCCCTGTGGATCGGCTCAAAGAGCCGATCGCCCCATGGTCCTTGATGGATTTGCAATGGCATGGGGATCTGCTTGATCAGGACAAAGCTAAGGCGATCCACGACAGTTTAGGGTTTTCACCGCATAATCGGAACGTCCTACGTGCGATCGGGCCTAGCAGCTACGAGAGGTGATGCAAACCACCCCTACGAGAGGCCTAAAAACCAACATGCGTTGATTCCCGGAACATCCCTCGCAGGGACGATAAACAACGCCTAACGCACTACCGGATCGTCCGACCCCAACATAAGGCCTAACTATGCAGATATTAAACTAACCCCTGCAGATGCAAGGAGCAACTATAACGGATCGGATCTACTAAGCATGATCAAGCAAGATGCTGCCCTTACGTCTAGATCGACGTAAGGGCAGCTAGGTGTCTAGGGACGGCATTGCCACGCAGATATGCACGTGAAAGCACCAATGCGAGCCCCTAAACACCTAAGGATAAATAGTACTGCTCGCCATCAACAAGGCTTCAGCACGAGCAGTACAAGGTTGACGAATAAACGTACGCTGCCTAGATCGCTAGATGCGATCTAGGCAGCATGGTGCTTACCCGGGAGAAACCCTCGAAGAGAAGGGGTGGCGATGCGCCGTATTTTGTGTTGGTTGAACGATGATTGTCCTCCTTTTCTGATAACCCTAGATACATATTTATAGTCCAAGGGACTTTCTAATTGAGGCGTGCACCTAACCATGCACGGGCCAGACTCTATCTCTTTAATCCAAATTACAACGCGATCTAATATATTACAGATACATGGGCCACTTAGCCCAAACTCTCAGCGCAAGGCCGCTTCAAAGATGCTTCATGTGTACGTCCTTCAAGCCCATCTTCACTTACGGCCCATCTCCTGATTTGGCCAAAATCGGGTGATAACAATCAGGACCAACAAGTGCCTTTGTTTGGAACAAATTGCAGCGCTGCGTAGATGCACTAGGCTGCACATTGAGAACACGATGTGAAACAACTATAGTTTGAGCTTCTGAAGGATAAGCATCAAAACTATCGCTGTCATAATCATCATCTTCCGGAGCATCCGGATCAGCATCGTCTCCAGTTTCATATTCATTGTCCTCATTAATGATCATAACTTTGCGGTTAGGACAATCCTTCTTGAAGTGACCCTTGCCACCACAAAGCATATCACGGTTGCGCGCTGTTGACATACTAGAACCAGTTCCACTTGCTGCAGGGACGAACCTCTTTGTGTTGGACACATTGGACACCGGCTTGCTAGACGAATAAGGAACATCCGTAGGACGCGTAGATGGCGCCGTAGAAAGGGGTGGCCTAGGCATGTATCGCCCTGCACCTGTAGCACGGCCCCTCTGTTGCGCTTCTTCAGCCAACTGTGACTCAGCTTCTCGTGCATGTTGTAGTAGCTCATTCATTGTAGTATAGCTGTGATGACGAACAATGCCTTTGATATTAAACTTGAGCCCATTGAGGAAACGCTGTAGTGTCATCTCCAAAGACTCACGGACACGGGCACCCTGCATAAGCATCTCCATCTCCATGTAATAAGCATCAACTGTCATAACACCTTGCTTCAATTGGGTCAACTTATCAAACGCAGGACGCAAGTAATTGGTAGGAACAAAACGAGCTCTCATTGCCGCCTTCATAGTACGCCATGTGATAATAGGCAGCTCACCATCTTCTTCTCGAGCACGAACAATCCATCCCACCAACGCAATGCGTAGCCATCAAATTCAGAGGAAGCAAGCTTGATCTTCCTATCTTCAGTATAGTCATGTAATCTCCATAATCTCTCAATTTTCAGCTCCCATGTAAGATATTCTTTAACATCAGTAGTACCTTCAAATCTGGGAATTGAGAACTTGGGCTTACCCAAACCATCGTCTTGCGGCTGTGGAGGAACACGGCGTGCACCAAATTCAACATAACCGCGATTGACGCCATGTGGAAGACCACGACCAACACCACGTCCCATGCCTTGAGCAGCAGCAGCATCCGCATTGTCACCATTGACACTGCCATCTTCATCAAGTGGTTGTTGTGGTTGTTGTTGCACCATAGTACGGATGTCATGGACGGCTTGAGTCAAAGTATTCATAGATGCTTGAAGAGTCGTCATCGATGTTTGAACGATGTTAATAGCCGTAGTAGCCTCATCGACCTTCAAGTTGACACCCTGAATTTCAGTATCAAATGCCTCTGTAGTAACACGAAGTTCACGTGTGAGGTGATCACGAAGAGCCTCATATTCCATCCAAGTAACCGGCGTGGACGGATCCTTTTTCTGCATCACATTGAACTCAGAAGAAGACATGATTAGTAGGTTAGTGCACTAAACAAAATCTTTGGTGGTACTCTCACAACTCACTCAAAACTGATAAGGTAAATCTTACCGCTCCAAAGTGAATTAGTATTGCTTACCAACTTGGATTGACGGACTAGTGCACGGATGTAGCGAAGCGAATATCAAGGGTATAAGAACAATCACACGACTAAGCAGGATATATGTGGGTAGGCTACCTATTTGCACCAATAACAAGCTCTAGCGCTGACCGTATACAACCAAAGATACTCACACAAGGCGATAAATGTGGCAATGCAACTATATGGATGAAAAAGGTTGCAATGCACTCGAGAGACGCTAGCAAAGCTCAACGAGACCGGCACAAGATTGCTCAACTACAGGTGCAGTAAAGAAAACTTAGGCCTTCACTTGAATTCAACTAGCACTTCACTTTCCTTTTTGTATTTTTCTTTTGTAACACACGCAGCTATGTAGCTCTTTTTGCTTCTTTTCTATATTCGCTTCTTTTTTTGATTTTTTTTTTGACTCGACTCCTTGATAACACGGTCAACAAGATATGCAAAGCACCAAAACCCTAATGAGCAGCCTGTCGAGCGGTAAAACTAGTCTCTTCTGGGGAAGTTCCTAGTCACGTATATCGCTAGGCTGTGTCTATGTCTGAGAACAAGCACACTGTACGCTATGTGGACTCGGAGTAACAAAAACTGACTCTAAAAGATAAAACTAGATAATGTAGAGACACAAACCCTAACAATTCTACTAGAAGAAAGATAAAGTTACGCAAAAACAACTACGAAAAGCAACTAAAACTCGAAATTAGTGCAATCTAAGGCTATGGCAAACCCTAACCCTAATATTTTTGGCTTTTTCTGGATAGGAAACACTCACAACTCAACTATGGGGTGGATTGTGGATGGCTTACCGAGGAAACGCTGAAATCTGATACCAAGATGATAAGGGGTTGCCCGATCTTCTCAGTAAGCGACGGTGGTGATGAACACGATGGTGTATGCAGCGGAGGGAATCGATGATATGGTGTAGATAACTTGTATGACGCCGGTGAAGTCTCTCGATTGATTCCTGTAATCAATGCAACAGATCTCAACCCTGCAAGATATTCGCAACTCTACACACTTGCGCACGTAGCCGCCGACCACGAAGCGGTAAATTGCAATCTTCTAATCCCCAATGGAACAGCAGATCACACACAAACTTTCAGTAGCATAAAACTCCAGATCGATGCGAATTGGAGAGTAGTATTCAATAGTTTTGCAGAGCAAACAATTAAGAACTAGGGTTTATCTTAAACGTGGTCTAAAACAGCTAGGGGGTCGTCCAAGGCACTTATATAGGCGTCCGGGACGAGTTCTGATCGAAAGATACAAGTAAAACCGACCCAAAATAGATCTGGTCGAGACAGACTCGGACAAGTCCGGTCTGGAATCCGGTCAACCGGGCCAGGGACCGGGCCGGCCGGCGTGGCATCCGGTCAACCGGGCGGCAAACCGGAAAGTTCGCAAAACGATCCGGTTTGACCCCGGTACGATGCATCGGCAACCGGGCCGGGGGCTGGCGGCTGAGGCCGGTCTAACCGGCGCTGGACCGGCCCGGACGCCGACTTCTCCTCTCGCGCATGCCACCCGCTCCTCCCTCGCGCGTCCATGAGATATCTTCATGTCCAGCTCCATGTCCGGCTTCACGTCCATCTTGACGTCCGTCTTCATGTCCAGCTGCTCCTCTACTCCTCGTAGGATGCTCGTCTCCTCTTGATACCTGATGATACATAAGTAATAGGACTTAGGCAGTATAAAGTTCTCATCAATTAAAGTATCGTTTAGAAACAAGTTCACCTGTTGTTTAAGTAGCTTCGCACGAGCCCTTGTAATTGGTCCAATCCGAACTTCATTGGACTTGAGCTTCACAGCAGGTTCATCTTCATTCATCAATGACGGAGGTAGTGGTGTAGTAGGGATGTCCTCATCAAGATGATCAGGGCTTGCCCGATCTTCTCAGTAAGCGACGGTGGTGATGAACACAATAGATGAATGCTGCGGAGGGAATCGATGATATGGTGTAGATAACTTGTATGACGCCGACGAAGTCTCTCGATTGATTCCTGTAGCCAATGCAACAGATCTCAACCCTGCAAGATATTCGCAACTCCACACACTTGCGCACGTAGCCGCCGACCACGAATCGGTAAATTGCAATCTTCTAATCCCCAATGGAACAGCAGATCACACACAAACTTTCAGTAGCATAAAACTCCAGATCGCGAATTGGAGAGTAGTATTCAATAGTTTTGCAGAGCAAACAACTAAGAACTAGGGTTTATCTTAATCGTGGTCTAAAGCAGCTAGGGGGTCGTCCAAGGCACTTATATAGGCGTCCGGACGAGTTCTGGTCGAAAGATACAAGTAAAACCGACCCGATAGATCGGGTCGAGACAGACTCGGACAAGTCCGGTCTGGAATCCGGTCAACCGGGGGGACCGGCCGGCCGTGGCATCCGGTCAATCGGGCGGCAAACCGGAAAGTTCGCAACAAGCATCCGGTTTGACCCCGGTGCATCGGCAGCCAGGGACCGGCAGGGTCTGGAGGCCGGTCTAACCGGACTGGACCGGCACGGACGTCGACTTCTCCTCTCGCGCATGCCTCCCACTCCTCGCGCGTCCATGAGATATCTTCATGTCCAGCTCCATGTCCACACGTCCATCTTGACGTCCGTCTTCATGTCCGCTGCCTCTACTCCTCGTACGATGATCGTCTCCTCTTGATACCTGATGATACATAAGTAATAGGACTTAGGCAGTATAAAGTTCTCATCAATCAAAGTATCGTTTAGAAACAATTTCACCTGTTGTTTAAGTAGCTTCGCACGAGCCCTTGTAATTGGTCCAATCCGAACTTCATTGGACTTGAGCTTCACAGCAGGTTCATCAATGACGGAGGTAGTGGTGTAGTAGGGATGTCCTCATCAAAATACCTGTTCTTTTTATTGCCAACTCCCACGGTAATAGCTCCTTTCTGGCATCCACACTGTTCTCTTTATTTCACTGCAAATAAACATCTCTTTCCACATTATAAGTCTAATCCTTTGTTTTCAGCAAAACCGGTGAGATTGACAACCTCACTCTAAGTTGGGGCAAATTGTTTTGGTTGTGTTGTGTGCAGGTTCAACGTTGTTGCTGACACCGGTAGTGTGCCCTGCCAAAGTCAGCTAGCAACACCTTCAGAAGTGATTTTTTCTCCTACTGGTCGATTAAACCTTGGTTTCTTACTGAGGGAAAATTTGTTGTTGTGCTCATCATACCTTCCTCTTGGGGTTTCCCAACTGCGTGCTCCGCACAACATCAGTGGGTTGTGGAAGCAGCTACGCACATGAAAGAAGACGTAACTGGGTGGCATCAGTGCAGGGTGCCCCCACCAGAGCTTGAGGGGTGCGTGGGAAGCCCGACAAGGGTGCATCCACCGAAGCTCGAGGGACCGTCCATAGATCTAGGTTAATCAGGATGTTGTCCTCCTTTTCTCCTTCCCTCTTTGATTATTCGATGTTGGTTACTAAAAAAATTTTGTAGGCCTTTGATAAAACTCAAATGTATGTACTTTTCCAAGCACTTTGCTCAAAGATTTTCTCCGGAATCTCACCTTAGTTGGACAAAACTGCTAAATGTGATTTTGTTTTTAGCAAAAGTCTTCTTTCTGTCTGTTTTCGTAGAAAATAATATCGGGGACAAATACCAGGGAAGTTTTTCACCAAATAAAGGGACCTGGAGCTTTGGACCAGAGGAGAGGGGCCACATGCAAAAGAGCACAGGTGGCACGCCACCTAGGCCCTTTTGGCCCTCGAACATCTTCTCACCTCCCCCCTTCGCGTGGTGCCTCATATACCCTAAAACCTACCCTGCCAGAAGCACGAAGCATTTCGCGAAACAGAGCATCGTCAAGACCACAATCTTCGTTTTGGGGGTCATATTAATCCTGCTCTCCACCCCGGAGAAAGGGATTTCGAGGGCTTCTTCATCATCACCGCCACCAACGGCATCACTAACAACCATGGGCTCACTCTCCATCACCATGAGTGAGTAGGATGGGGATTGGATGAAGCTGATCATGTAATCATCCATATGTATCAAGATTTGAGGTGTTTGTCTTGAGGATATTCATGTATTAGTGTCGGTACACCCTTGAGATTTTAGTACTGAATCTATATTGGTTTATCTTATATATGAGGTTGATATCTATTTGCAAGGTGTATTGCTTATTATTATGTTGACCATGCGTATCTCTAAGGTGGCAGATAGGGAAAAACTAGGGGAATAAGTGATAGTTCGAGGATATTGTGTGTTCATGAAACTTAATGCTTTATTCGGGGCTATTCGAAAGAATAAACCTTAACTGGTTGTAGTTCCAAGTTGGCCCCGCTAAAATGGGCAAGCAGGATAAAACATGTTATGCAAATTCTCTTTGTTTGTATGCATATGTATATTTGGATCACACACATACACACAACTGAATTAGAGATGGATGCTATGTTAGTTGGACTAGTAAGAGTGCCCGTGCGTTGCACCGGGATAAATAAATACTTGAGAGAAACAAATACTCCCCAGATGCTCCTGCTCATCACCTGCGTTGATACTTCTTCTCTTGGTCATCATCGGACACGATTTCTCGTACATAATAAATTCTTAGAGCCCATTGTTATACCGACTTGTAATACACATACTTGTAAAGATGGTAGGCGCCACCCTTCTATAAATTTTATTAATATAGAAATCCAAACGAATTTACAGTTAAATACTTACAGATAGATATGAGATCTAGGTTTGGCATGAACCTATTTCTTGGACAAAATGTAGCACTACAAACCAAGAAAATAAAATGAGAATTTTTGGATTTAAAGATATTCATTTATGTTTACACATGTGACCTGAGAAGAAAAATGCTACTGGTTGTTTCCTTTGTCCCTTTGTATTATTACTATTATCCATTTCACAATCCAAAATGCTCCATATGATCGTGTTTAATGGTTTTAGTTGATATAGCCTAAAGGGAGTGGCAGTTTTCGCGTTTGTATCAAAGGAATATTTTATTGTTATCCTAGCTCAAGTGTTCCTGCTAAATTCTACTCCATATTCCATCTATCATCTACAAAAAAAAGATCTTTATATTACCAAATTCTTATACAGGAATGCACCACTGAAGTTTGTTACTGGCAATGACTGAGTTTAGCTTGAGGTATAGTTAGGTCATCAAAGTAACGAACTCCAGAAAAAGAAAATAGACTAAGAAGAGCATAAACATCAATCACCTGTCAAATTACACGAACCTGCTAATGTGCGTAGCAAACAAAGAGCAGAAACAGAGCTCATCTAAATCTAAAAGCGCTCTGATGAGCTAGCTGCGACAGCACACCACATATTTGGGGTTGGTGAAGGCGGGAGGAGCATTCGTGGCGTGCGGCGCCATCACGGAGTTTCCAACGCGTGGACGCTGGCAACGACGATGTGCGCGTGCAGTCTGGCTTCAGGTCCTCCACAGTCCACAGCAGAACGCCGCCCAATCGATCGGCTCATTACCACCTCATCTGGTCGCCGAGTATGCTATGAGCTCGAGAGGAAATAAATTGCAGGGTCGCAACAGAAACGGCATCATCATCAGATCCGCCACCGTATCGTCTAGTTGCAAAAAACAGCTACGCCGCGCCGCCTCCCAGGGCTGATCTGCTCAGTGAAAGTTGCAGCAGTGAAGACGGAAGTGGCGAGACGGCGGAAACGTCGACCTGAGGCGGAAGTTCGGAATCGCAATGTCCATCTTGGGCGGAACTTCCGATGGGACTTCGAGCTGCAGTTTCGAATTCGATTTCGCTCGAGGCATTTTGGGCGAAATTTCTGGCGGAACTTCGAGCTTGGATTTCGATTTTGTTTCCTATCGAGGGAATCGAGGGACTGGAGTCCCGAACATCCGGCCGGACTTGGATCTGGGGTTTCGATTTCGATTTCGATTTCGATCGAGGGAATCGAGGGTCTGGAGTCTTTTTATGAGGTAATACTATGGTCGCGTGGCCGAGCACGGTCCGTGACGGAGCCGTCTGGAATAATTCTTGTCGGAGCAGTGTTCGTATTGGAGAAGCCTGAGGATTCCCGTGGCGGAGCGTTGCCTTGGAGAAGATGATGAAGTGGAACCGGCTTGAGGATTGGGCCGGGCCACGGGACTTGGCTGCCTTTTTTTTTACATGACTTGACTGGCATTGGCTTAACGCCACGGGCCTTGACTCACGTACATAGACCAAATAGATTGGAGCCTACTGACGAACCGTTACTTTATTCACTTGGCGGTGGCAGCTGTTGTAATTTAGAAGAAAATTAGGGGCAAAAACAGACGGACCAACAAGAAGCCCTTTTGCTTTTATTATTAGGTATAGATTACATTAGTAGCACGCCTTTGCAGCTCCGACGAAACACCTTGGCAGCTATGGTGAAATACCTTTGCAGCTCCGACGAAACACCGCTACGAGCTTTGTAGCATGAGCTACGGCCGCTTGCAGCTACACTGCCAACCATATGCAGCTTCTGCGGTAGACAAAAAACTACCACAATTGTGCCAGTCGTGACACGGAACTACCAAATGGGTAGCGTTTGTCACATGACTACCAGTTTTGGGGCATGTTCGTGACGAAGAGCACTGATTTTCCAATTTATGGGTCTTAATCCAGTTTCTAACGGTTGGGACCCAGTGTCAGGTCCTACGTGGCAAAAGCAAATGATTTTTTTCCGCTAATTTTACACAAAACCCCCTATCTCCTTTTCCCAAAAAGCAATCAAGGCCACACGAGCGGTCTCCCCATCGCCGGCAAGCGCACACGAGCTCTCCAACGGCCAGCGCTGTCCGTGCTCCAGCAGTGGCGGCAGCAGGGCAAGCGGCGGCGGCGGCTGGTAGGCCGCTGGTACCTAGTATGCCGTCCACGCTGCCTGCCACACACGCTGCGGCGTGCCTCGCCCGCGCCGCCTCGCACGCCTCACGATCTACAGTCAACGCTCGCTCCACGCGTCCTGCTCGCTCACGGCACCAACTGCCTCGCCCGCACTCCCGCTTCCTGCGCCGCCAGCAGCCGCCGCTCAGGTCCGTTGCCGGTGCGCCAGGAGGGTGCCGCCGATGCACCAGGAGGACGCCCACGCGCGTCGAGTCCGTGCGGCGAAGGCGCGACCAACCTTGGGCCGCCAGCGAGGCTGAGCGGGTACAGAAGCGACCACATGCGTGTGGCGGCGCGGCCGGACGCGCAGCGCGGGCATGCTCCTTGGCCTGCGAGCCCGAGCGCTGCCGGGCGCGGGTTGGAGAGCGCGTAGCCAGCGGGCGTGGGTGAGGCCGTGAGGGCCGCGAAGCCGGAGGCGGTACGACGCGGCACGGGATCAGCCGGAGACGCGCAAGTCGGACAACGGCGAGGTGCAGCAGGGGATATCGCCGGTGGCGAGTTGCGGCCAGCCACGACGCGCGACATGCGTTCATGCAATCATGCGTGATGTTGCCTGCTTGCTTGGGCGTGCGCGCGTATGCATGCTCCTTGGCCGCTGCTGCTTGTGCTAATGGTGCTGATTATGTGCCGGGGCGCAAGCTGCTGCACGCAGGCGTAAGGGCCAAGATCGGCGCAGCACTCCAGGTCATCCGCTGCGGGGGTCGCCGGCGGTCTCGGTCGGGTCCTCAAAGACGCAAGGCGGGGTCAGGGGCGAAGTTGAGGGCGCGTGGTCGTAGCACTGGCCGGCCGGCCGACGGCAAGGGCTCGTCGTGCACGGGGACGAATTGAGCTCGCTGCTCTAGGACTTGATTGCTTTTCAATAAGCCAGGTAGGGGGTGTTCTGTAAATTTAGCAGAAAGAAATCTTTTGTTTCCGCCACGTAGGACCTGACAGTGGGTCCCAGCTGCTAGAAACCGGATTAAAACGCGCAAATTAGAAAATCAGTGCTCTTCGTCACGAACATGCCCCAAAACTGGTAGTCATGTGACAAACGCTACCCATTTGGTAGTTCTGTGTCATGACTGGCACAATTGTAGTAGTTTTTTGTCATTTACTCCCTTGGAGAAGATGATGAAGTGGAACCGGCTTGAGGATTGGGCCGGGCCACGGGACTTGGCTGCCTTTTTTTTTACATGACTTGACTGGCATTGGCTTAACGCCACGGGCCTTGACTCACGTACATAGACCAAATAGACTGGAGCCTACTGACGAACCGTTACTTTATTCACTTGGCGGTGGCAGCTGTTGTAATTTAGAAGAAAATTAGGGGCAAAAACAGACGGACCAACAAGAAGCCCTTTTGCTTTTATTATTAGGTATAGATTACATTAGTAGCACGCCTTTGCAGCTCCGACGAAACACCTTGGCAGCTATGGTGAAATACCTTTGCAGCTCCGACGAAACACCGCTACGAGCTTTGTAGCATGAGCTACGGCCGCTTGCAGCTACACTGCCAACCATATGCAGCTTCTGCGGTAGACATTTCAGCAACGTGATGAAGATGTTCCTTGCAGCACCGATGGGAGCATCAGCAACCACCAATGGAAGCATGTTGCATTGGACGTTGTGGGGGACGGTGGCCTGAGTTCGGATCGCTGAACTGCACCTAGGACTAGCTGCGTTGAGGGACGCGGCCGTCCCCGGCGAGGCCTAGCACCAGCAACCTCCGCTTCAAAACGCCCCGCTCTGGCCACTCTCTGCCATGACCTTCGGCGACGGCATGGCTGAGCGGGGCAGCACCGCCGAGCTTCGTATAGACGAGTGATCTGCACCGGTCGCGGGATTGGGGCGACGGCGCGTGGCTGTAGCAGAGGCGACGCGAGGGGAACTAGGCCTGTGGGCTGCGTGAAATGAGGTCGGCGGCTGTGGCGACGCACGTGTCTGGGTCGGCGGCGGTGGCGACGCACGTGTCTGGCTCGGCGGCGGCACACAAGGCTATCGCAGCGGCGGCAGGTGGCTGGAACGCCAAACGCCGGCGGTTCATGGCTGGAAGAAGGTAACGAAGAGGAAAAGATAAGAAGGAGCGACACGGTGGGGTCCATACACGTGCGGTTCACAGTGACACTTGATCTACGGAGGATTCAGATCAACCATGCGTCGGACGATCCAAAGTTTGCTAACAACGCAACCTCAGAAGGATCAGAATAATTTTCCCAACGTATGGTAACATTGTAACAATCATGGTAAACAAAAACCACAATATGAATTAAGGAAAGGAGGAAGTACTTACTATTTGGATTTATGTATTAGCGTATGCACAACAGTAGTACGCAAATGCATCAGCTCCATCGCTAGCACGAAGTGTAATTGTCTGTCGACACGGATGTGCGTACTACTGTGTTATCATCCATACTGCCACGGCACGTACCTATCTACATCATCCACATTTCATGGGATAGTTCTGAACTCTCCTTCACGGCACGCACTCTGTTTTCTTCTCTTTCAACCTAGAACACATTTCATGGGATAGTTTTGAACTCTCCGTTTCGAGCATCCATACTGCCACCTGGGAGGAGGTTGTTCCGAGAGACTGACGGTTTTTTTTCCACCGTACCGTGGCGGCGTCAAACACCGCTATGGTGTCCGCCAGCGCACCTCCTCACATGCCTCGTTCTCCGCAGCTTTCGGGTCGATGTCGAACTGCGGTGCTTAAGGTGGTGGAGGTGGTGGTGGAGAGGGTGGTGGAGGGAACTGGCCGGCGCCGGGGCGGTTCATCATTGCGCAGTGGTGTTTATGCAACGAGAGATGTGCTTGCGGCAGAGAAAGAGGTGCCGACGGCTGTGGTGACTACCATTGAGCAGAGGAGACCTTTTATAGACACCGGCGTCACCAGAAGAGGCGGAAAGATAGCGCGGGAAGAGGCTAGAAGCGGCAGGAAGAAAGCGCGGGAACGCGCGGTGGTGTGCGTACGCCGGCGACGCGTGGAGGCTGCGCAGCGACGAGACGTCTCGTCTGCCACTCCGTCGCTATTAAGGCAAAGCTGCGACGCTTCATTCGTGAGTCGCTGACGCGTCGGACCCATCACTCCCCGCATCGCATTTCGTTATGCCCGGAGCGTCCCCTGTGTAGCGGGGACGGGCTCGGGGTGCCGGATACCGCAGTGGGCCACGCCGAACGAAAAGTACCTCTAGGGCGCGCGGCTGGAAACGATTTTTTGTCCGACGGCGCCCTAAATCCCTTTAGAGGCGCTTTGGGAACGCGGTTGGAGATGCTCTAACATGTACGTACTACTGTGTTATCATCCATACTGCCACGGCACGTACCTATCTACATCATCCACTTTCTTCTCCTTCAACCTAGAACACATTTCATGGGATAGTTTTGAACTCTCCGTCTCGGGCATCCATACTGCCACCTGGGAGGAGGTTGTTGAGAGAGACTGACGGTTTTTTCTCCTGGGCGGTGCCTTGTTACGTACATGGTGCGGCTGCGTGGGACGCCCTGCATCAGCGGTCGAGCACACTTGGATTCGGCGGACGAGGACAGGTGGGGATCAAGAGTACTCCACGAGGATGCACACACCTACGCACCAACCCGTGCGACCACGACGAAGATGACGAGCCCATAAAAAGGCAGGCAGACCGCAGACGTGCGACGCGACGAGCCGATTCAACAATGGCGATTCTACCTCGGCGACCAAAGCCAACGGACAAGTAGGACGCGTTGGTAGATAGCAATGGAGATTCGGGAAAGGCCGGTTTAGTTACCCTTGCACTGATTATCATAGCTAGCTAGTCTCTTTTCTCAGTCTAACTACCCACTCAAGAAAATATACTGGATGTAGATCGAGACGAAGTCGTAAAGTGAGAAAGAACACGATAGCAACTCAATTCGTTAACTTTGGCATAACTTTATATTAAATCGGCAACAATTAATATAAAATGGAGGAAGTATGTTGATTTGCTAGCTTTATTTGTTAGTTTGGATTTTTTACTGGGCTAGCTAGTGCGTGAAACTTGCATGATATCATAGGAGAGGTCTTGGGTTCAAATCTCGGCTTTTGCAATTTATTAGAACAGGTTTGTTAGTTCTCGCTTAGCCAAGAATTAGCTTAAAGCTCGGCCGACTCTAGCTAGCTAGGACCGTTAGATTAATAATGTGGTTTGTGCATCAAGTGAGTTGCAGCTGGATTGCAACTGAGTTATGTGCAAGTGAATTACAGCTGAGAGAATCTGCCTCTTACAATTATTTGATCTGCTAATGATCATGTGCTGGCTAGAGGTTTCAAGTAGGCTGCTCTATTGTTAAAAATTGCTAGGAGCCTCCCAACATGATTATTGCATTATGTTTTTTTTCGATAAAGGAGCATAGCCCCAGCCTCTGCATCAATAGATGCACACGGCTTTCTTTATTAAAACTCAAGTGTCAGTTCACCATAAACCATCCTCACTTATTACAATCACTGAGAATCTAAATTCGAAACAGAAATAACCAGGCCACATAAGGCGAAATAGAAAGGCTATGCATTTGCTATTCTATTAAGATGTCGCCACCCAGTAGCCAGGAAATAGAAGTCCTGAGCAACCCGTAGCATCCGGTTGCATCCAATAACCATAGCCTCCCGCTGCTCCATAGGGAGGAGTAACGCCCATTGCTGAATTGAATGAGCAGCTCGCCGGATAACCTGCAAAAAATTAGTCCCACTTTGTTTGTTAAAGATCATATCATTTCTAGTCCTCCAAATAGCCCAACATAGGGCCGAAACACCTATTCGAATTTTTTGTTTATCCTCTTTCCTCACTCCATTAAGCCATCTACCAAACATATTAGTAGTATTAGCTGGTGGAGGAATGTTGTAAGTAAGATACATCATACGCCATACGATCTGTGCAAACGGGCAATGAACAAATAAATGATTCACGGTTTCCATGGAATCACAAAAACAACATTTTTGACAACCATTCCACACTTCCGTTTAGCTAAATTATCCTTAGTCAAAAGCACTTTATTATTAAGGAACCACATAAAGATTTTTATCTTCAAAGGGATCTTCAACTTCCATAAATACTTACGAAGATAAACAGTGTGCCCATTCATCATGTGAGTTATAGTTGGGTTGCAACTGAGTTTTTCTCTGTGCAAGTGAGTTACGACTGAGAAAAATGCCGCTAACCATTATTTGATCTGGTGATAACTTGTGTTGTCTACTGCATGGAACATGATAATATATAGAAAAACAGTTAGATTAGTGACACTCGTGCTTCCATCATCGTAACTGCTAAATTTGAAATGATTTATTTTCTAAACTCTTAGTTTGATTAGTGAAACAATTTACAATGTTAAGTTTGTCTCAGACGGTGGTTTCAGAACCCAGAATGTTACTATGTTGGGACGAATGTTGTTTGCCGTACCAATTGGCAGATTACACTATAATAATGTTTGCCATAATTACTGAGGATGGCTACAAAGAGAATAGTTCGGAACAAGGCTTTTTGGTTCTCGGGCACATTTGCACCGGGATGAACTGATGACTTCTACATGTGTTTCAGACATAGTAATGTTAGACAAAGATAGGGAGCGGAGGTATGCAACTGTTTGTACCAACTAAGAACTGGGCATGACACAAAACTACTATCATGCAAGTGTTGCATAGTGTAGATCGACATTCAGGAGTCTCTCAACCAGTACTATATAATCTGGCAAGTAGGTACAACAGTTACCCAATCTGTTTCACAATATAAAAGTTTCGGCAAACTAAAGTAGTTTGCGAGACACGGAATATTATATTTTGGGATGGGAGAAGTATAAATTAATGGTAGATAGAAGTTGTTAAAACATGAGAACAAACATGTTTAAAGCACTTCATTGAACGAATTATTCAAAGCATAAATTGTTGGAAGGAGAAACTCTTTTGTCCTTTCTATGGGAGGTAAAGAAATCTTGCTTAAGGCTGTAGCCCAAGCCATCCCTGTTTATGCAATGTCAATTTTCCAAATTTCAAAAGGTGTTTGTAAGCGTATGATGGATGCTATATCATAATTCTGTAGGGAAGATGATGAGAATAGCAAGAAAATGCACTGGCTTGCTTGGTGGAATCTTTGTTACCCCAAAAGAACATGGAGATATGGGGTTTATGGATTTCCGCTCCTGGTGGATCTGCCAGTAATCCAGTTTGGAAGCTCTTGTGGAAAGTGAAGGTACCAAGTAAAGTCAAAAAATTTGCCTGGCATGCATTATATGGAATCATCCCACTGAAGTGTTTTATGGCGAATCGGCACGTGGAAACATCCAGTGAATGCCCTATATGTCAAGGGCCAGAAGACATCCTTCATTTGCTATTTATTTGTCTGATAGCCAAAAGAGATGTGGAGTGAGCTAGGTTTGGAGCAGATAATCGAGGAAGCAATTGTTATTGATCGTATTGGTTCTGCGGTCCTTGAATACCTTCTTTGCCTTGAGAACAATGTGATGTCAGGGTTCAATATGGGCCTGGAGGAGACGATATTGGTGACGTGCCGGTATCTCTGGTGGCTGAGGAGGCGGCGTACAGGCGATGAGACGGTTGCCCCGTTGAATAAATGCAAAATGTCGATCCTAGGAATCACAATGAATGCGACGAAGGCATACTCTCACCCAAGACTTGAGCATGTTCCTAGAGGGTCTAAACCCGAACCGAGAGAACTGAAGATCAACGTTGATGCATTTTTCCATATTGATGTTTGTGCAGGTTCCCTGGAGCGGTGATTTGTGACTACTAGGGGTCCTTTATCGATGTGTCCACAGTTTATCTATCTCGCATGGCTTCCGCAACAATTGCAGAATCAATGGCCATGAGAGAAGCGCTAGCTTTGGCTAGCATCCTAGGGTGTAATGTTGTTCAAGCAGAGTCGAACTCTATGGAAACAATTGAAGCATGTAATGGAGACGAAGCATGGTGGAACAAGTTAACTATTATTTTTGTTCATATTGTCGATTCGGTTTCACAAATTGATGAAGTCAAATTCAAGCATTGTTTGAGGGAAGCAAATCGGGTTGCCCATGAATCATCTGGAGTTGCTTTTTGTAATAAAATTTCTTGTATTTGGTGTAGCAAACTCATAAACGATGTACTAATTGTTGGTGATTAATAAAGACCGCAGCAAAGTCTTCATGCTTCCCTAAAAAATACATGCATGTGGTTGGATAGTTACAAGGGTAGTGGCACCTTCAAACCCTAGATTTAACACTTTGATGTATCATAAAAGACAAAATATTTTTTTAGTGGGAGGCAACGTTTCCGTCAACATCAAGACGCTCGTGGTGAATTAAACATGCCGTATCAGTTTTTTTTGATCCAGTCTCCCGAAACTGTTTATAGAGGTAGGGTGTGTGCGCGTGTTTGTTTGTTCGTAGGCGACTAAATCTGTACTGTTTTTGAAGATTTTTTTTGTTAAAACATGCTAACATGGGATAATATCTTCTCGCGATTAGGCTAATGAGTTGGTCGTGTAAGTAAGAGAAAACATAATCTGTACTATATGCGCGCAGTACTATAATCCGATCACAGTAATCCTCGCCGATCAGTCTGCCACAATTATACAAGCCTGCAGTTGATCGCAAAACAAAGCCGACATAATGTTTGACGTCTACTCCCTCCATCCATAAATAAGTGGGCATCTAGCCCTAAATTTTATCCACAAAAGAGTACTGCTACCTTTCTATACTTTAATTGCTTCCTTCTCATCGCACGGAAATCAAACCTAATAATATTAAGCACATATTTTTCTTGTTTTCTATATACACTTACTAGCTTATTGAAGATGAAATATTTAAGGAGAAGAGATCATGTTTCCAATGTATTTTTTACTCCACTTCATAATTTGTTTTGAAAAACCTGCGTGTACACTTATTTGTGGACAGAGGGAGTATGACTTATCCTGCTGCAGTTCATATGGATTAGCTAGCATATACATCGAGTCATGTATACGTTTGGTAATGATTAGTCCATGGAGTAACAGATCTGCCTGAAGGTGTCGACGTGCTCGTCATCTAGCGCCATGAACAAGTCGACGCCGCCCTTGGCGGCGCATGATGGCACGAAGATCATAATCCCTTCGATGGGCAGGTCCGGCGGCAGGAAGGCGCATGGTGGGCCGTAGCCAAAGTCGAGGTCGTGGAAGCGGAAGCCGAGCCAGCTGTCCACCTCAAGGTCAGGGCAAAACACCATGCCCGGCGTCGCCGCCGTGGACGCTAGCTCGTCGCCGCCATCTTCGATACCGCCGCGCTCCGCTTCCCCGAAGTCGACGAACGACTGGATGTAGTCGTCGTCGACGCGCGCGACGGCGTCGCGGATGACGGCGACGACCGCGGCGTAGCTGGAGGAGAGGAGATCCCTGACCTGCATCGTCGGGAACGCCCAGAGCACCATGTTACCAAAGAAGTCCATGGGCACGGGAGGCTTTGCGCGGCCACGGCAGTTGACGGCCACCCTGACGTGCGTGAAGTCGTCCGGCGCCAGGTCCCGCGCCTCCGTGACCTTCTTCCACGCGTGCGCGAGGAGGCACTGGAAGGTGCTGCAGCGCGCGCCGACGCGGGCCTTGAGGCCGGCGACGAACTCGTCCGGGAAGTGCGCCGCGAGGTTCTCGATCCTGTCCATGGGGAGGACCTTGTAGGCGTGGGTGGAGCTGCGCTCGCCCTTGAACTCGATGTTCCGGTGGTCGAACGCCGGCGCCGGCGGGTTGCGGGCGACGACGGTGGCCGAGCGGTCGATGAAGGGCGTGGGGAGGACGGCCGCGTCGGTCCGGACGGCGGCGGCCCAGGCCGTGTAGAAGACGCTCATGGACTGGCCGTCGGCGACCTGGTGGTGGCAGGCGGTGCCGATTACCAGCCCGCCGCATGCGTACCTCGTTAGCTGCACGTTGAAGAGCGGCTCGCCCTCACGTTCCTGCAATGCAAGAGCATTACAAACATGTGTGTTTTACGTGTGGAAGTGACTTTGTTTCGGACGTGTAAATTAAAACACTCTCCTAGCTTGCTCTAAGAGCTTCGTACGTAACTACGTACCCTGTCAGCCTTGGGGTAGAGCTCGTTGATGTGCGCGGCAACGTCGTGCGCGAGCGCGTGGGCAAGATCCGCGTCGGCGGTGGCCTCGAGGACGAGCACCCCAGCGTCGTTGAGGTGGAAGCACTTCCTGCCGTGCTCGTCGGAGGCGAACCTCCCAGCGAGGTGCGGGAACCTTGCGACGGCGGCGAGGAGGCCGTCCTTGAGCGCGTCGTTGGTCGGCGCCGGCCCGTTCCAGGCGAAGACGGCCGGGATGTAGCCGTCGGTGGAGGCGCGGTCGAAGACGGTGAGCGGGACCTTCTTTCCGCCACCACGTGCCGACTCCGGCGAGGGCTCGAGCACCGTGCTCCGCATGATCTCCACCGTCACTGCCATTGCTAGCTTGGAGCTGCTTAGATAGTTCTACACTGAAGTGTAAGTGCTCGGTTAGTTTTGTGGGTTGGGAAATGTTCGTCCGTGCATGTATATATAGGGGCTTGTGTTGTTGGGCCAGTTAATGAGGATGGAGGAGCAGGAAAACGTCGAGCAACAACCACTCACGCTGGTTGGTCAAAAAATGGAGGTGGCTAACGTTGACTCCGACAGCACCAACCCCCGACGGATGTGTGGCTACTAGGTTTTGTAACGGCGCTAAAGTGTCGTTGGTCTCCTTGCAGTGCATGCATGCTATACATTCCCTCCTTACTTTTCCATGTCCATACCACTGTCGTGTTATTCGTCGTCTTCAACCTTGGCCAGCAAGTTTTGTGTGTGTGTGTCCAGATAGAGTAGAGACTTGGCAGCCTTGGTTTTGGCTGTGAGCTTCGATCGGTTCACTTTTCTTTTCAAACTCATAATCAAGGGACGCGGTATCACGTAGAGACATTACATATATCGACTGGCTTACTATGTTTTGTCTATAAGCAGACTATTTTTGGCTATAACTCCAAGTTTTTGGAAAGTTTGGTGGCATATGACTCATATCTTATAAATTAACATTGTGTTGACAAAATGTGAAAATGGATATACTCCCTCTGTCTAGGAATAAGTGTTCGTTTAGATTTTGTTCTACTCCCTCCTTCCCAATTTAGGATGCATTAGTTTTAATCGAAGTCAAAATTTATAAAGGTTGACCAACTATATATAAAAACACATTAACTTTCATAATTGCAAATGCATTGTAGTATTAAAATATATTTCTTGATGGTTCTAATAACACTGAATTGATGTTGTATATGTTCATATTTCCAGATCCACCATTTCATGAGCATGATCGACGACGAGGTGTCCCTTGCGCAGCTGGCGAGGAGTGGTGCGAGTCACGCCACTAGTCCATGAAGTCACAACTCAACCCCAAACTGAGGTGGACCGAATCCACGACATCGCCTCATACCATATCGTCCTCGAGAAGGACCATCATGCAAGGATGTGCGACATAGCCTCCTCGGACTGGTAGCATAGTGGGCACCTCATTGAGTGGGGTGGAACTTCATCCTAGGGGGAGCCCAAGATTTTCAGTTGAGCCTCCACGATGGTGATACAATTGCTCCTTTTAAGAGGATGTTGTATCGTGAGCGGGAGGAGTATCTTGCATCCGTTGTCCAATGATATGTCATCCTATCCGAAACTTATGATACTTGTACGTCTCTTAGCCTGGTCCATATCTGGGGAATTGTCATCCTTAACCTTGGCAAGGAAAGTTTGGTGTGCGTCTAGATAAACAATAGAGGCTTCGTCTGTTTAGTCTTGGTTGTTGGATTTGATCGGTTCACCGTCTTTTCAAACTCATGAATCATAATCAAGGGATGCGGTATAACGTAGGGACATCAATATGTTAGACATATCGACTGAACAATTAGGGAGTCATGTCACTGCTATATGTCGATGAATTACTATGTTTTGTCTATATGCAGACTTTTTTTCGTTATGACTCGAAGTTCTCGAAAAAGTTAGTGGCCTATGACTCATATATCCTATAAACTAACACCATCTTGACAAAATGTGAAAATGGGTTCAGTCTGAGAACAAATATGTCGACGTAATGGGAACGAGTGTCCCCACAATGCCGGACGTGTGGGTTGAGGTGTTGTTCAAGACGATAAGGCATGGAGCGCATGATGCCCTGCCAGAAGAATACAACGGGAAGCGATGCGTCGAGGATAAATACCCCTGAGGCGCGCCGAACCCATTAATCACAGTGGATACAAGAAGAGCATCCAGACCTACAAGATCTACATGTTCAGACACGAGAACACCTAGACTAGGGATCTGGCAAGGTTGGGCAGGTGAAGCTCATGCAGTAGAGCTTCTCAAATATGTCTTAGGCATTGGCCTCAAGACATCTTCAAGGAGCTCGCCTGAGGGGACCTCCCGGAAAGCTGTGAATCATTCCCGGTGGATGGCTCGGGAATCCTTGTTGGAGTACCTGCAGCGTATACGCAGCACACCCCTTCAACGACAATACCCCTGGAGAGACGCTTCGTGGGAAGGGCACATTTTTGGCTCCATGCCTCCATCGGTCTGCCATATGCGTTCCCGGGGTGCGGGACGTGTCCACCCCGGTAACGGCATGGTCAGCACTTGGCACAAGCTCCCTAGGATAGAGGTAGCGGCATTCAATGTCCCTCAGGCACAGTGCGTCCTGCCACCCTACGCACGGAAGCAGAGCCCTCTCCCGCCGGCCACCACTTGTCTAGTGTAGGTGGCGGGCATGCAGCTACTCGTGTGGTAACCCTTTGCGCTATAAAGGAGGACCAAGCCTTCTTAGCAAATGGTTGGACGGTTAGACATTTGTGGTCGGGTGTGGGGTGGTTGGACAGGTAGCAATGGAGGGGGAAGGAAGAGGGAGTGCTAGCTCCCTGTGTAAGAGAAGAACACCTTCAATCGGATCTAGACAAGTAAGACGTAGGGTTTCACCTTGTGCGGCTTAAATTTGGGTAAAAAAACCATCATGCCTCTCTGTGTTTCGCTCGACTTGAGCTGCAACGCCTCACACCTATTACAGAACAGTTACAAGTGTGAGGATCCATGGTGTACATGTTCCCGAACAAGTGATAAAATGTCCCTTTGGCCTTTGTCTTACGTCAATTGTTTGAAGTTTGACTAATTTGATAGAAAAAAGGAGCAACATACATAACATCAAATCAATATCACTAGATCCACCATAAAAGATAGATTCATAATATACTATTTTTTCATAAATATTGTTGTGTTTTGTATAAACTTGGTCAAAATTAAGAAGAGTTTGACTTAAGACAAAAATTAAAAAAGTACGATTGTTCCGGAACGTACAGAGTGGTGAACAGAAAGAAGGTGTTTTGCTATCTCCAATATAATGGAATGGTCACTTTAAGCACTCTAACATTATTTGGTTCATTAGGGTACTTAACTAGCTAGCAAAACCGTAATGAAGGACTTTACTTGTTGCAGCAAAATTGAGCTTGTCTACTTGTTACTATCCACAATTTTATCATTTGGATTCTCTTGAGTTTAAAGGGGTACAATGAATTATGGAATTTTAAATGGTGAATGCTACAATTTGTAACTGACTTAAATTTTAAGGAACCGATTTAGACATAACTAAGAAATGCACAGATGACTTCCAAAACTTTTTAAAATATGTAACTGAGGTTGAAACAACCTGCCGCTAGGTCCGTTCCTCCCCATGTCCAAACCTTTACCCGGCTACCCGTAGTGTTTGGGTCGGGTATAGATAAGCCAAAAAAAAAAAAACCCACAAATGTACGCAGTATATACTTTCATGGACCCGATAATGCTAATAGCAGCACAAATCGTACGAGAATGTAACTTGGCATTCGAACAACTAATCGGAGTTTCTAGAGCTCCTTGTACACGATGGTCAATATTGTGATATCCCGGTACGTCAGATATAGGTGTATGATCTGTTAGGATCGGATGGATGAGATGGATGGATGGTCGCAGCCTAGCTAGGTGCAAAGCTAAAGGGCTTCTAAGAAAGCGATGTGCACCTAACTAGATCCAGCTTGACGTTCTTACTTGGCTAGCTTCTTGGCCGGCCGGCTTAATTTCTTCTTCCCGAATCGATCCTGCTCCTGCTGCATGCTTACTCAAAAGTTGGCGTACGTGCGTCTCCTGTGACGCGAGCTCTCGAATATGTTCGTCTCCCTATATAAACCAGTCACGATTCAGTACCCAGGAGATGGTGACATGGTGTGAACCGACTATGTACTCTTTTTTTTTTTCCTTTTGGCCAAGAGGCGTCTGTCACTTAATTTGGCGCCCTTCATCTATGTTGGAGCGTTTGTTCCGTGATTGCTCCTCTCATAGCACTTGCGGTGTCTTCTATCCAGCATGGGTGGAAGGCCGGCTATCTTTAGCGAGCGTTTTGCAATGCAGCTTTTGTGTCAGGGCATCTCTCATGGGGCGATCCATCCCGCGCCCGCGCGTCCGGATGGGTCCAGCCGGGGCCGCGGATCCATCCCTAAAACGGATGCCCCGTGGATCGACGCAAACCCGGCCCAAATCTAGGCCGGGTTTGCATGGCCGCGGACACGAAAGGCTGGTCGCTCGGGTCCGCCCCTTGTCCGCCCCTGGCCCGCGTGTCATAGACATAAACAATTTTTTCATTAAAAAGAACCCATTACAATTTTTTAGCTACTACTTCTATCCTAAATACGTACGGGCCGGCGGCCGGCGACTCCTCGCCGGCTCGCCGTCGGGGCCATGGATTTCACTCGACGCGGGCGGCCTGTACGCGTGAGGATTCCACTCTTACGGGTTGGGTGGCGCGGCGGCGCGGCGGCGGCGGGGGCGGAGGCCTTCATCCTCCTCCTCCGTCCGCGCACCTCGGGCGCGCGCGCTCCGCCTGCGGCGGAATCATCCGCTTCCCGCATAGCTCCACCTCCTGCAGGTGGCGCGTTCCACAACGGTGCGCGCCTCCAGGGGACGCGGCGGGGGCACGGCCTCGTGGTTCTCCTGGCGCGGCGCATGCGCTCTGCCGCCGCGCTCCGCTGACTCGGCATCCTCCCGGCGCGCCGCTCGGCGAGGGCCGGATGAGGTGACGGGCTGCTCGCATAGCGAGCAGCTCGTTCTTCTGGCCGAGGAGGTCGCCTAATCGGCGGCGGCCGGCCCACCAGGTGGCCTCGTGCTCCTTCGTCACGCGCGTGAGGTCGGCGAGACGCTCCCCGATGGCGGCGTTGATGTTTGCCAGCGCGAGGTCCTCCTCGTCGACGGGCTCCTCCGCGGCGGCCGCCCCCTCCGCGGCCTCGTACCCCGCGGTCTCGTGCCGCCGTCCGCGGCCGCCTCCACCATCTCCGCGTCGCCTTCTTTGCCGCCGCCGGCAGCGACGCGGAGCGCCTCGTCGTCGGCGACCCACCGCGAGTCCGCGCGCTCCTCCTCCTCCGTCCGCGGGAACCTGGCCCGGGCGGCGAGGGAGAGCTTGGCCCACGTGGCTGCAGGTGCGCGGCATGGCACCGGAGAAGGTGGTGGGGGAGAGGATGGTGATGCGGTGAGACCGCTGCCGTCTTTTATAGCCGGCGGCCTGGCGGGAAACTTGGGCGCGGCGCGCCAATGGCGTTTTCACGCGCGGAACTTTCCGCGCGTTCCACCGCCCACCATGGCTGTCCCGTCGAGTCCTGCCATGGCGCCCGCGCAAGGAAGACGAACCACGTGGCGTCTCTTTGGGTCGCCGTTGGCGCCGCGTGCGACCAACGGACACGACGCGGCCGCTGTCCGCGCGGCCACCCAAACGGCCCAAAACGGACGGCCCAGCGCGTCCGTTTGGGTCGCCCGGTTGGAGATGCCCTCATCCACGCATGATTTGGTTTTGCCATGTGTGTGCTGATGTTCGAGTGAGTTTGGTCCTAGTTGTATTGATTTTCGTCAGGTTTCCATGAATTAACTTTTCTCTTCTCTTTTCTTCTTGATCAGTGATAGTAGTAAAAAAAATGCAAAGCGTTTAACTCGGTTAAAAAAAACCATTATGGTGAGTGGTGACTCCACCAACTCGGTATGAGGTTCTCCTTACCTCATCCTTATCTCAGATTGGCATCACCTTTTTGTGTGTATCTATGTTTCTTCATGTACCTTTGATAAGTACAATGTCTTTTGAGCAAGTGCAACGTCCATTAGTTACGATTCTATCTCAAACACACGCCGGTCCCGCCTACATTCCCCTTCAACACGTCTCGTTAAGTGGAGGGGAAGGCATCGTATCAGCAAGCTTGGAACATACTGGATACGGCCAAGTCACACGTGGGAACGGAAAGCAACGATTCCAGAGAAATTCAGACCAAAAACTTGCAAAAGCAAACGCGACGCGACGAGCCGATGTGCATATCTGCCCGGTGACTTTTAGGACCAAGACTAACGTACGGGTAGCTAGGTAGTGCGCACGCGTGTTGGTAGATGGGTGGGCGCGCAAGACTAAACGAGACCGTATAGACCAACGAACACACGGGAGATTAACTGATTTTTTTTTTTTGATAATGGGTGCTTTTATTACTTAAAGCTTAACCATTACACTCTGCATAACAAGAATGCATATCGCGGCACAAATCCATAATAAACAACCATTAGAAGTCTAAAATTCCGAGATAGAAACATCGAACAAGAAAAAAGATAAGGCGGAGACGATCCTATCAGATGATCACGCTACCATCCATTTTGGGGAAAAAAATCTTCACCATGTTCTCCAATCGTATAGACACCTCTGTAAAGACACGAGAGATAGAGGCAGATGAAGAGTGAAGGAGCGGCGCCGGGTTCGCACCCCCGCGTCGCCTCCTCCTGGCGACCGGGGGGACGAAACCCTAGCCCGCCGCCGCCGCCTCCCCCAGCCACACCTCTCCTCCTCGTCGTCCCCGGAGACGCCGCCGGTCAAAGGCCGCGACGCCGGTGAAGGGGGCGGCGGGGATTTAAGCTCTCGGCTCCTGGCGCGGCGATCGGAGGAGGAACGCCGTGCGAGGCTTGCTGGTGCCGGTGCGGCCGGGCGGGAGACGACCCTGCTCCGATCTGCTCCTCCGGAACGGCCGGGGCCAGGGCGTGGTCGACCGACGTCCGCTCTGGTGGGGGCTTGGGCACCTGAGGCGGCGGCCTCTGCGAGGGGAGGGCGGCGCGGGCCCTGGCGGCGGGGGGCGCTGGCTGGTGCTGGAGACCGCCTCCATGGTCGCGTGGGTGGCGTGGAGGTGGCGGAGGGAGCTCATGGCGCGGTGGTCACCCCGTCGTCCCTGCGTCAGATCTGAAGACGGCGGCCGGCGGCTGCGCAGTTCCCACCCCAAGGCCTTGGAGCCTGGCGTCCTCGCCGGATCCGCGGGATTTGTTGGGGTGGCAGGGTCGGGGGCTCTGGCCGGGAGAGATCCTTGGCCGGCGGGGCGGCCACGGCGTCGGCGACGTCTCAGACGCCGTCATCCTTCTTGGAGGCGATGCTGAGGTACATCCTCCTTCCCCCACCCTCCCCTTGTGCCCGGGTGAAAACCTTAGATCTACGGATTGGACGGCGACGGCGCTCTGGTGTCGTTCTTCTCCTTGGAGACGTCGCCTTGGGACGGCGGGAGGTGGGCGTTCTGCGTGTGTTGTTTGGTCTGCTGGTGGCGGCGTTTGCCGTGTCTTCTTCGGCGAGCTCTGTCTGGAAGCTGAAGTCTTTTGGGGTGCCGGTGAGGTGGCCGGTGGCGATGCTCGTTGTTCTTTGCGTGCGGTGTTCTTGTCTGGCGATGGTCCTTGGCACCCTGCCCAGGTGCTCATGCGTGCTCTAGGGTGAGCTGCTCCTCCTGCCGATGGTTCGACGCCCTGCGATCCAGGGTGAGAAGGTTGGGGCCTTCTTCGGAGGTGGAGGCGGATGGCAGGCTGGCTGAGTTGCGCCAAGACTTGATGTCGGCAGGGCTCTCCGGTGGCGAGTTGCACGGCATTGCTTCTCCTAAGCTTTGCCTCCCCCTTTAGATGGTGACATCAAGATCAAGTTGCGTTCTTTGTTATCTTTAGTGTGTTTGGTCCTTGATGTTTGTAAGCTGTTTTCAGCACTTTGTAACTCTGCCGTTGTGGCTTTATTAATTTAAAGCTGGGCCTTTTGGCCTTATGTTTAAAAAAGACACGAGAGATTAACTAATATACTCACCCCTGTTTCGAAGTAATTGAATTTCAAACTTTGTACCACACAGAAACTTTTTAAAGTTTAACCAAGTATACATATATAGTACATCGACATCTAAAACCTCAAATTAATTCCATTAGATAGATCAAAGAGTATGGTTTGGTCCAATATTTGTTCGATTTGATGTCGTATATATTAATACTGTAACATATTTTTCAGTAGACTTGGCCAAATAGAAATTTCATTAATTTTGAACGACCAAAATAACTTGCAATATTATTTAGACTTAGCTTGTATTTTCATGCGATTCATATACATGGCAACTTTTTTTTTCATGCAACTCTGTTTTTTCGTGCAGCCGAAGAACGTTGAACTTGTAGAACTGCATGTTCTAGCCAATGCAACCAAAAGACGGATTTGTTGGAAGAGACCAGTCTTGAACTCAAAACCTTGTGCCTCTGATATCATGTAAAACTGCACGCTCTAGCCAATGCAACCGAAAGACAATCTAATGGAAGAAGCTAAGCAATGCATTTATACTTCAACACAGCTGCGTTTCCTCCTGCACTTGATATGCATTTCAACCTAGTTTTTCACATTTTCGTCCAGTTAAGATTGTTATAGTGCAACAGAGATGGGACACATCTCAAACTTCTCAGATGCGTGGAGCGGTTAAATCTCATGCTCTTGAGACACGTCTCGATTGTCTAATTTCGTCTAGTTTAGATGTACTCCCTCCGATTCATATTAGTTGTCCCTAATATAGATGTATCTAGATATATTTTAGTTTTAGGTATATTCATACTAGTAGCAAGTAATATAAATTGGAGGAAGGTATCTAAATTCTCAACTGTGCTTTTCATGCAATTGAGAAGAGCTGCCCCGCCATTTCTAATTAAGTGTCGCTGTATTTTTTTTTCCAAAATCAGTGAACCTACACAATGAAATTTGTCTAATCTAGATCAAAGTTGGATACCTAATCTGAAATGGAGGAATTACATGCGTTTGTAAACTGCACCATTTACTTGTCAGAGAAATTGGTACACGTTTACCACGTGGTTGCTCCCAAGACTAATTTCCCATTCCACCATCATGTTCACCCAATCAAAAAAAAATGTTGAAACGGGAAAAAACGTTTTGCATCAATCTATTAATTACGGAGAAGTTTTACAAGGCCGGAGCTTTTAAGATAGACAAGTTTACTCTCCCGGCATCAAATCACCCAAACGCTTGGCACCCGCCAAAACCCAAAGATGGGCCTCATATTTGATCCTATCGAAGACTACAAAGGAAGGATTGTTTCTTTTGAAAAAATCTTACATTACGTTCACTCCAAATTTCCCACGAGACGAGCAAAGCGAGGGAAGCCATGGCTTTCCGGTTTGGGGTAGTCCCTCCCGACATCATGTCCCACCACTCCGAAATTGTGAGACCCGCCCAATTGGTAGGATGAAGCTCGGCAATGCCCAACCAATCCTTAACGCGGCCCAAAATGCGCGTGGAGTAGCGGCAGTGGATGAAAAGGTGGTCGATTGTTTCCGTACATAGCTTGCAAAGGAGGCAAAGCCCACAGTCTAGCCACCCTTTCTTTTGTAAATGATCCGCCGTACAAATTTTATTTTGGTTCGCAAGCCACGCAAAGAACTTGACTTTGGGAGGCGCCCAAGCTTTCCAAATGTACTTGTTCATGGGCGAAGCGATGTACCCGAGAAATTGCACCTCATAAGCGGACTTAGCCGAGTATTCTCCATTAGGCGTAAGCCTCCAAACAATGTCATCTTCTTGGTCGCCGCGAAGATTAACGCTTGCAATAAGAGACCAAAGCTCCACAAATTATGAGAAGTGCTCCATGGTGAAGGGGCGAGACAAATCAATCTTTGCCACCCAAAGTTGCTCATGTAAGGCTTGCGAGACTTTCAAACTCTTTCTTTTGGACGAAGCAAAGATAAGAGGTGCAATCTCGATCGGTTTCGTACCATTCAACCAAGGGGCATGCCAAAAAGGCGTCTTCCTACCATTCCCATATCCCACCCAAAAAAAATCGGGGATTTTCCACTCAAGCCATGGCCACCGCAGACGGAGGGCCATTGCAAATTTTCCCATATGAAGAACCCCGAGGCCTCCAAACTTCTTGGGACGACACACCGTCTCCCAATTGACCTTGCACTTGGCCCCGGTGGTAGTTTCCTTCGCGGACCAAAGGAATGCCCTTTCAATCTTGTTGACGTACTTTAGGGTCTCCGGAGGAATGTTGAGAGGGGTTAGGTGGTAGATGGCTTGGGAAGCGATGACCGACTTGACCAAGGTGGTAAGGCCGACCATGGTTACATATTTGCCATTCCATGTGGGAAGCTTTCCCGCGCACTTGTCTTCAAGGTGTTGAAAGTCGACTTTTTTATGCATCTCACCGAAAACGGCAACCCAAGGTAGCGTAGGGGGGAAGAAGCATGTGCGGCCAGAATTCCCTCAAGAATGTCGTTGAGGTGAACCTCCCCACATCTAATTGGGACGACGAAGTTTTTTTGGAAGTTGGTCACCTCACCGACGGATTCAAGGATAGTCACCAAAGCTTGGATATCCTATTTAATGGGAGCCACAAAGACCGCCGCAACATCTGCATAGAGGCATGTCCGCAAAATGGTTCCCCTACACCGTAACTTGTGAAGGAGCCTAAGAGTTGTAGCATTCTCAAGGATTTGTGCAAGTTGGTCGATGGCGAGGACGAAAAGGAGGGTCGAAAGAGGATACCCTTGGCGCAAGCCGCACCCATGCAAGATTGGAGCGTCGGGCACCCCGTTGGTGAGAACTCTCGAGGTGGCGATGGTGAACAGGGCCATGATCCAATTGCGGAAGCGAGAAGGGAAACCACGGCGTTGAAGAGGGTCGACAATGTACTCCCACCTAACGGAATCAAAGGCCTTACGGATGTCAAGTTTTAAGA
The DNA here is from genome assembly GCA_030979885.1 of Lolium multiflorum. Lineage (NCBI taxonomy): Eukaryota > Viridiplantae > Streptophyta > Magnoliopsida > Poales > Poaceae > Lolium > Lolium multiflorum. Next base: position 87,610,830 of record CM061747.1, read on the forward strand.
GGAGGTCGCGGTTTTGCTCTTGTGAAGCCGCGTCGCAAGGTTTTTAAAGTACAAGAAGTTATCATGGATACTTCGCTTCTTGATGAATGCGCTTTGGGCATTGGAAACAAGATCATCCATCAACGGCCAAAGATGGATAGCAAGCATCTTTGCGATTATCTTGGCAACCCCATGTATCAAGCTAATGGGGCGATAGTCGGCTATGTCTTCGGCCCCATCTTTCTTAGGCAAAAGGGCGATGTTGGCGGAGTTGAGCCAATAAAGGTTTTCTTAGTGAAGGCTTCCAAAAAGGTGTATGACGTTCATCAAATCTGTTTTAATGGTTTCCCAACATCTCTTGAAGAAGGCACCGTTGAACCCATCCAGCCCCGGGGCTTTATCCTTGGGCATTTGGTTGATGGCCTTCCTAACCTCATCCTCCGAGAAAGGAAGCCCAAGGCAATCTAAATCCGGATCTTCAAAAAGAATTTCGCCCCAATTGAAGTCATGCGTGCGGGATTTCTCATTTAATGGTACCTACAGAATGAAGATGCTTCAAATTGGACGTTTTATTATTTAAGTTCAGAAATTATTAGTATTTCACGGTCACGCAAGAAATAGCAAAGCCGCTCTTGCTACCACCTGTGGTTGTAGGTGTCATCTGCTTCGTCGGTGTCATGATCTGACAGAATGTGCCCACGGTTGTCTGAGTTTGCAAAATTGCAATCATAATTCATAACTATGTGTTTTTTTTATTTGGTACTTTTTGGGAGAGAGTATTTTCAGTACGAATAAATTTACATAAATATGTAACAGTGTACACTGATAGACTAATTGTTGGATAAAGAGTAATCATAAACAATCAAAATTGTGGGACAGAGCCACAGAGGGATCAGACATAGATAGTTACTGATTGACCTAATGGGCTAGTGTTGTGGTAACAACCCACTCATGCAGGTCATGATTACCGAATGGATAGATAGTTGTATTGTAAAAAAGAGAAGATGTGGTAACTAACGGAATTAGTTGACTGTGGTGCGACTCCTATCATATCATTCTGGTGCATTATGCGCGTATGCATAGTCCAAGCAAAAAAAGCAAGAGAAAATTCGCCCTATGGAAGCGATCAAGCGAGAGATAATGCGCACAACTAAAAGCATCATGCGTCGAGAACAAGTCGTCAATCTTGCATTGTTCCAACGCCCGAGGAAAATCAGATCCAGATTACTAAATTGTCGCAACTGATAATTCTCCGCGTGCATATATAGTTTAAGCATGGAAAGTAAATAACGCATGACTACTGCTGGTCCATTGGGGAGACAACACCTGGACAGTCTTTAATACTGTATATAATATTGCACATTTACATGGTACTGCAAAACAAGCAGGCAGGGGGAAAAAAACCTACTCCCTGGGTTTCCATAATCACATAATACACCAAAATCCAAACTGAGATCAAACCATCCATCACAAGTTTACAGATTTTCATTACATGCTCCTGCTTCTTTATTCTTTGGTGCCTCGTATGTTTTTCTTCAATGTTTCAGTGTTACATGGGCAAAAAGAGAAGCACACACACGATTGAAAGGGGGAACCTAGTTCAAATACAGCTAATGGAGGACAAGTATGAAGAAATATTTTACTTTCGAAAACGAATAGAACATGTGTGGTCTGTACATAAAGCACTACGAAAAGATTTGCTGGATGACTGTCTCTGCATCTCCACTGTACTGCATGAGCAGTTGGATGGCATCCGCCCTTGGCAAAGCAAGGAATTCCTGCAAACAGGAGATGTAACTAGGCAGTTAACTCATGGATCATATATGTAGGTTAGAAGATGGGGTACTCATAGAGTTAGCTTGCTAGTTGCTGCAGATCAACATGCATAAGCATATCATTGTGGTACCAATAAATAAACTAGAGAATTCAACATTACCCCACTCTAGATCTATTCATTTTTTAACAAAAGCAATCTGTATGAACTTCCTTTGTTTGGATAAGTTGTAGAAAATATGAACCACAAACGTGTATTGCCTCAGTTCCTAATTTGATGACACTTTGAGCCAGTTAGCTGCAAATGCTTCACAGTATCTCCCTGTGGTCGTTCACTCATCTTCATTCAAAAAGTAGTGGTCAAAGCTGCATATTGAAGATTATGCAAATTTAAAACTATCATCTATGCTAGAACCCAAGAAGTACTTGGAAAGGATGCCATGTGAAGCCGTAAGCTGCAATTCATTGAGTTCCATAGTTTTCAATTTACCGTCAGGAATTTCATAACTGGAAAAATGTGTAACATAGAGCAAGGTTAGAAGTTCTCCCTAACAAAGTTTTTGTAATATCCAACTTAGATCAACTCATTATAGTCACCTTGCAATTACAGCCACTTTCGCCATGTCTTAATTCCTGTAATCACCTATTGTTAATTTCTGCATGTTTATTGGAATCAATAAATTTAAGTTTTCAGCTTGGTACTGTTATTGCATTAACTAACTTTTCAAATATCAAACTGTGGGAACTAATGTTTAGATTGAGAATTGGAGTCTTCCACTGGGGAAAAGCCATTTTGCAGAAGTTAATTCAGTTAGGAATGTGAAAAAAATGGTTCCATTAAGAATGGTATAAAAGGAGAAGATCCCTCACTACAAGTAGGCGGCCCATCAGGAGAAGACAGCACACCAGGAGAAGGCGGTGCAGCCACATAAGATGCTGCATCTCGAGCATCCAGAACTCATGAACGGCGAATGCAGCGAAAAGGAAAGAAGGGAACAACGCAAAGGCCCAGATTAGAGCACAACACAACTTCTACCTCTCCAAACTCAGTGTTGGTGACATACCATGTAGTTTGAGGGGGGGGTAGTTTATACTTTCCATTGCTGTTGTGCTATTTTTTCTATTATATAAGCGGTTTCCTACATCCTCGACATGTACATGTATATATACTGGTTCTTAGCCTAATGGAAATATAATTTACATATTTTCTCACAGAAAAGCAATAAATCCCCTCTGTAAAGAAGGTAAATGGGTCTCCTCACACCAAAGATAATCCTTGACTAACAGTCAATGGTGTCATGGAAGGCATAGTTCCAATAAGTGATGACACATGAATGATAACGAGTAATTCGATCGCATATATCATGCAAGGAGCTAATCAGCGGTAAATAAGGAATTTTCTTAAGATATATACCACTTACCATAACTTTGATTATAGCACTTTCATCACAGGCAACTTCTGACAGCGCTTGAGGGCTACTACCTTCATCTGGAACCTTGCCACTTGAGCATGTTGTGATTTGAGAAGAACCATTTCCACATTCATCTGTTGGAGCTTTGGACATACTGTGACTCACAGATGGATCAATCTCTTTTAGAGAATCAATTTTCAAAAAATGATCAAAATGGTCTTTGCACATCTGAAGTTTAAACCATTCAGTGTGTGTATGAAGTGTTGTCCTGATTATCTTCATCAACTGAGGTTCCTCAATACCAAGCCTCCTGCTTATTGCAAGCTACAGAAGGAAAGATGTCATGATACAGCTCCCGATTCCTTCACTTCGACTACAGAAACTTCAACCTAAAGCATAGTTTGACTTGTACTGTTGCTGATAACCAACCACACAAGGCATGATGTGTGTTTCATCATGTTTGTGAGAAGATAAGGCACAAAACCGAAATCTAATACAGTGAATACCCAAGCGCGGAGAAACTACCAGATGGGTGGGACTTTGAATCAACTTACAACATATATAAAAATAGAAACATACCTGTAGAGAACTTGCAAGAACAGGCAAGGATACTGCCTTTGTGAGTACATTTTCACTGGGTTGTATGAGTGTTACCAAAGTTTCCTTCAAAGGCTTCAGTAAAGCTTGGTTACTGGCAGCAATAGGTCCCAGATGAGAGGATGCAACCTTGAGAGCAGCTACATGATCACCACCAGCTACTAGCTTAAGAAACTCAACCTGAAACAGTAAAAAATTCAAAGATGTGTAAGGTACCCCTTCCTACCTATAACTAGAAGTCCTACAGACTAATACGATCCCATTGTAGGACTTCACCTGTTTTAGCTGAAACAGAAGAACAGGATTTTGGGTGAAAAAACCAGGATCTATGTCGTTTATTTCATCCACAACTTTAGAAGCCATTCCTTTTCTTGTGAGGTCCCTCATCTCCAAAATAACCTCATACTTCTGATCTTGCATATCCCTAGTATCAGAAAAAACAGAATCTGCCACCAGGTCCTAAAACAAGGAAATCGTCATCCATAAAAAAATGGTCTAGGATCTTGCAAGAATGATGAATTGAAAATAAAGCTTACCTGTTTCTGTATCAGAACATCTTCGTCCATGTCAAAGGAAGGAGACAAGATTTCACGATCTCCATCCGCTGGCGTCTCACAAGCATAATTCAGATCATCTGATCGACCTCTCCATCTCTTTCGTCTTCCCTGCCCTGATGTACTACTTCTATCCTTTCGTATTCTCTTGGACCAGGAATCATGATAGGTAATATCACTGGTGCTACAACCGCCATTCTGATTGTCAGCCATCTCACATTCAAGATGTGTTTCACTATTGGCTCTTTGTTTATTTATGGAACTAACATCAGTGTTTTGACTACATTTCAAGTCAGAAGTTCCTACAGAATACCAAAACAAAATGGTCTGCTTTAGTGCTGCATAGGACCAAAATGATAGTTCCAAGAGCTAGCAAGCAGTAGACCACTACAGGAAAGAACATATTTGAAGCAACTCCCTCTGTCCGGAATTAACTCAGCCACATTTGTCTAGATTCACATGTATCTAGACATGTTTAGTGTGTCAGTTAATTCCGGACTGAGGGAGTATTAAAATTGTAAAGTAGGCTCAAGTACAGGTTCAGTCATATACCAGGAAGGGCATGAGAACAGCCTTCAACAATTCCCCTGTATACACAGTACTCATGTACAAGTTTATCCAGAAGTGACAGGTCCATCTTCATTCGGCATAGTTCATTCTGGCCATTTCACGGAAAGTAAATTTTACATTGCAGATGTGGGGCATTGAGGAAGATACAAGGAACTATTGCTGAAATAAATACAAACCAAAAACTAGCCATGCCATGATGTATATTAAATAATAAATCAATAAGCACACATCAGTAGCTTCACCTTTCTCCTTGCATATCAAAACCACATCTTTACTCTCTAAAGTTTTCACCCAATCATGCAATTGCTTTCTAATGAAATCAGCCATGCTAGCTAGTGCTCCTTGCCTACAGCACGCATACAACTGCTACCCACCCGAGAAATGCTCAACGAAATGACAGAACAAACATGGACTGTCGCACCATAGAACATTGCTGTGTGGGAAGTAACGCAGTGATTTCTGGAACAAAAGGCGGCCGCAGTGCATCTCAATCGAAGGCACAGCTGCATGAATCGGTTCTGATGTTCTGTTGCAGGTCTCTCAGCAAATCTGACTCTGACAGGGGATCCACATGACCGGATGGCAAAGGAGACGGGCCCAAAAAATGGATCCTGACGCTGCTCGTGCACATTCTTCATTCTGCCCGTGGCCTCGCCTCAGCTGTAGTTCACACTACTCGTTCACACTACTGGAACAAGCATATGTGGGAGAAGTAATAGTTTTCATAGCTATCGGAGGGAAAGCAGACAATACTATTGTAGGTATCGTTTGGTGTTTCGACTTCAACGATTGCTCAAAGGTGTAAGATGTACTTGATCCACAATTGTTATTCCCCAACATTGATAATAGCGCTGTGCTTAACATCCCATTTGAAAGAGTAACAATCATGCTTACTAAAGAGTGCAACTTTTACGCACATAAAAGATTAGAAGCAACTTTGGTCTTTCTAAGGCACTCCCTCCATCCCAAAATTTAAGGTGCCCTTAAATTTCGCTGGTCAACAATTGCAAATTTCACCATGATTTGTACTCATAATATGTCCACAAAATTTGTAGAAATATATACTCCCTCCGATCCGGAAAAAGTGTCCGGCTGTTAGTGTAACTACGTTTTGCAGTTAAAACCATTTAACACTCAGCATTTAGGGCTTGTCTTGGAACGGAGCGTGGCAAAGCGTTTTGGAAGCTGGTCTGTCAGACCATGCATGCATACTTGTATTGGACCGGTCTCCCTCCCCACATTGATGCGTGCCATTGAATTAATGCGGCCAGACGTTATTAATGCAAAGGAGTGCGGGTTGAGGAAAATATAACTACAGGGTTCTTTTCGCAAAAAGATCCGTCCGACATTTTTTTCGGATCGGAGGGAGTATATGAAATGAAAGAGATTTGCAACACGGATGCAATGATCCATGAAATAGATAAATAGTTCATACTCAATAAGGTTTTGTATTAAAACCTGAAATGCTTGATATAGATCTCCTTTTGCAAACTTTAAGCTGTCAACAGCGCCTTGCCTTGTCAACTCAACTGCATGTGCTAGGGCTTGAACATCAACCTGATAGCCGATTATTAAAAAGCTGGAATATGGATCATAGTATATTAATTAATTACTGAGAAATGCTTGCCTCGTCAAATGGAGGTGCTTCTACTGAACATTCCTGAGGAACTGCAGGTAGATCACGGTCCTCAAAGAGTAGACGCTCAGTCAGATCAGATATAGGTGATGAAACTCCTTGACGCGAGCAAAATACTTTGTGAATGCTTTTCAAAATTTCAGATCGTCAGAATGGTGAGAAAGTAGCCTAGCAACCAAGGTTAATAGAGATGATGATGTAACAATTATATACCTTATTAAGTACCGTAAGGTCATTGAGAGAATAGGATCATAAGCCTGTAGCTGAGCTCTTAATATGGATGACAGCAACCCAGCAAGTTCAAATCTCCTCTTTATAGACCACTGCCAAGCAAACCATTTCAAAAGGAAGAAGTAGGTCATATATCAAACAATTACAGCATAACAGTAGTGCAATAAAGCTGAATATGTAAAATAGCAGACTGCCATCATAAAATAGAAGTTCCAAGAAACAACAAATGACTACTCACAGAATAGGATATGCTCAAGCAGAATGATGAGGACATATAAGCTACCTGTAATCATTTTTGAAAAGTGAATAAGGACAGCAGGATCATGCATACCTCATTGGTGACCGGGGAAGATTGATCATCTTTGTCATATATCAAAACCAGCAGTATATGCTTGAATTCCTCGTAAGCTTCCTTTAGAACATACCAAAACACCAATATTGATTATGCGAACAGAAATAAAATTTAATGAAAAAATAAGATACAGGTGACTAAATTTCTGTATGGATATGTAGGAACTGAAAAATAATAAAGCACTTCCTCTGTTCTATAGTTCTTGCCGTCATTGTAATTCGAATTTGAACTAAGACCAAGACAAAAATTATGGAACGGAGGGAGTACTAAATTTGTATAACAGGTTTCCTAGCATTAATGATAGGATATGCATGTTTGGATGCAACAGCCTCCTCAACGCGGTGGTGGAAATCGGAATCAACAATAATTAGCCCGGCAGGAGTAACAGCAAAAATGAGATGCCGGAGCTCCAAAATGCTTTTCAATTAGTCTGTAATGAGATATGTTACTTATCAGAGTTTACTCGTCCATCAGTTATAATTTTCTCAATTAGATCAGCTTCTCAGAGCTCACACACACGGCCGCGCCCACACACACACACAGCACCATTGTACTTCAAGTCATCATCATACAAACCCAATGCGGTGGATGTTTTACCCTTAGTTCATAACACGTCCATCTGAAAGGAAGCAGGATATCTTGTTTTCGTATTTATGTTCAATGTATGCATGTCTAACAGCATTAAATTTGCAATCCCCGGGCTGGAAAAGGAAAGAAACTGGCAACTATGATACGTGATAAACAATGAAACATTCTCAAATAGGAATGGTCTAGCGCAGAAGCCTCTGATAATTCATTTTTCTTTTAAAAGTGTGTTACTGCTTGGTAGGCAGAAGGAAATATAATCGTACACAAGAACTTAGTGGAAGTAATAAAAGGATTTTACTGTGGCATCTTACTGCAATAAATTAAATCAAACTTATTATCAGTAAAGTAGCTGTTTCAAATGAAAGAAGGCTAGATGGATCTTTCAACAGCTAAGCTCTGTTTATCACACGGAAGGCCACTCCTATGGAACACCGATATTAAAATTGACACCACCAGCTAACCTCTAGAGTTAGCCTTTACCATTTAAATTTTATTCTAAACATAGTCACGCTAACGGCTATAACCTCTCTAGTTAGCCTCAGATTTAATTAAACCTCATGAAAATCAGATAGCTAGAATGTATATTCTTTGAAAATAAACAGTGAAACAAAACGTAAACAAATCTATCACGGAGTTACCCTACAGGAGAACAAACACATTTTGTGGCATATTCATTTACTCCATTAAGAGAATTTGAGGTATTACATTTAGGAAAAGTTGCTCTTGTAACACTCCTTAAATTCTACTATTTCTTGTAAACCTCCAAAAAGCGAGTTTGCACTTTTAGAATATGCCACTGCATAGTTACACCGTTATTGTCCATCTAGCAATCCGTCCTATTTTGCCAATTCAGGTCGTCAAAATATCACCAACAGCTCATATCAGATCTTTGGTTAACAGATTGAACCGAGGAATAAAAAGACTAATCCCCTGTTCATTTTCATTAGTCGCTCGGCTGCGCAGGAGGGTAAAGCACTAAAATCGTCATTCCTGCGGCAACATCAGGATACGGCTACATTCTGAGCAGGTAGTCATGCATATATGCTGCTAGTGGTCCTGTGACCAAATGAGGGAAAAGAATAATGGTGAGACCCACACTTATGGATCAGAGGTAGGAGACGTGTCTTATTTTATGATTAGATTGGAGGACAAAACAGGTTTAACCAAAGATTGGGTAACAGTGGTGGAGGCGAGGAGCCTGATGGAGAACACAGTAGGGAAAAAACTAATTGAGTGTTATATGAACAAAAGCTGGATAACTCTGGCGGTATTTTACAAATTATTTTCAGGAGTATTTTCAGAAGGGATTAACCCTTGTTAGTCTGTAACATTAACAAAAGCTACATCCTAAGTTTCAGCCGCGTCAACAAGATATTGGGCACCATAAATGTAGCTGCTGGTCACCCGGTCTACCACAATGATACGAGGAGTGGTATAATTTAGTTGTTGAGTAAACGAGAAGACAACCTTAATTGCACACACAAAAATATTATTCGATATTCTTTCGTCTACCTTCCTTTCACCCTTTCAAACTTCAAAGTTCCAAGCTAGTAGTTACTGAGCTCGTAGCGATGCGTCTCCATACAAAATAACTATGCACAAAGTACCGCAATAGTGCTTTGTATCAGATTATGTTGGATCAACAGTCTCCAAACTATGTCCACAGCACAACCAGCCCATTCGCCCACTTTATTAATGAAAACATTGCAAAATTAAATATGGTATCAGATCATTGTACTATATTGGATCCCCTTCAATATTATTTTACACTTGATGAAGAACTCTACTTGCAGATAGCAATGTGTGACACTCAAAAAGAGGTAGCTCTACTCAAAGTTTTATACCCGAAAGAATGACGTGTTAAAAGAGGTTAGCAAACAATTGATGCGATCCACACTCAACACAAAATCAATCAGTTGGCATCCAATTCATGGTCCGCTAACACCGAAAGCGGGCAGAATAAGGTCGGAAGAAGGGAGTCGATGAAGCACTTACCGGGTAGGCGTCGAGGGCACAAGGCGCGAGAGCTGTGCGGAGGCAATCCAGCGCCGCTTCCCTGTCTGCCTCCGTACCCCTCCTGACCAGCTCAACGAATCTCTGCACAAGGACACAATCAAAAATCCTGCCTCAGAGAGAGAGAGCGAGAGAGAGAGAGAGAGAGTTGTTGTACCTGCTTGTGGAGGTGGAAGAGGAGTCGGTGATCGAGAAGCGCGGCAGGGGCGTGAGCTCGGAGGAGCGCGAGGGCGGCGTCGACGTCACCAGCCTCGAGCGCGCGACGGGCCAGGCGGATGAGGATGCGCGAGCAGTAAGAAGAGGAGGTGGAGGTGGATGGGGATGAGGAGGAGGTGGAGGTGGCTGTGGTGGTGGAGGAGGATGGGGATGAGGGCGGCGATGGGGAAGCGGATGGGGCGATGAGGCGGTCGGATCTGACAAAGTCGAGAACGAGGGCGTCGAGAGAATCCCAGTTGACGGGCGGCGGCGAATCCGAAGGAGACGGAGACGGAGACGGCGACGGGGTTGGCAGGTCCATCGCCGGCGGGGAGGCGGAGGCGGCGGTGGCGTGGGGCTAAGGAGGAACGGGCTTGGGGAGTTTGGGGATGATGAAGTCGGTGGAAGGTTAAGAAGGTCGGGTGCCTACGTGTAAGGAAAGCCAAGTCTCATAAGTTGATACGCATCTGGATGCTAGAGTAAACGAACCATAAGTTGCATAATATCAGTTGTATCTCTCTTTAACTGGTTTTTGTTTTCTTGATAAATATATACTCTACTTATTATTTTGTTCCTAATAATAAACATTTTGGCAGTTCAATTGGAATTGTCAAAACATTTTACATTAAGGAACTAAGGTAGTGCATAAATGCCTCTAGATGCCTCATATAAAAATTGTGCAAATAAGGAACATTTTTCATAGTATGTTATTATTCATAGAAATAATACGAGTTAGTGCTTTTTTTTATTCCACGATGCTACCAATGGTGTAGTATCCCTGTGGCGCACTTTCGGTTGCCACGCATGGTGTAGTACTGTTGTGGCGCACCTATGGCGCATATTTTATGCTACTTATGGCGCACTGCGTGGTGCGCCATTGGTAGTGTGTCTTACCAGTGGAGCACAGCGTGGTGCGCCACTGCTAATAGTTAGCAGTGGCGTGACAGTAGTGGCGCACCTAGGTGCGCCACTGATAGCCTATTTTCTAGTAGTGAAAACAACATCAATAGAGCAGCTAAGGACTTGCAAGCAGAAGCCGGATGAATCGATGAGAACATACATTTAGTGGTGGAGTATCATCAAAAACTCGGCTGAGCACGTATCTGATGAAAGAGCAATCAACGCGTTTGTTGAAGGGATCCGAAGGAGGGACCTTTAACGGGCATGGTCAAGTTGACTACGCTCGGAAAGGCGGTTCCAGGGGCTTTAACGGGCATCGGTACGGGCAAGCCCTCCGCACGTACCACATGCGGTTGCGTTCCCGAGGTCAAACACTATAAAAGTCGTGAAGGGACCGACGCTAAAAAGAGAACCATTCATCGCCAAACAGAGCCGCCATCCACCAGATTCATCTGCAACACACCGAAGGAGATCCATCACCATAGTTCATCCATTCCAGCTCCCATCTCCTCCATAGCCATAGCCATCACCATTGTAATAGAGATCTCCTTGAGAATCGGCGATCATTGTAAGAATATTATGATTTCAATCTAAGTATTTTGCACAATGATTTCTATCTTTGTATTTGATCTTGATATTATGTGTGAGTAGTCCTCATGGGCTGCGGGTTGGGGTGAATCCTCGCAGCAATCATGTGCATCTATTCATATGTTTATGCGTAAGGATTGAATAGGAGTTTTGCGATCTTGTATCCTTGTCTCTTTGCCTCGTCTTGATGATCTTCAGGTACCCATATCATTCGAGTCGATCAAGGGATGAGGTGGGATGAGTGGAGAACGGCATGCTACCGCTCTGTGATAGAAAGGGAAAAGTAACGGTACATATTTAGTGATTCATTTTTTTAGATAAAAGGCAAGGACTGCCCGACTTTAAATTAATAAAGCCCTCAGGTTCAACACAACAGGTAAGGATTACATGTTGCGGCACAAAAGCTTGGCCAAAGAGACAGACAAGTTTAAAACAACAGCAAAAGCAGCGGTCATGGCTGGAACAACACTGCTACTCCAAAGAGACTCAGGTGTCTTGGTCACACCTTCTTGGGTTGGTTGCGTCGTGTAGAAGCTTGAGCTCGGCGATCGCATGCTCGATCCAGGGCTGATCCAGAGGCTTTGCCAGGGGCATCCACATCTGTAGAAACAGCATAGTTTTGAAGATGATGTTAGCGGGGTGATTCATAAACTTGGATTCGATGGTCATCTTGTTTCTAAAAAGCCAAAGGGCCCAAGATTGTGCAGTGAAAAGCAGCCAAACGCATCTTCTTAATCTACCCGAGAGACTAGAGATAATAGCGTAAAGTTGAGCAAAATTAGCGGGACACCAGCTGCAGCCCAGCAGCTCGCGGGCAACGCTCCAAGCAAACATCGCCTGGGAACAAGAGAAAAATATATGCGCCGCATCTTCCGGTCTGCCACACAGTTTGCAACAGCCATTGTCTGGCCCCTGCCGAGTGGCAATGTTGATGCATGTGGGCAACTTGTCAAGGACTAGCTGCCACGAAAAGATTTTGATCTTGAGCGGGAGACGAGCCGACCAGACATCCCGAAAATGTGCGAAAGAAGCACCTTGCGCCAGTTTCAGATACATGGATCGGACTGAAAAACAAACCGAAGGTTCTAGGGACCAAGACACCCTATCTTGCCCAAGGGAGAGGTTGGTTTGCTCGATGATGATCCTCAGCTGCTGCCAGGCTTCCAAGCCCTGCGGGTCAAGCAATCTTCGGAAGGACAGGGTGCCCCACATCCACACACCTGATCCACCGTGCTCATCTGCGAGTTAGCAATGCTGAAAAGCTTGGGAAATCTATCCTTGAGAGCCACCTGGCCTGTCCATTTGTCCATCCAAAATTGTGTACGCCTTCCATCACGGATCTCAAACTTGGCCCCAACTTTGAAGAGATGCTTAATCTTTTGGAGGCTACGCCAGAATTGGGAATCCCCTTGTCCCGTTCCCTCAAAGATGTTATTGGCGGAGTTGTATTTTGCTGATGATCTGAGCCCAGATAGGGTTTTCAGTTTGGTACAGCTTCCAAATCCACTTGAGCATCAGAGCCACATTCATTTTTTTGGAGTTAAGGAGCCCCAGTCCTCCACACTCCTTGGGTCTACAGACTGCAGGCCAGTTGACCAGATGATAGCGCCTCTTAGGGTCCGTGCCCTCCCAGTAAAATCTGGCCCGCTGTGAATTGAACTTTGAATGGATACCATCTTGAAGCAGGAACAAACCCATCGCAAACTGGGGCAAACTGGCCAAGCAGGAATTGGAAAGAATGAGCCACCCTCCCGACGACATGAATTTGCCCCACCACGGCTCAACCCTGCCGGCCAGCTTACGAACCAAAAAAACCATTGCTCCATGGTGAGCTTCCGATCAGAAATGGGGAGACCCAAGTAAATGAAAGGGAAGGAACCGAGCTTGTAGTTGAGCCTATCTGCGATCTGCTGTTTCCGAGCAATTGAGGTCCCCATGACCACAACTTCAGATTTGTGGTAATTAATCTTTAGGTCTGACATATCCTCAAAGCACATGAGCAGAAACTTCAAATTGGAAATGTGAGTGTCATCATCTTGGATCATGATGAGGGTACCGTCCGCGTACTGTAAATGCGTAATCCCTCCCGGGATCAAGTGTGGAACCACTCCCGCTATGTGACCCGCCGCAGCCGCTGAGGATAGGATGTTCGACAGCGCCTCCGCCATGAAGTTCAAGAGCAAGGGAGAGAGGGGGTCCCCTTGTCTGACCCCTCTCTTGTTCCTAAAGAAGGGTCCCACTTCTCCATTGATAGCAATCGTCGTCTGTCCTCCCATGACAAGATGCGAGATGCGATGGATGACCCCCGCGTCAAAGCCCTTCGCCCTAAGGACCTCCAGCAGGAAATTCCAGTTGACACGGTCGTAAGCTTTCTCGAAGTCGAGTTTTAACAGGATGCACCCTTGTTTCTGGACTTTCATCTCGTGAACAATCTCATGAAGGGCCAAGACCCCATCAAGGATGAATTTGCCCTTAATAAACGCTGTTTGGTTTGGGCTAATGATGCGGTGAGCGATGGGATCAAGCTTGGTTGCCATGGCTTTGGATATAATCTTGAAGATCACGTTGATCAAAGCAACAGGCCTAAACTGCGTAATTCTATCCGCCCCTAAACTGTGTAATTATGTCCGCCCCAGGGACCTTTGGGATGAGCGAGAGAATCCCGAAATTGAGTCCCGCAATGTCAGTCCTGCCAAGGATGAAGTCGTTGAGGATGTGAAGCACTCCCATCTTATCTAAGCCACAGAATTTCTTGAAGAAGAAGACCGGGAACCCATCCGGGCCTGGAGCGGTGTCCGATTTCATGTCCATGACGATTGCTTCCAACTCCTTCCCCGAAAAGGTACGCATCAAATTCTCATTCTCTTCTTGGGATACTCTGGCGTTTGATCCCCAAGCATTGGGGTATAACCCACACACCCTAGCCTCCTCCGATCCGAGAAGCTGACGATAAAACTCATATATATGTTGTTGGATGAGCCTTTTGTCCGTGTTCACCCCTTGATCCGACACCAGTGAGGAGATGCAACATTTCCTGCGGCGCCCATTCGCCATCGCATGGAAGTATTTGGTGTTGGTGTCACCATGTAGCACCCAGCGCACCCGACCCCTTTGCCTCCAGTACTCCTCTTCCGCACGGAACACCTCAAGCAGTTGGTCCTCCAAGTGATAGTGAAACGCCCATTCTTCTTCATCAATTCCAACCGCATCAGCTTTGTCATCGAGACTCTTGATTTGAGCCAGCAGGTTCTGCTTCATATCCCTGGTCTCTTTGCCTTTATTCGCATTCCAGCCTCTTAGGTGTTGTCTCAGACCCGCACTCATGAAACTACACCAATCTACGATGTCTCTCCCTCCCACCCTATTGGCAAGGGAGAACCAAACAGCTTCCAAGGAGGCCTGAAAACCTTGGAGCTCTAACCAACTCGACTCGAAGAAGAATCTGTTGCTCCTGGGTGGATTCCCTTCACCGGAGTCAAAGATAAGCGGGGTGTGATCGGAGCCGAGGCTGGTCTCCGCCGCGACCATACACAGCGGGAAGTGCAACTCTAGCTCAGGGGAGATGAACACCCGATCTAGCACACACCTTACAGGATTGATCTGTTTGTTGGTCCAAGTGTAACGCGCCCCTGTGCGCGGAATCTCCCGCAAGCCCCAGCTTGCGATATGCTCATTGAACAAGTCCATTCTTGACCAATTAAGCCTATCATTGTTCTTGTCGTGAGCCGCCCTGATCAGGTTGAAATCCCCTCCCATGATGATAGGTATGTCCGTGGCGTTGATCTTATTGTACACCTCCTCCAAGAACTCCGCCGAGCGGGAGTGATCGGCGGGTCCATAGATGCCCATGACTCTGCACCGAAGCCGATCCCGCGACAGATGATATCTGTGCAGATGAAATACCGTCCCCTCTCGATGGCACCCACATCGAAGGTACTGTCACGGAGGCCCAGGAGCATTCCCCCTAAATGTCCATTAGAAGGAAGCCAACACCACACAAATTTGTCCCCAATCTTGAGACTAGTGAGCTCTTGATCCATGAACTCCCGCTTGATTGTCTCTTGCAAGCAGACAATGTCGATTCTGTGCGTCTGGAGATAGTCCTTAAGCAAAGTTCGGTGTTACCGAACACCGAACCCGCGGATATTCCAGAAAAGGGCCCTCATTGATTAACCACCTTACGCCCCGTGCTTGGCGGGTTAAGATCCTTCTCCCTGTCGTCGGCGCTTTTTTCTGGATTTTCTTCTTCTTTACTTGTCTTATCATCTTAGCACGGCTCCCCCCAGACCCTACTGGAGGAGAGGACGTGATGTTGGGCTGTGTGCCTCTTGGCCCCTATCGGCCTGCTTCTCCGATTCCTTCTTCTTCAGAGCTTCCTCCGCCGCTCTGTCCCTTGCTAGGGCTAACTCCGCCTGAGCCAGTTCCCGTGCCCCCAACATGGAAAGTAGGGGAGCTGGGTTTCCCGCAGCAGAAGGAAAAATGACGCAACTATCGCGTGCAACCGCAAGTAAAGAGGCATCGGGAATATCTTGCAAGATGGCGAAGTTAACGACCGATTTGGACGTACCTGGGGTCTTTTCTTTTGCGCGCTGGATCGCTTTCTTCATGATCGGAGTCGCGGACGAGCCTGCTCCACGGGCATTAGATCTTGCCGCTGCCACCGGCGAAGCCTTACTCCTTGGGGCTCTGGTGATCGGAGCCTACAGTTCTGCCACCACAAGTCCTTCCGCGAACAGTTCTCCTTCCAACGCCTTTTCCTCGATCCTCCGTGCCTCCCCATCCTCCCTTTCCTAGGCCGGTTCCTCTTCTTCAGTGAAGCTAAGCTGCTGGGCCACCATCTTGAGCGCCAGCGAGGGGCGGTCTGCGTTGGCGTTGCTTCTTCGTTCCTTCGAGCGCATAGCTAGCGGGTCGGACTCCCAGGTCACTGGAGTGGCGATGCCGGCCTCAACGTGGACCTCGTCCGACAGGTTCTGCGCCTTCCAGAGTGAAGGGCGGCTTTTCACCGATTCATCACCCGCATGCGGGGAGTCTTGGAAGGACACCAGCGACGGTGAGAGCTGATCACCGCCAGATTCCACCAACTCCCCGGATGGTTCCGCCCGCGCCTTGGTCGGTTGAAGGATCTCCGCAAGGACCGGGAAGATGTCCCCTCTCTCAGTCAGATTTGACCCATATTGGCTAAAAGTCATGGTGGGAAGTTTCGGTCCCTGATCTTCTGGGAACTCTTGTGATGCATTGTTGGGTACAGACTTGCGATTGGGCACAGAGGTGGAGCCCCCCTCCCTTGGCTGGGCCCTTGTCCTTCTTGATATGCTTTCCCCTACGGCCGTCCCAACCCTCACCCTCTGACTCCTCCAGGTCCTCTTCTCTGTCTTCCGACATCTTCCTCTGTGGTGGTGGGGGAGGGTCTGACTGTTCCTCGCGTTCCCCGCCCTCCCGGACAATGCGCACCTTGAAGCCCTGAGAGTTGACGAAGAGAACAGTGAAGGGAGGGAGCTGCACCGGGGCCCTGCACCCGATCAGCACCCTAACCGGTTCCAAGGGTGAGTCCAGAGAACATCCACCGCTATGGGGCGGCCCAGGAGTTGCTAGCAGAATCCGCACCGCCTGTCTGTAGGGGGTGGCACATCAAACAGTTTGATCCAGCACTCCTCTAGCTGCTCCACCGCCGCAGGGTCCCCAACATTGGAAGTGACGATGACGTGAAGCTTACTTGTTGGAAGGGTGAGGCCACCACCCCTAATGGCCATGCGAAGACTCTCCTTGGAGGGGAAGAACATGGCGAAGTCCGAACGGCTGATCTTCTGAACGCGCTGACACGCGTGAAGCACACGTCCGTTGGGAACCCCAAGTGGAAGGTGTGATGCGTATAGAAGCAAGTTTCCCTCAGTATGAAACCAAGGTTATCGAACCAGTAGGAGTCAAGAAGCACGTGAAGGTTGTTGGTGGAGGAGTGTAGTGCGGCACCAAGAAACCGGCGCCAACATGGAACCTGCACAACACAATCAAGATACTTTGCCCCAACGTAACAGTGAGGTTGTCAATCTCACCGGCTTGCTGAAAACAAAGGATTAAACGTATCGAGTGGAAGATGATGTTTGTTTGCAAAGAACAGTAGAGAACAATGATTGCAGTAGATTGTATTCAGATGTAAAGAATGGACCGGGGTCCACAGTTCACTAGTGGTGTCTCTCCAATAAGATAATTAACATGCTGGATGAACAAATTACAGGTGGGCAATTGACAAATAAAGATTCAATACATATCATGATGATTACTATGAGATTTAATCAGGGGCATTACGACAAAGTACATAGACCGCTATCCAGCAAGCATCTATGCCTAAATAATCCACCTTTAGGTTAGCATCCGCACCCCTTCCAGTATTAAGTTGTAAACAATAGACAATTGCGTTAAGTATGGTGCGTAATGTAATCAACACAAATATCCTTAGACAAAGCATCGATGTTTTATCCCTAGTAGCAACAGCACATCCACAACCTTAGAACTTTCTCACTGTCCCAGATTCAATGGAGGCATGAACCCACTATCGAGCATAAATACCCCTCTTGGAGTTACAAGTATCAACTTGGCCAGAGCCTCTACTAGCAACGGAGAGCATGCAAGAATATAAACAACACATATATGATAGATTGATAATAAACTTGACATAATATTCTATATTCATCGGATCCCGCCAAACACAACATGTAGCATTACAAATAGATGATCTTGATCATGTTAGGCAGCTCACAAGATCTAAACATGATAGCACAAGCGGAGAAGACAACCAACTAGCTACTGCTATGGACCCATAGTCCAAGGATGAACTACTCACGCATCAATCCGGAGGCGGGCATGGTGATGTGAGCCCTCCGGATGATTCCCCCCTCCGGCAGGGTGCGAGGCGATCTCCTGAATCCCGAGATGGGATTGGCGGCGACATCTCGGAAGGTTTTCGTATCGTGGCTCTCGGTACGGGGTTTTCGCGACGAAGGCTATAAGTAGGCGGAAGGGTAGGTCAAGAGGCGGCGCGAGGGGCCCACACCATAGGCGGCGCGGGCCCCCCGGCCGCGCCGGCCATGGTGCCGGGCCCTCGTGGCCCCTATTCGTATCCTCCGATCTTAAGCTCCGCGGAAAAATAAGACCACAGGCGTTGATTTCTTTCAATTCGAGAATATTTCCTTTGTAGGATTTCTGAAACCAAAAACAGCAGAAAATAGCAACTGGCACTTCGGCATCTTGTTAATAGGTTAGTGCCGGAAAATGTATAATAATGATGTAAAGTATGTATAAAACATGCAAGTATTGTCATAAAAGTAGCATGGACCATAAGAAATTATAGATACGTTTGAGACGTATCAAGCATCCCCAAGCTTAGTTCCTACTCGCCCTCGAGTAGGTAAACGATAACAACAAATAATTTCTGAAGTGACATGCTACCAACATAACCTTGATCAACATTATTGTAAAGCATATGAGATGGATGGAGTGATTCGAAGCAAACACTACAAGAAAAGTTGCCATGGCCGACGAAGTTGAAGTCGCGCCGTGGTTGCTGGTGTACCATGGCCGACGATTTTTGGTCTGTCCGTTGTGCATGTCAAAACTTTTTTTCTCGTTTTTGAGGCCACCTAGCCCGACGAAAGCGGCCAAAACGTCGCGTATGGTGGCCCGGACGTGGTGCATCTCGGGTTCGCCGGCCGAGTCAACGCAAATCCGCACCGCCCAGGGATGTAGGGCCCACATGGCAGCTCTCTAGCATTGTTTTTTCTCGATCGCGCCATCTCGTTCAACGCTCTCCGATCGAGCCGTTTACGATGCAGGATCATGGGTCCCGCTTGTCATCCTCTATGAACCAAATTTCCTTCTTTTCTTGGATTTTTTTGACCCCTGATTTCTACTTCCTTTTTCTTTTGATCCCGTGCCGCCTTGGAAACGTTGAGACCGCTGCAGCTAAATGGGACCCGCATGTCATCCTCTATGAGCAATCAACTTTCTTTTCTTGGAGTTTTTTTGGCACCTCATATTTGGTCACTTGCCTTTTTTTTCGATCCTGCCGCCTCTCAAACGGTGATACCGCTGCTGCTAAATGGGACCCACATGTCATCCTCTATGTACTATAAAACTTTCTTTTCTTGGATTTTTTGGCACCTCATATTTGGTCACTTGCCTTTTTCTTTCGATCCCATGCCGCCTCTCAAACGGTGATACCGCTTTGCTAAATGGGACCCGCATGTCATCCTCTATGTACTATAAAACTTTCTTTTCTTGGATTTTTTTTACCTCATATTTGGTCACTTGCCTTTTCTTTCGATCCCCTACTCAAATCTGCTAAATGGGACCCGCATGTCATCCTCTATGTACTATAAAACTTTCTTTTCTTGAATTATTTTTGGCTCGATATTTGGTCACTTGCCTTTTTCTTTCGATCCCCTGCCGCCTCAAACAGTGAGACCGCTGCTGCTAAATGGGACCCGCATGTCATCCTCTATGAGCAATCAACTTTCTTTTATTGGAGTTTTTTTGGCACCTCATATTTGGTCACTTGCCTTTTTCTTTCGATCTCATGCCACGTTTGAAACGTTGAGGAACCTGCTGGCTCATGGGACCCGCATGTCATCCTCTATGTGCTATAAAAGTTTCCTTTGTTGGATTTTTTTCACCCTCTGATTTTTGGCTTGCTTTTTCTTTTGATCCCCGCCCCCTTTGAAACGTTGAGTAAGCTGTTGGCTCAAGGGACCCGCATGTCATCCTCTATGTCCATCAACTTTCTTTTCTTAGATTTTTTTCACCCCCTAATTACTAGCTACTTTCTTTTTCTTTTGATCTCAAGCCGCATTACAAACATTGAGACCGCTGCTGCAAATGGGACCCACATGTCATCCTCTATGTACAATAAATCTTGGATTATTTTTGGCTCTGATATTTGGTCACTTGCTTTTTCTTTCGATCTCATGCCACCTTTGAAACGTTGAGTAAGCTGCTGGCTCATGGGTCCCGCATGTCATCCTCTACGAACAATAAAAGTTTCCTTTCTTGGAGTTATTTTTGACCCCTAATTTCTGGCTATTTGCCTTTTTCTTTTGATCCCCTGCCCCTTTGAAACGATGAGGACGCTGCAGGTCGGTCCCACATGTCATCCTCTATGAACAATAAAAGTTTCCTTTGGTGGATTTATTTTTGACCCCTAATTAATTTCTGGCTATTTCCTTTTTTTCTTTTGATCCCCGCCGCCTTGGAATTGTTGAGAATGTCTGCCTCATTTTTCTTTTGGTCTGTGTCGCCTTGGAAACGTTGAAACCGCTGCTACAAAATGGGACCCCCATGTCATCCTCTATGTACAATAAAGTTTCTTTTCTTGGATTATTTTTGGCTCTGATATTATGTCACTTGGCTTTTTCTTTCGATCTCATGCCGACTTTGAAACGTTGAGGATGCTGCTGCCTCATGGGTCCCGCATGTCATCCTCTCGAACGATAAATGTTTTCTTTTCTTCTATTTTTTTACCAACTGATTTTTGGCTTTTTTTATTTTCGATCCCCTGCCGCCTTTGAAACGTTGACGACGATGCTGGCTCATGGGTCCCCGATGTCAGCCTCCCCGTACAAGAAACATGTGATATTTTATTTTGCAGACAATAAACGTTGTATTTCACTCTGAGCTATTGCAAACGGATAAATTAAATCTTAATATCTGCATAAACAAACTTATATGTTGAATCTCCTTGTTTTTTGTTTTTGCGAAGCATAGGACTTTCCTGTTTTTTTTTTTGAGAAAAATCCGAGCTTTCTTGTTTTGGAGTGGGCTGAAATTGTACGAGTCAAAAGGCCCAGCGGATAGTTCGAAGGCCCGATGTCCAGATACAGCCCAATTGAAATCTTTCTTTTCTTGGATTTTTTTCACACCCTGATTTCTGGCTACTTTATTTTTCTTTCGGTCTGTGCCGCCTTGGAAGCGTTGAGACCGCTGCTACAAAATGGGACCCGCATGTCATCCTCTATGTACAATAAAGTTTCTTTTCTTGGATTATTTTTGGCTCGATATTATGTCACTTGCCTTTTTCTTTCAATCTCATGCCGACTTTGAAACGTTGAGGAAGCTGCTGGCTCATGGGTCCCGCATGTCATCCTCTATGAATAATAAAAGTTTCCTTTGTTGGATTTATTTTTTTCCCTAATTTCTGGCTATTTGCCTTTTTCTTTTGATCCCCTGCCCCCTTTGAAACGATGATGACGCAGTGGCAAGTCGGTCCCACATGTCATCCTCTATGAACAATAAAAGTTTCCTTTGATGGATTTATTTTGACCCTAATTAATTTCTGGCTATTTCCTTTTTTCTTTTGATCCCCTGCCGCCTTGAAATAGTTGAGGATGCTGCTGCCTCATGGGTCCCGCATGTCATCCTCTCAGAAAGGTAAATGTTTCTTTTCTTGAATTTGTTTACCAACTGATTTTTGGCTTATTTTTTCTTTCGATCTCCTGCCACCTTTAAAACGTTGACGACGCTGCTGGCTCATGGGTCCCCAATGTCAGCCTCCCCATACTGCAAATCCTCTTTCTGCAAAGGTTGTATTTCTAGATAGATAAGGTGGATTCGAATCTGCCATGGTTCAGGCAGCTCAGGTAAGCCTTCTTGCACTGATTAATGGAAGTAGTGTATATATAGCAAGGTCAAGACATGTGGCTCGGTGTAATGAATCTATTTGAATCATGTTGTGGGTTCAATCTGATAGTTCTCTAACAGGTCAGCCAAAATAGAAATTAAGTTTTTTTCTAAAACGGAAATGCAAATTAAGATGAACACAAACATTAGTTATCATAATAGCTGATCATACATACATACTTGCTAAGAGCAAAAGCTTGCCAGAGTTTTACCACCCATACAATTAATTAGCAGTTCAGATAAGATAACCTTATATAAGTATAACTACAAATGCATTTGCTAAGGGCTCATGGGGCAACAGAACTAGACAACCGCGAACTTTATGACCAGCATGTCACAGCGGCATCGAAAGATCTTGACCTTCAACTTTGATCCAATGCGAAGTTTGGCACCGTCAATGAACTTTTTCCACCTGGAAGTAACAGCCAAGCGGCCATCTGTGGGACTGACGGAGTACCGTCCCTCCACGGTGAGACCTTCACTCTCCATGACGAGGGATATCTTGCCCCTTCGGCCAGCTTGAGATCCTTGGAGATACTTTTAGGCAATTTCTGATTCAAAGCAAGAGATACCACCAAAAATTAGTCAAGCTGTGTACTCGGTCCACGACCTCCTTCTGTAGGCTGGATAATCTCAGGTGCAGGACCTTCGTCTATGAAAGGCTCGTCATCAGTACCATCCACGGGTGCATCAAACTGAGATTCATCTTCAAATCTCCCATCAAACTGAGAGACCTTTTCAACTCTATGCTTCTGCAATTAGTACATCAACCGATTAGACAAATATCTAAGGGATGCAACCTGAACAAATGCCGTTTTACATATTTACCTTCTCATCTGGCACAGCACATGTCCCAGAGCTGAAACCCGTTTCCTGAAGCAAGCGCTTTTTCTCTCCTTCCCGTCCATCCATCTGCAACAAGTTAAATTTGAGTACAGAACCTTGCACAGCAATGCAAACTATTGATTGAAACAGCGGCAGCATCAATATAAATAATTAACTACATATGCCAGCACACATACAGTGTGAGCAAGATCTGCTTCTCCTGCTAAAGGATCATCATATGGTTCACCATGCTAAACCCGCCTAACATATGTGCGGTCCATCCCAAAAATGTGTAAATGATCTGCCACTACAGGGTGAGGCCTCTTCTCACCATTCATACATGTGCAGCGCGGGCAATACACGTCCAGGTTGTGACCTTCATGAGCTCTAATAAACCCCATAAAGGGTTGAACACCATTTATATATGAAGGGGAACATAAGTGTCCATGCAGTATCCAAGTTCTGTCCATCTGTTTAATTATGAGATACAGTGGTTGGTGATTAATTTAAGGCGAAGTAGGAAATGTATATCCATCGAGTACAAAACTATACTACATGATTATGCATTTCAGCAATCATGTCGAGTACAAAACAAAAAATGCCCATCGACATTTTAGCAAACAGATCGTGTACAAAACTCTGCCATGGCATTTCAGCAAATTAACGGATCGAGTGCAGAACTGACTCTATATGCCCACGCAAATGAACAAATTGATCGATGACAAATCGAGCGGAAAACTATAAAGTGCCAATTAGTTCGAGCATACTGACGATTTTTTTAGCAGCATCAAGAAAATATAAATCGTTAGGCCGTCTTGCTCGATACATGATTGAGCTAGAGATAGCAGCCCTACCGTGGATCAACTTGACCGCCGGTGCGTCTCGAGAAGAACGACGGGGAGGGGAAGCTTCTTCTTCGCACGGACGGGACGGGAGGGGAAGCTCTTCGCACGGACGGGGATAAGTTGTGTACGGGTGGGTGGGGGGTCATGCGGCCGGGCCGCCGGGGTGATAATTAAGGTCGGTAGGTGGCGTTTAATGGAGTTGCGTGTGTAATTTGCCGTGCACAAGGTTGAGGAATAGGCGGTTCCCTTTGCCGCGCGCACAATTCAAACTATCCCGCCCATGTAGTTTAAATTCGCCATATTTTCGTTAAATCGACATAAAGTCATGTGAGTGGGGGAAAATTAGCAAAGTTGCTTGAAAAATAGTAAAACTCTGGAATTATCCTTTAAATATGCTCTACTTCGTGTGGAAATCGGGGTGTGGAAGCATGTTGAGCTGTTTTATTTGTACTTTCTTCATTAAAACTCCCATTTTATGCACTTTGGATGGAAAGAAATCATTTGTACATAAATTTTGACAACGCCATTTGCAAACACTAATTGTTTTACATGCCAAGATGCACCCATCCACCAAATATATATGGGGCAAAAGTTTATCACAATCTAGCAGATATGCACAATTAGTGAGGGACCCCTTTTGATTTTGTGCAATTTCCACTAATTAGGTAGAGAGAAGGGGTTAATTAATTAGGCCATGTTAGGGGTTATGTGTTTTAGATTAGGTTGTGTGGATTCAAATACAACTTCTTTATTTGTGTGCTATGATTAATCAAAACTAGATTGATCGACTGCGCACACATTATTAGAGGCGCATGCCTTTGCGCACAAAGTGCATGTGTGTGTTGTTGGCCACCAATTAAGAGAGAGAGAGAGAGAGAGACAGAGAGATAGAGAGAGGTAGAGAGAGAGCTACATACGAGAGAGCGATTGAAATCCCCAAATTAAACACATATATATGCATGGCACATCTATTATATAATTAAAACACAAGACAACCAACGGTGAAGATTTATCAACCTCAAACAACGGTGAAGATTTGTCACGCAAGCACGTACATAATGGCCCGAGAGGCACGCAATCTTAAAACAGAACTGACGCGGATCAGCCACGTAATCTTAAAACAGAACACAGGCTACGGACGTGGATCTAACAAATAATATTTAAAAGAGCCACCAGATAGAACCGAGAGCCACCACGTAGAAAATTAAAAGGGTACACGCAATCTTAAAACAGAACAGCCACCGATCCAACAAATAATAATATTTAAAAGGTAAAAGGATAGGTCTCCATGCACGTCCAATCTAAAAAGGATGCATATATAAGTGACCCAATTCATCGCACGACAGGGTACGACACGACAGGGTAGAAGCAGGACTTTGACACAAACTTCAGGTAAACAGCTGCAATCTTGGTATGTGTTTCGATCTTCCACTTCCACCATAAAGTTTTCTTGCAAGATCGAAGGCACGCCATTACCTTCAGGCAGCAAGTGCAATCTTCTGGTAACAACTGCAGTATTGGCGTCTGTATTCGAATTGATTACATCTTAAACTGATGACATGACAGGGTAGAAGCTGGAAATCAACAGCACGACAGGCCAGCGGGATGTCGCCACAATCTTCCGGTAATACCTGCAATCACCATTACCTTCAGGCAACAAGTGCAATCTTCTGGTAACAACTGCAGTCTTGGCGTCTGCATTCGAATTGATTACATCTTAAGCTGATGACATGACAGGGTAGAAGCCGGAAATCAACAACACGACAGGCCAGCGGGACGTCGCCACAATCTTCCGGTAATAGCTGCAATCTTGGTGTGTGTTTAGATCTTCCTCTTCCAACATGAATTTCTCTTGCAAATAGACTTAGTCTTGAAAGCTTGCATATGAATCAACAGGGCAGCACGGCGTCGGTAGATCGAAGGCACGCCATCACCTTCAGGCAACAAGTGTAATCTCCCGGTAACAACTGCAATTTTGGTCTCTTCCACTCCCAATTTTTAAAAATCAATGTATAAACATTCATATGTACCCATGAATATTGTTTCTAATGCAGCAACTATATGACATATAAGAATTTAAGCGACCTTACCACAAGTGGACAAACATGGAACATCACAGTTAAAGTAATAAGAATGTGGGATTCAATCAACCCTTCGACGGATGAACTTATAAGCATTGACATGATATTGATGGACGACCAGGTATTTTTATACATATTTAACAATGGTTTGCTTCTACTGTCTCTATTACTGCTAAGATTTTCTTTTCCTTCTTTTTTAAAGGGTGATACAAGGCACGCTACTATATGGAAGAATATGACAGATACATACAAATCAAAGATCAATGAGGGTTCTGTATATGTTTTTAGCAACTTTAAAGTTGTACAATCTACAAAATATCGCCCAATCAGCAATGAAAATAAAATTACTTTCGCATACAATACAAAGGTAAAGGAGGTGAAGGGAACATCAGATGATTTTTCAGATTACTACTTTGAGTTTGCTACCAAGTATACCCTAAAAGAAAGGAAAGAAAAAGACAAACAATGCTCGGGTATGTGATAGTCATACTACTGACTTCTAAGTAGTTACTCTTGGATTTTTCAGACATATGTTGATGTTTCTGGTTTAGCAATGTTAATCATCATAATTTCATTTATCTTCAATTTGTAGATGTCATTGGATTACTTACCCATATGAAGCCTATAGAATCAAAAATAACAAAGAGGAACACAGCTAGAGATATACGCGAGATCGAAATTATGATACCAGAGTAAGTGCATATCCACGTGACCTCTTTCTATTAAGAAATAGAGATTGTTTTTTTTTCATTAACCATATTTTTTCTATCAAATACTAAAGTATTTAAATATTTTTGTGAGTTATAACCATACTATTTGAAGAGCTAACATTTTAATGAAATTTTAGGACTTTGTGTTCGCAACAATAGCTACCATTGATCGGTTGG
Source organism: Lolium multiflorum (assembly GCA_030979885.1). Classification (NCBI taxonomy): domain Eukaryota; kingdom Viridiplantae; phylum Streptophyta; class Magnoliopsida; order Poales; family Poaceae; genus Lolium; species Lolium multiflorum. The sequence continues at coordinate 87,637,521 of CM061747.1, forward strand.
AAGAAAATATTCAATGGTGGTACATGTCATGTGATGTATGCAACAAAATTTGTACCAAAGAATCTGATAGTTATTATTGCACTTACTGCAACAAATATCCAGAGCATGCAACACCACGGTAAGAATATTCTACTGATTTCACCAACAATGTTTACTATCATATTTTAGTTACACTAATAAAATTGGATATTAGGTACCGCATTCGGCTCCAGATTAGTGATCATACAACTACTACAAGTTGCACTTTATTTGATGAAGAGGCCAAAAGAATGCTCAATACATCAGTCTCAATGTTGCTGGACTCTTTAGATGGAAAGTCCCAGAAGTTCCAAAGGTTATTCAACAATTATGTGGACGAAGACTAATCTTTCGATTCAAGCTAAACAATAAGAATCTCACTCTAGGTATGCAAAACTATGCGGTAAAGAAAACATTTATTCCTGATGATAAGCTTGAGATACAATACTTGGTTGATAAAGAAGAGGTAATGGTGAATCTTAAAAGTTTAATATTAAATATTGCTTAATTTTTCTAAAGAAAATATTAAAAAATCTTCATTATTGTGTAAAATAGGATTTGATGGACGAAGAAGTGGACATCATGTTAAAACAGGGAACAATCAAATTGGATGAGCAAGCTAATCAGGTGACGTAATACTTGACAATATAAACTTTTTATGAACAAGTCTCTTACTAAATCAATGTATTGTATATTTGCAGGTACAGAACAACAAATGCCAAACTAACAAAAGCACAGTTGAGCTGGTCCGTGTGAAAGAAGAGCCACAAGATAAAAGCCACAGAAAAGAGCATCAATATAAAAAGTTATCAACAAGTGTCAATGCCAGAAAGAGGAGGCGAAGATCTATTGTAGTATCAGATGGCTCGGAAGATGAAGGAAATGAAAATAGTCAATCTAAAACAACAGAAAAAGCACTGCCAAAAATCAAGAAAAGTGTTTATGACACAGATACAAGGTGAAGAGGTGATATACCGAAGCCTGGATACTGTGTGCAAGACAACAAGTGGCAACAGTAGAATGGAGAACATGTGTCCTACTTAGTTCCTAAACAACTTGAAGTTCCCAGGAATCCCAGACCATCAGCTAAAACTGAAGGTAGGTTTGCCAGTGATGGTCCTACGCAATATCAACCAAGCTGCAGGTTTATGCAATGGTACAAGAATGAAAATAACACAACTTGGAAACAAGTACATCGAGGCACAAATTATTACTGGAACACATGTTGGCGAAAAGGTATACATACCTCGGATCATCATGTGCGAATCAAAATGGCCATTCGTGGTGAAACGAAGGCAATATCCATTATCCATATGCTTCGCAATTACCATAAATAAGAGCCAAGGTCAATCCTTGAACAAGGTAGGAATATACTTAAATAAGCAAGTATTCTGCCATGGGCAATTATATGTGGCATTATTAAGAGTCACAAGCAAAGAAGGATTAAAGCTCCTGATCGATGACAATGAATGTCCAAGTGAAGACAGAGCAAAGAATATTGTTTATAAGGAGATATTGTAATAAACAAACAAATAGAAGATATTTATAAATGTAAGCAGGACAAGGAACTTTTCCTAAGCTACGTGCAAGTAAGTTTCATGTTTCTAGACAAGGGTGAATCTCCTTCCATCCCATGAAGACTGTCTTAATTTGGTATAAATTTAGATGTATTTAGGAACTATTAAAAAAATATTATCGATGTACATGTGGAATAATTTGACGCAGCAGACACAAAAGTTTAAAAAGAATACCAAATGTCTGTGATGAACATATTAGTATTCTTTGGTAAAAAACTACCTAGAGTGACATCTCACTAAAGAAAGACTGTATTGCTCTAGAACAAATGAATTTAAAAGACTGCGATTCATGTCTGAATCTTGGTTGGTTAACCATTTTCCATGCCAACTATCTTTTCCAGATTTAGTTTCCACTACTGGAATTGTAGTTGCACATGTACTTGGTCTGGCAGCGTATGAAGTAGAAGTAAAACTGTGTAACTACTCCCGTCCTGTTAAAAATCTCAAAATAATATCTATCACGGATAGTCACAAAATCCTAATCTATACAGTATTATATAAACTCTCAAAACAAATTATTCCATCGGAAGGGGATGATGGGAATACATAAAATTTCCACCTCATGCGCCAAAGCTAAATTTAAAAGTAATCAGATGAACAAATCGGCCATGGACCTTGGGGCCTCAAGTACCTGCACCGAACTGCCGATGAAGCAAACTGCGGGCTGAAGATGGCCAAGCTGCGGGCTGAAGATGCAAACTCAAAGTGCGGCCTCGCCGGTTGGGAAACGCCATATCAAAGGCTCCAGCACGAGTCAACGTCTTGGACAACATTCGACCTCAACAGCATGGCTTGGCAAGCTTGGAAGATGGATAGAAAACCAGATCGATTAGAACTGTCGGGAGAGTGGCTCAAGGATACAGAATACAAAGGGGATTTCTCAACAACAGTGATGTAATAATAATGACTGGTCGCATTTCTCTTATTACTAAGTGGACCAAGAGAATGTACACAACGAATAAATAGGTGAGTAAAAAAAGGGGTACACATAAGTATTTTAAATAAAACATAAGAAAAAAGACCATACAAACGTCAAACCAATTTAGTGTTCGAAGCATATTACATATTACGACGACGATTGCTATACCATTTTAAAGATTTAAAAAGGCAATAAAAACACTTATTAATTTCCAGCATTATCATTTGGTTCGCCCTTTTTCATCTCTCAGAAAGTTTATAACGCCGGTAAATTGGCTGCATGCCAGATAGGTAGGATTTCATGAACGAGGTCATATTTCCCATAACAAACATCTAGAATAATCAAAGCACAACAAAAACAAAATTCAGATCTTATAACCGATAATCCAAACATGACCTTAGTATAAGTTAACAAATGCGACAAAAATATAAAACTAAAAAAAATAAAAAAAATGTATATATTTAATACAAATTACAAAAATGAGACAACAAACTATAATTTCCATATAATATCAAACACCCAAAGATTCAAATCAGCTCTCAATGCTAGCCGCGCAATTTGCGCGGGCCACCCTGCTAGTTTAATTTAATTAGAGGACCGTGAGCTAAGGCACCCCTGGCCCGCTTGATGCACAATTAACTGTCATTGGCCTATATATAGGGTTTAATTAGGGTTTAGGGTTTAGGGTTAGGAGGTTAGGGTTTAGGGTCTAGGGTCTAGGGTTTAATGTTTATGGTGTTTAGGGGTTTAGGGATTAGGGATTAGGGTTTATTTAGGGTTTAAGGTTTATGGATCATCGATCGAGTGCGCACACACACATTATTAGAGGCACACGCGCCTTTGCGCATAAAGTGCATGTGTATATGTGTGTGTTTTTTTGGCCAACAACGATATATAGATGATCGAGAGAGAGAGATTGAAATCCCCAAGAATATGTTCAAATATATATTAAAATATATGCACGAATGCATGCATGGTAGGCCATGCATGCACACTAATTATATATATATTATGAGGAAACTTAATCAAATGTGTTTTCATTCGAGAGAACTTGTCAAAATTCAAGTTAATTAATTTATCATCGATAATTATATAATTAATTAATGAATCTCAGGGAGATGTTATACAACATATGATCGATATAGGCCATGTCGTATATATTAATTGGTGTTAATCTACCGTTTAATTTGCTAGCTAGCTGCTATATATAGATCGAGCATGTTTTTATTAGATTGGGTTATATCTAGCTAGTATAGTTTAGGGTTATGTGTTTTAATGAACTAGGGTTTGATTAGCTAGGGGTTAGTTATATATATGGTTTAGGGTTAATGCATGGCACATTTAATTTAACTAGAGGACCGCGAGCTAGGCACCCCTGGCCTGCTTGATGCACAATTAAGTGTCGTTGGCCTATATATAGGGTTTAATTAGGGTTTAGGGTTAGCTAGGGTTTAGGGTTTAGGGTTTAGTGTTTAGGGTGTTTAGCTAGGGTCTAGGGTTTAGTTTAGGGTGTTTAGGGTCTAGGGTTTAGGGTTTAATTAGTGTTTAGGGTGTTTAGGGTTTAGGGATTAGGGATTATTAGGGATTAGGGATTTAAGGTTTTAGGGATTGTTTAAGGTTTAGGGATCATCGATCGAGTGCGCACACACATTATTAGAGGCACCCGCGCCTTTACGCATAAAGTGCATGCGTATATATGTGTGTTTTTTGGGCCACCAACGATATATAGATGATCGAGAGAGAGAGATCGAGATTGAAATCCCCAAGAATATATATGTTCAAATATACATTAAAATATATGCACGAATGCATTGTAGGCCATGCATGCACACTAATTATATATATTATGAGGCAACTTAATCAAATGTGTTTTCATTCGAGAGAACTTGTCAAAATTCAAGTTAATTAATTTATCACGATAATTATATAATTAATTAATGAATCTCAGGGATATGTTATACAACATGATCGATATAGGCCATGTATATTTTAATTGGTGTTAATCTATGGTTTGCTAGCTAGCTAGCTGCTATATATAGAGCATGTTTTTATTAGATCGGGTTATAGCTAGCTAGTATAGTTTAGGGTTATGTGTTTTAATTAAGTAGGGTTGATTCGCTAGGGTTAGTTACATATATATGGTTTAGGGTTAATGCATGGCACATTTAATTTAATTAGAGGACCGCGAGGCACCCCTGGCCTGCTCGATGCACAATTAAGTGTCGTTGGCCTATACATAGGGTTTAATTAGGGTTTAGGGTTAGCTAGGGTTTAGGGTTAGGGTTAGGGTTAGGGTTAGGGTTAGGGTTTAGGGTCTAGGGTTTAGGGTTTAGGGTTTAGGGTTTAGGGTTAGGGTTAGGGTTAGGGTTAGGGTTTAGGGTTTAGGGTTTAGTGTTTAGGGTGTTTAGGGTTTAGGGATTAGGGATTATTAGGGATTAGGGATTTAAGGTTTTAGGGGTTGTTTAAGGTTTAGGGATCATCGATCGAGTGCGCACACACATTATTAGAGGCACCCGCGCCTTTACGCATAAAGTGCATGCGTATATATGTGTGTTTTTTGGGCCACCAACGATATATAGATGATCGAGAGAGAGAGATCGAGATTGAAATCCCCAAGAATATATATGTTCAAATATACATTAAAATATATGCACGAATGCATTGTAGGCCATGCATGCACACTAATTATATATATATTATGAGGCAACTTAATCAAATGTGTTTTCATTCGAGAGAACTTGTCAAAATTCAAGTTAATTAATTTATCACGATAATTATATAATTAATTAATGAATCTCAGGGATATGTTATACAACATGATCGATATAGGCCATGTATATTTTAATTGGTGTTAATCTATGGTTTGCTAGCTAGCTAGCTGCTATATATAGAGCATGTTTTTATTAGATCGGGTTATAGCTAGCTAGTATAGTTTAGGGTTATGTGTTTTAATTAAGTAGGGTTGATTCGCTAGGGTTAGTTACATATATATGGTTTAGGGTTAATGCATGGCACATTTAATTTAATTAGAGGACCGCGAGGCACCCCTGGCCTGCTCGATGCACAATTAAGTGTCGTTGGCCTATACATAGGGTTTAATTAGGGTTTAGGGTTAGCTAGGGTTTAGGGTTAGGGTTAGGGTTAGGGTTAGGGTTTAGGGTTTAGGGTTTAGGGTTTAGGGTTTAGGGTTTATATTAGGGTTTAGGGTTTAGGGTTAGGGTTAGGGTTTAGGGTTTAGGGTTTAGTGTTTAGGGTGTTTAGTGTTTAGGGATTAGGGATTATTAGGGATTAGGGATTTAAGGTTTTAGGGGTTGTTTAAGGTTTAGGGATCATCGATCGAGTGCGCACACACATTATTAGAGGCACCCGCGCCTTTACGCATAAAGTGCATGCGTATATATGTGTGTTTTTTTGGGCCACCAACGATCGATATATATATATAGATGATCGAGAGAGAGAGATCGAGATTGAAATCCCCAAGAATATATATGTTCAAATATACATTAAAATATATGCACGAATGCATTGTAGGCCATGCATGCACACTAATTATATATATATATATATATTATGAGGCAACTTAATCAAATGTGTTTTCATTCGAGAGAACTTGTCAAAATTCAAGTTAATTAATTTATCACGATAATTATATAATTAATTAATGAATCTCAGGGATATGTTATACAACATGATCGATATAGGCCATGTATATTTTAATTGGTGTTAATCTACGGTTTGCTAGCTAGCTGCTATATATAGAGCATGTTTTTATTAGATCGGGTTATATCTAGTATAGTTTAGGGTTATGTGTTTTAATTAAGTAGGGTTGATTCGATAGGGTTAGTTACATATATATGGTTTAGGGTTAATGCATGGCACATTTAATTTAATTAGAGGACCGCGAGGCACCCCTGGCCTGCTCGATGCACAATTAAGTGTCGTTGGCCTATACATAGGGTTTAATTAGGTTTAGGGTTAGCTAGGGCAGAGGGTTAGGGTTAGGGTTTAGGGTCTAGGGTTTAGGGTTTAGTGTTTAGGGTGTTTAGGGTTTAGGGATTAGGGATTAGGGATTTAGGGTTTTAGGGTTGTTTAAGGTTTAGGGATCATCGATCGAGTGCGCACACACAATATTAGATCGAGGCACCCGCGCCTTTACGCATAAAGTAGTGCATGCATATATATGTGTGTTTTTTGGGCCACCAACGATATATAGATGATCGAGAGAGAGATTGAAATCCCCAAGAATATGTTCAAATATACATTAAAATATATGCACAAATGCATTGTAGGCCATGCATGCACACTAATTATATATATATTATGAGGCAACTTAATCAAATGTGTTTTCATTCGAGAGAACTTGTCAAAATTCAAGTTAATTAATTTATCACGATAATTATATAATTAATTAATGAATCTCAGGGATATGTTATACAACATGATCGATATAGGCCATGTATATTTTAATTGGTGTTAATCTACGGTTTGCTAGCTAGCTGCTATATATATATAGAGCATGTTTTTATTAGATCGGGTTATATAGATAGCTAGTATAGTTTAGGGTTATGTGTTTTAATTAAGTAGGGTTGATTGGCTAGGGTTAGTTTTACATATATATGGTTTAGGGTTAATGCATGGCACATTTAATTTAATTAGAGGACCGCGAGGCACCCCTGGCCTGCTCGATGCACAATTAAGTGTCGTTGGCCTATACATAGGGTTTAATTAGGGTTTAGGGTTAGCTAGGGTTTAGGGTTAGGGTTAGGGTTAGGGTTTAGGGTCTAGGGTTTAGGGTTTAGTGTTTAGGGTGTTTAGGTTTAGGGATTAGGGATTAGAGATTTAAGGTTTTAGGGTTGTTTAAGGTTTAGGGATCATCGATCGAGTGCGCACACACATTATTAGATCGAGGCACCCGCGCCTTTACGCATAAATTGCATGCATATATATGTGTGTTTTTTGGCCACCAACGATATATAGATGATCGAGAGAGAGAGATTGAAATCCCCAAGAATATGTTCAAATATACATTAAAATATATGCACGAATGCATGGTAGGCCATGCATGCACACTAATTATATATATATTATGAGGCAACTTAATCAAATGTGTTTTCATTCGAGAGAACTTGTCAAAATTAGAGTTAATTAATTTATCACGATAATTATATAATTAATTAATGAATCTCAGGGATATGTTATACAACATGATCGATATAGGCCATGTATATATTAATTGGTGTTAATCTACGGTTTGCTAGCTAGCTGCTATATATAGAGCATGTTTTTATTAGATCGGGTTATAGCTAGTATACTTTAGGGTTATGTGTTTTCATTAAGTAGGGTTGATTAGCTATGGTTAGTTACATATATATGGTTTAGGGTTAATGCATGGCACATTTAATTTAATTAGAGGACCGCGAGGCACCCCTGGCCTGCTTGATGCACAATTAAGTGTCGTTGGCCTATATATAGGGTTTAATTAGGGTTAGGGTTAGGGTTTAGGGTATAGGGTTTAGTGTTTAGGGTGTTTAGGGTTTAGGGATTAGGGATTAGGGTTTCAGGGTTGTATAAGGTTTAGGGATCATCGATCGAGTGCGCACACACATTATTAGAGGCACCCGCGCCTTTGCGCATAAAGTGCATGCGTATAGTTTAGGGTTATTTGTTTTAATTAAGTAGGGTTTGATCAGCTAGGGTTAGTTACATATATATGGTTTAGGGTTAATGCATGGCACATTACATATAGTTTAAATCTCAAGAATGTTTATACATGATAGGCCATATGTGCAAAGGAATTTTTTCCCCGTGAACTTGTCAAAATTCAAGTTTATCAGTGCCAATGGAAACTAGTCCAAAAAATTACATAGAGGACCAAAAGTACTAGACAATAACTAATAGAACCTGCAACTTTACAAAAAGGACCCCAAAACATATAGAAGAAAATCAATCGAGTCCTTCTCGACCGCACATCAGATCTCTGCTCCGCATCCTTTCCAGCAACTCCGTCGCCGGGGACGCACCACTTGGGACGGTGTCGCCGGTAGTCGCCAGGACGAAGGAGAAGAAGGGCCTCAGCAACGGCATATTGGCTCTGAGAAGGGCCGCTGAAAGGCCAAGATGTGCACGGGCAAGACGGATGACGCCGTCGTATGCCCCGAGCTTGTGAACTTTAGCAGCTTGACTTCCCCATTGGCCAGATCTGAAGCACTGACCAAAGCAAGCCTCACCGTTAGCGCCATCACATTGATGGCACCAGATCGGGGTTTGGCCGGCAAGATCCGCCAGATTCACCATAGGCCAGATCTGAAGCCGATGACGAGATCCCCGACTCCATTGCGCCATTCTGCTCATGGGAAACACTGGATCTAAGCTTACAACAACACTAACTCCCTCGGATCCAAATTAGCTGACTCAACTTTGCTTATCTAAATATGGATGTATCCACACATGTTTTTACTCTAGATACATACACGTCTAAGGAAAGTTGAATCAATTAATTTAGTTCGGAGGGTGTACAATATACAGAGAGAAGTCGGCCTCGTCTCCGGCCGGCGAGGCCGCCGGAGAGAAGGGGGAGAGGAGCCGGGGGAGTGGGAGAGACTCGAGAGAGAAAGAGAAGAGGAAGAAATGAGAGCTCCCTGGGGAAGAACATTATTTTTGTCGTTCTGCTCGTAGCTTGAAACTGAAAATTTCGGCCGCGCGCCAAATCATCCCGCCGCATCCATTCGAAAATCCCGTGACCAGTTTTACCCTTTTAACCCTGGTCCGGAAGCTACAACCCACCGACCATGGAGGGCTCATTCGGTAACAATGAAATATCTTGCCTAGATCCCGAACCCTCCCCACAGGCCCACACCCACCCACCAACCATTCGCCCCATTAGCTCAAAAATACTCTCACACGCCAAAGCTCTGACTCTCTACAGTACTAGATCTGCTTCGCCGCCGGCATACTCCTCCACAGCGTAGCCTTGATCGTGTTGGCTGTCCACCCACCTGATCCGCTCCCCCGCCGCCCTCGTCACCGACGGATCTGCTTCACCGCCGACCTCGCCACCGACGGATCTGCTTCACCGCCGACCTCGCCACCGACTACCTCGCCGCAGCGGCTGTATCAACTTCACCGAATACCTTGCCAGCCAACCAGATCTGCTTCACTAACGCCCGCTTCTACTGAAACAGGGTCGATTCATCGTCTCCCGCGTTCGCCGCCGCTGGAATGCAAGTTGCCGCCCCCGTCCACCCCGCCGCAGCTTGGTTAGTACGCTGGCCCGTTAGATCGCGGTGTTTCTTTAGCCATGTTTTGTGTAGTTATTTGCAGATCTCATATGCCGTTAACTTTCTTGATGTGTTGCTTCGCATGAAGTTTGTTTAAATATTGTACAGTACAAAAGCATTATCCGGTCGCTACCATCCTGTTCATTCTACTGACACCTGTGTGCATCCACATATTTATAGCCTTGTACCCATTCATTTGCTGCCAACTGTTTTTGTACTGCATGCTATTGTCGCACTGCTTTTATAGTCATGCTATGGGCATTTCCAATCTGCTTGTTCTTATACCACGTCATTAGCTCACCGCTAGCTGTTTTCTCGTGTCTGCTATTCTCACACTGCTTTTATAATCATGCTATGTGCATTTCCAATCTGCTTGCTCTTATACCTCGTCTTTAGCTTATATAGTTATTGCTGCGTGCATGTCTGGTCTTTGTATTATCGTAGACTGACTTGTCAATGTTATTTTTCCTAGGGTTTGATCATGCGAACCACTTATTAGAACATCCAACATTAACAGCGGGGACGCTAGGGAAGGTTGGAATCTGAGTTCTTGGTTGGTAATTTTGGTAGTTTACTTCCGTTATTATCTATAACCTATATGCATTGTTCCTTATGCAAGAGATTAACACTTGGAACCCTGCCATAGCAATGCCATTCATGCTTTACTATGTTTCTGCCTATTTGATATGCTTGTCTTGGAGAAACTGCGAAGGTGATTTGAACCTGACATTTGGTCATTCTTAATGCCAGTTTACTTTATGTGGAAAACCTTGGCATTACCCTACTCTAAATCTGAATGTCTGAAATTCGTATCTCATGCAAAGCAACATCTAGTTGGTTTTAATCTGATATCTGGTAAATATTGGCTTATTCATTTGGCAGCTCAAGTTTTTTGTTATTTGAAACCAGCTGACTTGGTCTTAAATGTGATATCTAAACACAGATTAAGGACAATGGAGCAGGAGGATTAGCATTTCACTTGATGGCTGAACCTAAAATGACAGGCATGTTGACCACGACTAGTGCACGCAAGAGAAGGACCTGCAGCGAACCAGTATGTGCTTAGTACATGCATCTTATCTTATCTTGTGCTTATTTCTGCTACATGCTGTTATCTGATCTCTACATTGCGTAATACATGTTTGAATAGTTAATTGTTGTAACTATGTTTGCAATGTTACCAGAATGCAGTTTTAATGAAGCAGTCATCATTAGAAGATAGTCGCCAAAAAAGGATCTGTAGCGACCCTGTGCAACATTATGATGTAAGTTTGTGCTTAGTACAAGTTCCATACATTGTCTTATTTATGCAACTTGTTATTATCTTATATCTACATTGCATAATAAATGTTTGCATAGTTCATCGTTTAACTCTTTTTGCATTATTATCAGAATGCAGTTGTGATGAAGCAATCTTCATTAGAAGTGAGCACTACAAGAAAAGTTCTGATAGACAACGTCCCAAAATCGTCAACTAAGGGGCATTTTTCGTCGCCTATGGGCCTAACCCGACGATATGGGTTCCGTTGTCGAAACTGCGTCAGGCAAAGTCCTACGACGTTTTTTTCGGTCCGTCGCGTTTGGGCGCCCTTCCGCCACGGAAAATCGGACCGTTGCGGAAGTGTTTTCGGGAGCCCGTTGACTGCTGACGTCATGCAAACTGACACGTGGCAGACGCCGTTAACGGTTAACGGCGTTAACCGGCTAAAACCCCGTGGTAGATGGTAGGCCCACACGAGGCCTGCCACGTCTTAAGCGGGCCGGGCCAGATGACATAGTTTGACCGGTCAACTATATAGCTGGGCTGGTCCATTAGTTACGTGGGCCGGGCCTAACCTCTAATGTTGACTGGTCAAAACTTAAATGGGCCGCCCATTTAACATGTGGGGTCCACCTTACAGCAACTGGGCCGGCCCAAGAAGCAAGTGGGCCGGGCCAAAAACACAGTGGGTCCCACTTTCCTGTTAAAAGGCCGGCCCATTTAGTGTGTGGGGTCCACCATATAGCAAGTGGGCCGCCCAACAAGCTAGTGGGCCGGGTCCAAAACACAGGTGGGTCCCACTATCCTGTTAAAGGGCCGGCCCAGTGTGTGGGGTCCACCATATAGCAAGTGGGCCGGCCCAACAAGATAGTGGGCGGGCCAAAAACACAGGTGGGTCCCACCTTCCTGTTAAAGGGCCGGCCCATTTAGTATGTGGGGTCCACCATATAGCAAGTGGGCTGGCCCACCAAGACAGTGGGCCGGGCCAAAAACACAGGTGGGTCCCACATTCCTCTTAATGGGCCGGGCCATTTGGTATGTGGGGTCCACCATATAGAAAGTGGGCCGGCCCAACAAGATAGTGGGCCGGGCCAAAACACGGTGGGTCCTATTAAAGGGCCGGCCCATTTACCATGTGGGACCACCATATAGCAAGTGGGCTGGCCCAACAAGATAGTGGGCGGGCCAAAACAGGTGGGCCCCACTTTCCTGTTAAAGGGCCGGCCCAAATAGTATGTGGGGTCCACCATATTGCAAGTGGGCCGGCCCAACAAGATAGTGGGCCCAAAACACAGTGGGTCCCACTTTCCTCTGAAGGGCCGTTTAGTGTGTGGGGTCCACCACAAAACCAAATGGGCTGGCCCAGCTAATTAGTGGGCCGGCCCAGTAGTTGATGGGGTCCACCTTAAAGCAAGTGGGCCAGCCCAATTAGAGTGTGGGGTCCACCGTAACTCAAATGGGCTGGCCCAAGAAGTAAGTGGGCCAGCCCGTTTAGTTGCTGTTTATATGCCGGCATAATATGCGCTTTAGGATTTTGCGGGCAGGCACATATGTGATTTCGCTTAATTGGGCCGTTTAAGGGATGGGAATTCGTGATTTAGATACTGAGAATATTTACGCAACATTGATTTCTGTCGGATAGCCTCACTTACCACAAGCACCAAAGAAAAAATGCGCGAAAGAACTATAAAAACTAACTAAATATTACATCAGCTGCAAGGCATTGAAAAAAATATTACAGAACCCAGAGAAATTGAATGGTAATTAAACCTAGCAATACAATGAAGCGATCCGGCAATCTTTTAAGTTGTCCATGCAGCACCTATATCTGAAACAAAGACATTACAAGTTAAGACAGCAACAATGGAAAGGCAAAGACACTACAATATTGTTTGCCAAAGAATTTGGAACTCATCATTTCGTCGTTATAACAAGATCATTGTAATGCGCACAATAAGCAAACAAAGAGTGCATGCCGCATACCAACAGCCAATATAACAGAGCATGTTAGAATGAAACAGCAGACTTACTACTGTCGAGTCCCATGCAAACCAACATGTTCAGGGAGTACAAAATTGGCATGAACAACATAGTAGCAGGCTATAAATTTTGTAACAACGACTGAGCAAGATGAAGTTATGATGGCTACATCTACAGAGCAGGGAATGTAAACCAAAAATAGAAGTTACGATGGCAAAAGCTAAAGAGGAGGGAATGTGAACCAACATGTGCCAAGTGAACTAAATAATACTCCTGAACTTATAGTGAAGGGGATGCAAATCAAGATGTTTCGGGATATAAACTTGTAATGAGCAACACATAGAGGATAGTTAATGCTGGAGCTTAGGATGGACCAGATACAGAATATAGTGGGATCACCTGTGAACTTGTATAAGAGGGAATGCAAACCAATATGTTCAGCTTTCCATATGTGAGCGTCATGCCAAGTCAGAGAAACAAGTCAATAATGCAGCTTTTGAAGAACAAGATGGCACGCAAAATTATTATCTAGTAGTATGACAAGTTTATTTGTACTACAGGCTAGATAGCAGAGTGATAGCATGCCAAACTAAGTCCTTACTTTGTTAGCTTACAATGAACTAGATACAAAACAATGGCATCACCTGTAGTACAGGGAATGCAAGCCAACATGTTCATGGAGTAAAAAATTGGCACAAACAACATAGTAGCAGGCCATAATTTTTGTAACAACGACTGAGCAAGATAAAGTTATGATGGCTAGATCTACAGAGCAGGGAATGTAAACCAAATATAGAAGTTACGATGCCAAAAGCTATAGAGCAGGGAATGCGAACCAACATGTGCAATTACTTAAAATTGGCCATGAACTAAATAATAGCAGGATGTTACTATAATACCTATAATTTTTGTAACAACGACTGAGCAAGATAGAAGTTATGATGGCTACATCTACAGAGCAGGGAATGCAAACCAAAATGTTCAATCGCTTAAAGTTAGCAATGAAGTAGAAAATAGCAACGTGTTACGGTCATAGCTAGGAATGAACTAAAAGAGCTTCAGACAAACAAGAATCTGAACCCAGAACATGGCGCTAAAACAAGGGACTTACATTAGGAGAAGCACTCTGTGGGAGTCACAGCAGATCTTCCTGGGGTTGATAGATCCGGTGATGAAGTACGCTACATGTGCTACTTGGGGTTGGAGAGACGGCCATTACACTTCATGATTACTCATCTCATCTGCAAAAACGTAACGGCGCGTCGTTAGCACAAACAGGTTCCCCCAAGATTAAACAAGAACTTGCAGGCAAGCAATAGAAAAGCGACAGTAGAAGAGTTTAGATCATGCAAGGCGCCGGTGAAGCAGATCCGGTTCATGCACAGCGGTGTCGGTGAGCAAGATCCGATGCGGTGGACGACGGATCCGGCGAAGCGGCTCCGGCGGGGTGGACGATACCGCAGCTGAAGCGACTGCGGTAGACTGCTGGATGAGCACATAGTTTCGAGGTTCGGCGGGGATGATCCGGTCCGGTTGATGACGGCGTCGATGAAGCGGCTCCGGCAGGCAGCCGGATGACGAGGATCGCGAGGGCTCGGGTAGGCCAGGGAAGTCCGGCGGGGATGTTCCGGTGCGGTGGTCGTGGAGGTGGTAGAGAGAGGGACTTGAGAAGTTCCGGTGGGTGATCTCAGAGGAGAGACTGAAGGAAATGTATTTTTTTGGGAGGGTTTCCGGGCTAGGGAGGTGGTGATCGAAAAAATGACGGGCAAACCCCTCACCAACCGACTTTGCTGTCATCTCCACAGGGGTAGAATGGGAATTTGGAAGCGTGTGAAATATTTGTATTTTGTGGGCGGGAAGTTTTGCCGCTATGAGATTTTGAATTTGGCTACTGTCCAAGTATAATGATAAAAAATTGTGACACCGTACTAGTACCTCTGTTCATGGCCGAGTGCAAAATCAAATCATCATCACGTTGAATATAGGTCACTACCATGATCATGATCTATCTTCTTAATCCCATTCAAAAATGCGTTTGAAATATTTCAGGATTGGTGGGAGATTTTGCCGCCCGACAGAGATTAAATTAAACCACACGTTCGACAATTCAAACTTGAGACCTTGGCTATGATACCATTTAAGTTCGAACTGATTCAAAAAAGGCTAGGCAATTAATTTATATAACATCCACAGGAACAACTACCAAGTTGATCCCAACCGCAGATAAATGCATCCACCAACAAAAGTCTGAACGGTGCCTTAATCTAAGGAAACATTTCACAAGACCAATGTACTCACTATGTTAGTGTTCATCTCCAATTATCTATGGCATTTTCTTAGTCTTTGGGAGATTATAACGAACTTGATTGGCCTCGTGCAGTAGGGCATCACATGCTTCTAATCTCGATCTCAACATGTCAACTTTTGTTCTTAGCATAGCTGTTGCAACTCGTTCTACTTGGAGTTGTTCCTCCAAAACTTGAGCAGAGAAAGACTTGGACTTGGGCTTCAAAACCCAGCATTTCGCAGGAAAGAGTTTTTGGTGATATCTTTATCTTTCCCGGGTTTTGCCATCTCAAATTTCATATTAGCCAGACAAGTTTTGAGTTGTGTAAAAAGAAAAGTTATTACAGAGAAAAATGCAGATGGTAGATTTAATGTGTACGAACTACTTTTAATCATACAAGTTGACATGCCTGACTATAATAAGGACCATCTATCTTGCTAGCAGGCATAATTATTAATGGGCTACCATGTACGGGAACCGTATCCTCTAACGTGAAGGAGCTAAGTCAGGAAAAATAAAGAAGCAAAGTCAGGCTTCTGTAGCATAAGTACAAGGTTATGCACTGTCTTTAACTAATAAAGGTGATTACTGTAGATGTTTAAAAACTAAACTAAATTTTATTACACCATAATTTTCTCTGCATGTAATTACTTCAAATGCAAGACACAAGTTTGTATTGTGCAAATTAATTTAAATTATTTGGATTTTAGACATATGGTTTGGGGGAAGGAAAGTTAGAGTACTGTAGCTTCTCTAACTTTTCACCTTCAAGTTAGAGGATCCCGTTCCCCATGTACGTAGTCCTTCCAAGAAACAGCCGTTATTGCATTACGAGCAGAAAACAGTTCACACGTGCGCTCAGATTCAAATTTTCAGCATGCAGTCGATTTATGGTTTAATTGAAGTACACATCAGGATATTATTTCACACAAAATACAGCAGCCACATGGAACATATCTAATTTTAGTACAACAACAAAATTTGCAATTATTACAGACCACGAAATTTTGAACGAAATTTTGAGCAGTAATTAGTTACAGCATTGGCATCAGCAGTCCACTTGACTGAACAACAGAATCAAAGTTTATTTAGACACCTTCAATTCCCAGACACATCACAACTGGCTTACCATGACAAGTGCATAGGAGATTCTTTAGAACATTTTCTGTCAAAGTTTGCCTATTTTTCAATTCATGTATCTCTTGGCGTGTCTTGGCAATTAATTCATCAGCATCTTTGTTTTCCCGCCCAAATATATCAACTGCCTCTTGGAGTGCATCCCCCAAATCTCTTTGTGCCGGATTAAGTTGACCAATAGATACCATGGGCCTATGCGAGCAATATGCACTCTCACTGCTGCTTTGTGAAACATCAATACTTGAGGCATTGGCCCTTGCTTCTGGCATTGTAGCTTTATTTGAAGCCTGAAATTTAGATAAAACAAGTTACAACATCATATGATGCAATAAAAGACCTCCAATTTCAAGAACATCATTGAGCTGATATAACACAACAAGCAATCAAAAATAGAGCCTCGTACATCTATTTCTTCTGGAATGGTTGGTGTACTGGACTCAGTGGACCAATGAGAGCACGTGCCACTGTCACTGTTGCTCTGTGAAATGACCGCAACACTTGATAAATGGGTTGTCCCTACTGACATTACAGCTTTGTTTGCAGGCTGAAACTAAGACAAAACAAGTTAAAATGCAATACAATACAAGGCAAACAAACAGCATTGTTGACATAATTTTGAAAGAACCATGGGCAGATACAACAAAGAAACCAGTTAAGCCACATGCCTCTTAGAACAAACCAAACTAGATCATGGCGATGATGTATACAATGAACCAAGCAACTAGACATCATGTGCCCAATAACGAAGCCAGGTCACTGCACAGAAGAAATCTAGCAAATAGCCAAATACAGTCAAAAGATGTGCATGTTGGATTTGATACTATTAGGAAAATAATGTATGATTGATTTAAGCATGACTCAGATAGTGCCTTCGACATCGCAGAAGGTCAATGCAACAATTAATTGTATGGCTTGTATGAAGTGCCATAACATTTAAATTAAGCATAACGAGGCATTGCTTAATCTGAGAACTGAGTGCTAGCTCAGTGGCAAGGCTTGCGAGTGCGCAGCCAGCCCACCCGGGTTCGAGTCCCAACAGGACCGAATTAAACGGGGTGTTATCTAGCGCGTATAAATTCGCTGCTAGAGAGGTCTCATCATCTATCTCACAACGTATAGACAAGGGAGGGAATCTTCCTACGTTGGTCAACGTTTAGGCAATGCTTAATCTTGAATTCATGATCAAACTCAAACAAAAAAGGGCATATAACAAGTAGCACCATGTGCATCATGTATAATAGATTACTAGAAACTGAATGAAGCAATTGAACATGGAGCGTATTATATAAACAGCCAGATCATTTGAATATGGATATACCACATCATGTCAATGGGACTCAGAAAAACAAAGCTAGACATTTAAACAAGTAATATAACTATTTTTTCACCATGTTTCAAGTAGAATAGGAAGCTAGGTTAGGAATAAAGCAATCATGTTTCAAGTAGAATAGGAAGCTAGGTTAGGAATAAAGCAATAAAAAAACACGAAGTGCATCATTTCAGCTAGGATCATTTCTATCAAACTTCATGCACTAGCCATGGAACAACAGGCAAACTCAATGAAGCAACAGGCAAAAAATTAACATAATAGAATTTCAGGACTTGTATTAACATAGCCAAATCATGTAACTTATACCCAGGCATGCCGGATGCCAGATGGGTCAAAGGCAGTGTGCAATGTTCCATATGGTCATTGTTTATATTTTATTAGATTCCATTAGGCAACTTAGGTAGTGCAACATACAGAAAATGATGCAATTGAACTATGCACAGGAGGTAAATTAACATTCCAAAAAAAACAGGGAACTTACGTGAGCTTTTTTTTGAGTCACACGGACCTCATCGGGTACTTGGACAGAAGAACCTGGTGCCTCACTGTTTCTCCTCTGCATGAAGGAGAGGCCAATTGTAAACAGAAACAGGTCCAAGATATAGAAGTTTGCATTAAGCAATATACAAAAAACAGCAGGTACTTACATGATTATAGGCGAGCTTTACTCTACGTTTATGAGTGTAAGATGTGCCTGCTGCACGTGTAATAACAACAAACAGTTACGAGTCACGGCTTTGCTATAATTAAATTGACACCAAATAGTAGTAGAAGCATTATGACGTGCATAAACATGTAATACAGGATCGCAGAAAGATATCAAACATGATGTAACTAGAGCAGTAGCCTACGGCCAAATAGTGAGAAATTGTAATCGTGTCAATTGTGGACTTGTATAGCCTACCCCAACTTGTTTGGGAATAAAGGCTTTGTTGTTGTTGTTGTTGTCAATCGTGGACATGTAGAGCATTCAACGGCTCATGATTGGTGGCTCATATTTTGTAGAGTTTCAGCGAATGGGTGGGTTAGGTTACTCAGACCACCACACTGTGTATTTATATCATCTGAGTTAGGGTTACAATACTACTGGACATGGGCCTCTATGGGCCTCACACTGGATACAATATTACTACAGCGCTACTACTAAACTCACTCATGGTCCAACACACCCCCTCAAGATGATCATGGGTAAACAACCATGGCCATCTTGCAACAACAACATGACACATATGACAACTACCAGTAATGAACATTCAGCATAACTCCTAGGATACATGACAGCATTGCACTTTCCATCATCTTGTCATCTCGATTCATCTCTTCATCAGCAGCGAAGATATCCAGCTTCAACCATCTGGGATACGCACAACTCCTAACCATACACGTCCTCAACAACCCCGGCTGCCTCACCACACAAGTTCCGCAGAACCATCCACACTCGCCTCAATGTCCTCAGCCTCTCTTCTCCACTCTGCCCGGCCACCTCTTCCGTCTCTCCCACAAACCCCCAGCCAACTCCTGCCTCAACCATCCACTCCTCAAGCACCCATGCCTATCCCCCGGTCAGGCCTCAACCAGTCTCACCTCAGGCACGCATGCCTTTCCCCTGGACATATCCACAACCATCACCATCACCACTAAACCGCAGCCTCATCAACTCCATCACGACTCAACCGCAGCCTCATCAACTCCATCACCACATATCCTCACAGCCTCACATCTCCATTTTCTCCTCACTTCCACTCGGATGGCGCCTCGTCTGCGCGCCCTGGCCAACCTGGCGGACCGCACCTGGCCACATCGACCGGCTCGCGCTGGTCAACGTCCAGCACCAACCTCCGGCTCCGCCCTGCGCTCAAAGGCTCGCCCCACTCCGCACGCCTCCAACTTCTGCCCCTCACACGGATCCAGATCTCTCTGCCACGGATTCACTTCCTCTTCTCTCCTTTCTAAACCAAAACGATCTTCACCCTCTTCTTTCTCCCCGCGCGAGCAGCCGCCGATCTCACACAGCTCACATCGCTGTGTGTGATAGCCGCAACCCACGCAGAGCACCTGATGCGGCCTCCCGCCGCCTGGATTTCTACATCTCAACGGTGGGTTTTGTGATCAAAGGAAGAACTTGTTTGGTACTGTTTGTGGCGGCTAGCAGGAAGGAAACCTAGGCTCTGATACCATGTAGAGTTTCAGCGAATGGGTGGGTTTGGTCACGGAAAAACATACTTATGCGTCGTGTTTAAACCTAAAGGATGAGGTGGTTATCAACGAAAGCACTTGTAAGTTAGAAATATAGCACGAATTCAGAAATACAGTCAGCTGCAATACTCCTAACAGAACAAAACGCGCAGGGATGTCTGGTTACCTATTTCTGGGCGGCGTTTAGACGTGTTCCGCGTTCTTACGGGTGACGTGGAGGTCGGCGAGGGGACTGCTGTTGCGGTGGGTGCCGGGGAAGCAGATCTTGGGGGGTCGGAGAAGGACATGCTGGGCGGTCGATGAAGTGTTCAGCGCGCCGGCCGAACTAGAAGGTCGGTGAAGCAGATGATGTGCAGTGCACGGGGGCGTCGGTGTCGGCGAAGCTGGTCAGGTGCGGTGGTCGATAGAGTCGGCGAACGAGATACGGTGCGGTGGACGCCGGAGTAGGTGCGGATCAAGCGGATAGGGCAGCCTCGGGGTTTGAAGCCGTGGCAGCTTGAACGGCGAAGTGCGGCGGTGATTTTCCGGTGCGGCGGCCGGGAAGGTCTGGAGGTAGGCAAGAGGGGCGGTTTCTCTGAGGGCTTGCGGGCGAAACTAGGGCGAAGCTGGGCGATAGAGGAGTAGAAGGGAATTTCGCAGTCCTTCTTTTGAGGAAAAAAATATTCGCAGATCTGAAACTTTGCGGCGCGAGATATTTGGGCGTTGGCGGGGAATTTTACCGCTCGATGATATTAAATTTTGGCTGCAGTAGGTTTTTTTTTGAGAGTATGTAATAATAATAAATAGTAGGCCCTACTAGTACTGTACGTCTGTTCAGGAATCCAAGGGGGTAGAGGTAGAGGTATAGATATATAGACAATATAGAGATATAAGAAATGGCGGGGGCTAGCGGAAATGCACTTTGCCTCATAGGAGCATATGCTCCCATTATGTGAATCCATATTTCAAAGTGTCAAAAAATTCTAAACTAAAATTTTACATGTATATCTAGACATTTTATGTTGGTACACAAGTTTTCTCACAAAAAAATTATGTGGCTCCTGTAAAAAAGACAAATTTTGATGTTGTAACACGACTACGTACAGTATATTTTTTGCCTTTTTTTACACGCCACACAAAATGTCGTTTTTCCACGAAAACTTGTGAACGAACATATGATGTCACAATGTATACCAAAAAAATTAACATTTATATAATTTTTTTAATCATTTTCTATAATTGGTGCATATGCACGCGTGTGCCAAAACGCCACCTCCGGGGGCTAGGAGTTTCTAAACTTCTTATGGCACATCAAATAAAATGTTGTTCAATCAATAATAATAATGTGCTTATGATTGTTACTCCCTTCCACCATGAATAAAGTCCACATCGGTTTCGTGTCAAACTTTGACTCGAGATTTAGGTACCCACATGATAGTGCTAGTATCATAGCTAGTATCATACACATTGGTCCCACAAAAATGTTGATGTGGCAGCTAATTAAGTAGGAGAGAGGAGATTAGTGTAACATAGGTAGATACTGTATCATAGCGCAAACAACGAGAAAACTTAATGCTAAACAAATCTTGTACACAAATTTGCATTGAGATTCTAAAAAATAATAAATGTAGCATTACTATGATACTACTCCATGATACTACCCACTATAGAAATAGTATGACCAGCCTAATTTTATGACATCCGCAAAATATACCATTGGAAAGTTCATCGAAACAAGCATCCGATGATATAGTTTTGAATGACATGCAACTCATAATTGGCGGGCCCAAGTATTAGTCTAAGTTTGCCTCTGAAAACAAATTGGCATTGTACTCTAGGACAAAGGGAGACTACTCGCAATGGCAATATCATAAGTAGTATCATGCACTACATGCATGCAAAATGTTGATGCGTCATATCAGTTAATGATGAAAGAGACGATAGTGGTATCATAGGTAGATATCGTATCATAGCATGTAGAACTAGAAAAATTACTGCCAAACAAATCTTGTACACACTTTTGTATTGAGATTCTACAAATCACTAAATACATGTAACATATTATACTACTACATGATGATACTATGGACTGTGAAAATAATATCGTACATTAGTATCATATGCATGATACTATTATATGATACTCCCCATTGTGACTAGTCTAATAATAACAATAGTACTCAAATTTGTCTTGTCCCTCGGGTGTTTAGAAGTATATGTTCGGTCCCTCACGTATTTAAGAATTATGTTTGGCCCCTCAACTCTAATGTGGTCAAAATTGAGCACTTGAACACTTAGTTAGGTCTAGCAATGATAAAAACTTGATTGGTCTGTTTATTATTTGTTCTGTGGCACGGCGGCAAAGCATTTTGCTAAATCTCAAGCACACATAGTTGGGGTCCATTAGAGGGACTAATTAAATCAAAGTACAATGGATTATAAAAGCAGGTTTTATCATTGATTAGCTTTGCAACGGCCTATCAACTGTAAGTGTTGCATGTGTTCTAAAGAACTATGTTCATCGTCACAGATCAAGAGGAGTACGCAGTGGAGGACGCACAAAACAACCGTAGGCCAGGTGGGCACACCTTACTAATTTTCTTTTTTCCACTTTATATGTGATAATTTTTTACATAAATAATTAACTAAAACATTTTAAAATAGGGTGGGCCATTCAACCCAAACACCATGTTGCGTACGTCGCTGAGGGTAAGGGGTTTCATCTTCGTTCTATGGTATGAGTATGTAATGCGCGTGATACTCATCGAAGACAATATATATAGCAGACATCACATCAGATGAGCCTATGGATAAAAATGGGCCAAATCATATCTACTAGTGCACAAATGAAGTTAAAAATAGGTCAACCTTCATTAAACCGATACTACTTAAAAGACCATTGTTTGACCTAAGTAAGCGTATATATGAGGTCAGTAATACTAGTCACAATGCATAGTATCATATATAAAAGTATGGTGTGTATGATACAATTAATACTACATGTTACTATGTCAACGATGCATGGTATCATGTACTAGTATCATAATCTTCTTATATTAATTGATTTGTAGAATCTCAATGCAGATCTATGTACAAGATTATTTAACATTAAATTTTCTAGTACTACGTGCTATGATACGGTATCTACCTATGATATTATAATCCTCTCTCTCATCTTTAATTGCAGTGCCACATCAGCTTTTTTGCAAGCATGAGATGCATGATAGTGTACTACCTATGATACTCCCATTGTGGGTAGTCTAAGGGGGCAATGTTAGACCTAATTAAGTGTTTGAGGTTAGTTATGGACCGCTGTTATACCTAATTGTGTTTGAGGTCAGTTAGGGACCTTATTATACATAATTAAGTGTTAGAGGTGAGTTCAAATAATAATATATAGTTGGGGTCTAAAGTTCACCAACGTATGCAACACACGAGCTGCCAAATGTGTACTTAATTAACCCTATTAGGAAAACACAAGATTATCTCATTCAACAAAATATTAGGAAAGTGTATCACAATTGTATTTATCCCTTATCTCTCTCATGTTAACCGAGACAAGAGTTCGTTCTAGGTCAGCTCTACGACAATTAGCGTCGCATGGGTGGTAACATAGGTGTGCAGTTGCGAAAGTTTTTTCCCAAGTTGTCGACTTCCTCAATCCACACTTAATATTTGTGCATGTGGGCCTAAGTATATGGTACTACTTAGTTCTATTCCTAGTATATATGTTGGGTGACTTAGAAAAATCATACTTCGTACATGATTCCTTCGAAAATCCTTTAGGGCTTCTTTGATTCATATTAGGTTGGTATAAGATAATAGGATTTAGATCTTATAGGAATATTTCCTACACTAGTAGTTTGATTCATATGAACATATCCAATAGGAAATAATCCTATAGGAATCATCAAGTAGTGCAAATCCTAGTATAGGATTAAATATTTGGTCCTACCTCATGGAAAAATTCATTTGGCGCAATCAAACGCAACTCATCTTATTATAGGATTTAACTACACATGTCATCCCAAATCCCAATCCTACATTCCTACTCCTATGATTTCCCTATCCTGTGAATGAAAGGAGCCCTTAAAATCAAACTATCCCGCACCTCGTCGATTCGTATAAAACCGACTCTAGCCAACAACTCTTCGCCCGACCTTTCTTCTTCACCATCAGGCCACCACACACTGTCATTTTCCATTGCAACGCATTTAGGGTGTGTTCGGTTCCAGAACCAAGTGGAATGGAATGGAACCGTTCCGCACCTAGAGCCCATTCTTGTGTTCGGTTGTGGAATGGAACGGAACCGAGTGGTTCCTCGAAAGGGAATATTCTCCCCATATGCAGAATGCACCCATTCCACCGAATCGGTGGAATGTGGTGGAACGGCTGTTACTTAGCCGCTATTAATTACAAAGCACTTCACTAATCCAACCAAAAAAATTATTAGTTGTTGTTAATTATGATTTTGAGATTAAAAAGGCCATTTGCCACTATTAATTACGATATTTAGACAAAAGATTAAACTTTAACTTCATTCCGTTCTACTCTCCAAATTCCCCGACCATACAAAAAATAACATTAATTACGATTTTAAGATTAAAAAGGCCATTAGGCGTTGTTAATTACGATTTTAAGATTTAAAAGGCTATTTGCCATTGTTAATTACGATTCTTAGACAAAAGTTTAGTTTAACCACATTCCGTTCTGCTCTCCAATTCCTCCAACCGAACAAAAAACAGTACCATTCTGTACCTCCTTTTTGTCCAAACCGAACGCGGGGATGGAACCATTCCATTCCTCTGGAAAGGAACCATTCCTTACTAAAATCTTCTTGTGCCACCTCCCAGTTTAAAGGCCTACTCGCATAACCCTACAGCTCTGCACTCGCGTGGGCAACCGAACACACCTACATCATCAATGCCCCGCGTACTTATCCGCACCGCCTACAGCTCTGCACTCCTATGACCTATCCATGGCTGGGCAGTCAAAAAAAGCTGCGTCACCTGGGAAATCAACAAGCCACGCAAGCAAGTCGCAAGCATCATAAATTCCGAATCAATGCCTAGCTACAGTCTACCTGGCCTCCTCCCAACTCATTGTCCTTGAGGCCTTAACAAAGCCTTCTAAAAGGGTTTTATCAAAATATTCCATATGGATTAGTAAAAAAACGCACCTGCTAAAGATTCATATATGCCCCTAGGTTAAAAATATGCATCTCAAATTTGTATGGATACATATGTATCTCTGACTAAAATGCATGTATCAAGACATAAGTGAGACACCTATATATTTTCAAACGGGGATGTAGTAGTAGATTTTTTGGGTCATGTGTTGGCAATAAAAAATGGATTCCCCATTTCATCTGTGCACAAGGAGGGCAAAACGAGTGGTCTTTTGTGAAGTGTCTCTACCAATCTACAACCACTTCAATTTTCACATGTACGCTAGACCCTGAAAGATGTCCAAATCAAGTTGCAGTGTTTTATCTCGATCCACATCTACATATGGTTTTATAATTGAGCTTTATCCTAATGAATTCAAAATTAAACTGTATGAGTTTGCTTGTTTTTGTACCCACTTGGGAAGGGTTCATGCAGGATCTGTAGCGAACTTTCTTGTGAAGACATATTTTGGCACATACTGTATGTGAATCTTCTCACGGCCATCAACTTTGAATACTCAAGTTTTTTACTCCTATATATGCAAAATGATATCAGTGTACCATTTTACTTATTCACAATGTTGGCAAAAAATGTATTTTTATGCCCATCTATTTCCATTTTTTGATTTCTTTTTTGAATTTTCATGCCCATTTGTAGATTTGACCAAGATTTAAACAAGTTTAACACATGAAAAATGAAAAGGTAAGCATGGATCCTTCTTAGACACTCTAAAATGAAGCTTTTGGGAGGTTCTTGAAATTTCCAAGTTTGAAACCCAAAACCACTTCTTCTCTTCATGTTTGACTACATAAGATAGAGTTTAGGGTTAGGGGTAGATACATGATTTTTCTTGTTTGAATATGTCTAGACCTTGTTTATCAACTTTAATGCTTACTATATGACATAAGAAGACTATGTGCTTTGGTTTTTCATTTTCTGTTTTTTTATATTTTATGCCCATTTGAATCTTGGTCAAATCCTAGGTTTGACCAGGATTTAAGCAAGTTTAAAACATGAAAACGACTTCTCTTCGTGCTTGACTTCTTATTCACTCCAAAATGAAGCTTTTGGAAGGGTTTTTGAAATTTCCATGTTTGAAACCCAAAACGACATCTCTTCGTGCTTGACTTCATAAGATAGAGTTTAGGGTTAGGGGGTAGATACATGAATTTTCTGGTTTGAATATGTCTAGACCTAGCTTGTTTATCAACTTGAATGCTTGCTATATGACATCAGAAGACTATGTGTTTGGTTTTTATTTTTTTGAATTTGTTATGCCCATTTGAATCCTGGTCAAATCCTAGGTTTGACCAAGATTTAAACAAGTATAAAACATGAAAATGAAAAGTAAGCCTGGATCCTTCTTATTCACTCCAAAATGAAGCTTTTGGGAGGGTTTTTGAAATTTCCATGTTTGAAACCCAAAACGACTTCTCTTCGTGATTGACTTCATAAGACAGAGTTTAGGGTTAGGGGTAGATACCGGATTTTTCTGGTTTGAATATGTCTAGACCTTGTTTATCAACTTGAATGCTTGCTATATGACATCAGAAGACTATGTGTTTGGTTTTTGTTTTTTGAATTTGTTATGCCCATTTGAATCTTAGTCAAATCCTAGGTTTGAATATATATGTCTAGACCTTGTATATCAACTTGAATGCTTACTATACATATGACATAAGAATGTTATGTGCTTTGGTTTTTCATTCTTTTCATTTTTTCTGAATTTTTAGGGCCATTTGAATCTTGGTCAAATCCTTGGTTTGACCAAGATTTAAACAAATTTAAAACATGAAAATGAAAAGGGAAGTCTGTATCCTTCTTAGTCACTCTAAAATGAAGCTTTTGGGATGTTCTTTAAATTTCAATGTTTGAAACCCAAAACGACTTCCCTTCATGCTAGACTTCATAAGATCGACAGGGGGTAGATACATGATTTGTCTGGTTTGGATATATCTAGACCTTGTTTATCAACTTGATTGCTTACGATATGACATAAGAAGACTATGTGATTTGGTTTTTCATTTTTCTGATTTTTTTGAATTTTGTGCCCACCCATTTGTATCTTCGTCAAATCCTAGGTTTGACCAAGATAATTTAAACAAGTTTAAAACATGAAAATGTAAAGGGAAGCATGTATCCTTCTTAGTCACTCTAAAATGAAGCTTTTGGGAGGTTTTTGAAATTTCCATGTTTGAAACCCAAAACCACTTCTCTTCATGCTTGACTTCATAAGTCAGGGTTTAGGGATATATATATAGGGGGTACATACATGATTTTTCTGGTTGGAATATGTCTAGAACTTGTTTTTCAACTTGAGCTTATCTAGAGCTTGTTTTTAAATTTTTTATACCCATTTGATTCTTCGTCAAATCCTAGGTTTGTTGACCTAGATTTGAACAAGTTTAAAACATGAATATGAAAAGGTAAGCATGTATGCTTCTTAATTAGTCACTCCAAAATGAAGCTCTTGGGAGGGTTTTTGAAATTTCCATGATTTAAACCAAAAACCACTTCTCTTCATGCTTGACTTCATAAGTTAGGGTTTAGGGATATATAGGGGGTAGATACATCATGATTTTTCTGGTTTGAATATGTCTAGAGCTTGTTTATCAACTTAATTGAATGCTTACTATATGACATAAGAAGACTATGTGCCTTGATATTTCATTTTTTTAAAATTATGCCCTTTTGAATATTGGTCAAAACCTAGGTTTGACAAAGATTTAAAAAAGATTAAAACATGAAAATGAAAAAGTAAGCCTTGATCCTTCTTATTAACTCCAAAATGAAGGTTTTTGGGAGGGTTTTTGAAATATCCATGTTTGAAACCCAAAACCACTTCTCTTCGTGCAGAGTTTAGGGTTAGGGGTAGCTAGACACATGAATTGGTATTTCATTTTTTTTTGAATTTTCATGCCCATTTCAATCTTGGTGAAATCCTAGGTTTGAGCAAGACTTAAACAAATTTAACACGTGAAAACGAATAAGCATGGATCCTTCTTAGTCACTCCAAAATGTACCAATTGATAGATGTGTTAACTTTGCTTCATGGAAAAAATAATGTCATGTAAATGAGTTAACTTGGATTTCCTACCCTTGAATCCATAGGAAACTTTGTTCTAATGCACTATAATAATCAACCGAGTTTTTACACCAACAGGTCTGTCACTTACGTGTGGTGCCCACGCGTGAGGTCCCACACTTCAGTGAGCACAAGTCACGTGCAATAGGTACGCAAACTCCCAGCCATTTTCTTTGTCAAGAGAAGACGCATCAGGATGCGTATTGGAAGTCTCTGGGTCATTCAGGATCCTTCGGTTGTCCCTCTCACAAAAAAACAAATCTCTCTCGTTCTCGGCCTCGCTCGACTCGCTCGCTCGCTCGCACCTCCTGCTCACCGACAAACCCTGCACAACAACAACATCATCACCCGAAAAAGGGGAGACACCATAATTCTCTCCCTTCTTCTCTCCTTCCGAGTGATCCCTCTTCCTCCGAGTTTCACTCGACGGGCAAACACATATGTGCTGCATAGTAATAATAAAAAAGGTAGAAAAATCAACCTACGAATCTATAATTAAATACGTTAAACTAGGGTTTTTCCCAGTACTACAGATCAAGTTCATAAAAAATCCAACTACGGGGTTCGAACAACCCCATTTCTAATCAAAGAATTTTTTCGACGTCATCCAAATGGCCTCAAACTATAGCATGGGCGGATCCAGACTATAGCCAAGGGGGGCAGCCGCCCCCACTCAATTTTCTGAAACCTTGTACTTAGAAATATGTTAAGCTAAAGGCTGGTTTGCCCGCACTTAGAAATGATATTTGCATCACTTATCATATGTTTGCCCATTTGAATCTTGTCAAATCCTAGATTTGACCAAGATAATTTAAACAAGTTTAAAACATGAAAATGAAAAGGCAAGCTTGTATCCTTCTTAGTCACTCTAAAATGAAGTTTGGGGAGGTTTTTGAAATTTCCATGCTTGAAACCAAAAACCACTTCTCTTCATGCTTGACTTCATAAGACAAAGTTTGGGGATATATAGGGGTAGATACATGATTTTTCTGGTTTGATATGTCTAGACCTTGTTTATCAACTTAATTGAATGCTTACTATATGACATAAGAAGACTATGTGCCTTGATTTTACATTTTTTTAAATTATGCCCATTTGAATCTTGGTCAAATCCTAGGTTTGACCATGATTTAAACAAGTTTGTTTATCAACTTGAATGCTTGCTATATGACATCAGAAGACTATGTGTTTGGTTTTTATTTTTTTGAATTTGTTATGCCCATTTGAATCCTGGTCAAATCCTAGGTTTGACCAAGATTTAAACAAGTATAAAACATGAAAATGAAAAGTAAGCCTGGATCCTTCTTATTCACTCCAAAATGAAGCTTTTGGGAGGGTTTTTGAAATTTCCATGTTTGAAACCCAAAACGACTTCTCTTCGTGATTGACTTCATAAGACAGAGTTTAGGGTTAGGGGTAGATACCGGATTTTTCTGGTTTGAATATGTCTAGACCTTGTTTATCAACTTGAATGCTTGCTATATGACATCAGAAGACTATGTGTTTGGTTTTTGTTTTTTGAATTTGTTATGCCCATTTGAATCTTAGTCAAATCCTAGGTTTGAATATATATGTCTAGACCTTGTATATCAACTTGAATGCTTACTATACATATGACATAAGAATGTTATGTGCTTTGGTTTTTCATTCTTTTCATTTTTTCTGAATTTTTAGGGCCATTTGAATCTTGGTCAAATCCTTGGTTTGACCAAGATTTAAACAAATTTAAAACATGAAAATGAAAAGGGAAGTCTGTATCCTTCTTAGTCACTCTAAAATGAAGCTTTTGGGATGTTCTTTAAATTTCAATGTTTGAAACCCAAAACGACTTCCCTTCATGCTAGACTTCATAAGATCGACAGGGGGTAGATACATGATTTGTCTGGTTTGGATATATCTAGACCTTGTTTATCAACTTGATTGCTTACGATATGACATAAGAAGACTATGTGATTTGGTTTTTCATTTTTCTGATTTTTTTGAATTTTGTGCCCACCCATTTGTATCTTCGTCAAATCCTAGGTTTGACCAAGATAATTTAAACAAGTTTAAAACATGAAAATGTAAAGGGAAGCATGTATCCTTCTTAGTCACTCTAAAATGAAGCTTTTGGGAGGTTTTTGAAATTTCGATGTTTGAAACCCAAAACCACTTCTCTTCACATGCTTGACTTCATAAGACAGAGTTTAGGGGTTAGGGGTATAGATACATGATTTGTCTGGTTTGAATATGTCTAGACCTTGTTTATCAACTTGAATGCTTACTATATGACATAAGAAGACTATGTGATTTGGTTTTTCATTTTTCTGTTTTTTATTTATTTTTCTGCCCATTTGAATCTTGGTCAAATCCTAGGTTTGAACAAGATTTAGACAAGTTTAACACGTGAAATTAAACGAATAAGTAAGCATTGATCCTTCTTAGTCACTCCAAAATGTACCAATTGATAGTGTTAACTTTGCTTCATGGAAAAAATAATGTCATGTAAATGAGTTAACTTGGATTTCCTACCCTTGAATCCATAGGAAACTTTGTTCTAATGCACTATTATAATCAACCGAGTTTTTACACCAACAGGTCTGTCACTTACGTGTGGTGCCCACGCGTGAGGTCCCACACTTCAGTGAGCACAAGTCACGTGCAATAGGTACGCCAACTCCCAGCCATCTTCTTTGTCAAGAGAAGACGCATCAGGATGCGTATTGGAAGTCCGTGGGTCCTTCTGGATCCTTCGGTTGTCCCTCTCACAAAAAAAAACAAATCTATCTCATTCTCGGCCTCGCTCGACTCGCTCGCTCGCTCGCACGTCCTGCGCACTGACAACACACAGTCAACATCATCATCATCACCCGAAAAAGGGGAGACACCATAATGCTCTGCCTTTTTTCTCTCCTTCCGAGTGATCCCTCTTCCTCCGAGTTTCACTCGACGGGCAAACGCACATCTGCAGCATAGTAATAATAAAAAGGTAGAAAAATCGATATACGAATCTATAATTAAATAGGTTAAACTAGGGTTTTGCCCTACTACAGATCAAGGTTCAAAAAATCCAACTACGGGGTTCGAACAACACGATTCTAATCCAAGAACTTTTTCGACCTCATCCAAGTGGCCTCAAACTATAGGGTTAGCATCTAGTGCAGTATGTGTGAAAATGTATGCACTATGTGTGCTATAACTTGTATGTCTTTCAAATTTGAACCAACTTTGAATAAGTTTGAAATATTTGAAATGGGGCTTTTGGCTTAAACGTTTGAAACTCAAAACGATTCTCTTCATGCTAGACTTCATAAGACCGAGTTTAGGGTTAGGGGTAGATACATGATTTGTCTGGTTTGAATATGTCTAAACCTTGTTTATCAACTTTAATGCTAACTTCTCAGTCACTCTAAAATGAAGTTTTTGGAGGTTTTTGAAATTTCCATCTTTGAAACCCAAAACCACTTCTCTTCATGCTTGACTTCATAAGAAAAAGTTTAGGGTTAGGGGGTATAGATACATGATTTGTATGGTTTGAATATGTCCAAACCTTGTTTATCAACTTGAATATGCTTACTATATGACATAAGAAGACTATGTACTTTGGTTTTTAATTTTTCTGATTTTTTTAATTTTCTGCGCATTTGAATCATATCTTGGTCAAATCCTAGGTTTCACCAAGATTTAGACAAGTTTAACACGTGAAAACGAGTAAGTAAGCATGGATCCTTCTTAGTCACTCTAAAATGAAGCTTTTGGGATGTTCTTGAAATTTCCATGTTTGAAACCCAAAACCACTTCTCTTCATGATTGACTTCCATAAGATCGACAGATCAGTTTAGGGTTAGGGGTAGATATATACATGATTTTTTGGTTTGAATATGTCTAGACCTTGTTTATCAACTTGAATGCTTACTATACATATGACATAAGAATGCTATGTGCTTTGGTTTTTCATTCTCTTTTTGAATTTTTTCTAAATTTTTAGGCCCATTTGAATCTTGGTCAAATCCTTGGTTTGACCAAGATTTAAACAAGTTTAAAACATGAAAATGAAAAGGGAAGTCAGTATCCTTCGTAGTCACTCTAAAATGGAGAAGCTTTTGGGATGTTCTTGTAATTTCTATGTTTGAAACCGAAAACGATTCTATGCTAGACTAGCTTCATAAGATCGACAGGCCGGGGGTAGATACATGATTTGTCTGGTTTGGATATATCTAGACCTTGTTTATCAACTTTAATGCTTACTATATGACATATATAAGAAAACTATTGCTTTGGTTTTTCCTTTTTCTGTTTTTTTTTAATTTTGATGCCCATTTGAATCATGTCAAATCCTAGGTTTGACCAAGATAATTTAAACAAGTTTAAAACATGAAAATGAAAAGGGAAGCATGTATCCTTCTTAGTCACTCTAAAATGAAGCTTTTGGGAGGTTTTTGAAATTTCCATGTTTGAAACCCAAAACCACTTCTCTTCACATGCTTGACTTCATAAGACAGAGTTTAGGGGTTAGGGGTATAGATACATGATTTGTCTGGTTGAATATGTCTAGACCTTGTTTATCAACTTTAATGCTTACTATATGACATAAGAAAACTATTGCTTTGGTTTTTCTTTTTCTGATTTTTTTGAATTTTGATGCCCATTTGAATCTTGTCAAATTCTAGGTTTGACCAAGATTTAAACAAGTTTAAAACATGAAAATGAAAAGGGAAGCATGTAACCTTCTCAGTCACTCTAAAATGAAGTTTTTGGGAGGTTTTTGATATTTCCATGTTTGAAACCCGAAACCACTTCTCTTCATGCTTGACTTCATAAGACAGAGTTTAGGGTTAGGGGTAGATACATGATTTGTATGGTTTGAATATGTCCAAACCTTGTTTATCAACTTGAATATGCTTATGTGCTTTGGTTTTTTATTTTTCTGATTTTTTTGAATTTTATGCCCATAAATCTTGGTCAAATCCTAGGTTTGACCAGGATTTAAACAAGTTTAAAACATGAAATGAAAAGATAAGCCTGGATCCTTCTTAGTCACTCTAAAATGAAGCTTTTGGGAGGTTCTTGAAATTTCCATATTTGAAACCCAAAACCACTTCTCTTCATGATTGACTTCATAAGACATAGTTTAATTAGAGTTTTAGGGGTAGATATATACATGATTTTTCTGGTTTGAATATATATGTCTAGACCTTGTTTATCAACTTGAATGCTTACTATACATATGACATAAGAATGCTATATATGTGCTTTGGTTTTTCATTCTTTTGATTTTTTTCTGAATTTTTAGGGCCATTTGAATCTTGCATGGTTAAACTTGGGTTTTGCCCAGTTCTAAAGATCAAGGGTTCAAAAAAATCCAACTACGGGGTTCGAACAACACGATTCTAATCCAAGAATTTTTTCGACCTCATCCAAATGGCCTCAAACTATAGGGTTAGCATCTAGTGCAGTATGTGTGAAAATGTATGCACTATGTGTGCTATAACTTGTATGTCTTTCAAATTAAGTTGATAAACAAGGTCTAGACATATTCAAACCAGAATATTATACTGCATTAGTACAAAAAGTTTCCTATGGATTCATCAAGGGTAGTAAAGCCAAGTTAACTCATTGTCATGACTAAGAAGGATCCATGCTTACTTTTTCATTTTCATGTTTTAAACTTGTTTAAATCTTGGTCAAACCTAGGATTTGACCAAGATTCAAATGGTCATAAAAAATCAAACAAAATCAAGAAAATCAAAAACCAAACCACATAGTCTTCTTATGTAATATACTAAGCATTCAAGTTGATCAACGAAGTCTAGACATATTCAAACCAGAAAAATCATGTATCTACCCCCTAACCCTAAACGTTGTCTTATGAAGTCAAGCATGAAGAGAAGAAGTGGTTTTGGGTTTCAAACATGGAAATTTCAAAAACCCACCCAAAAGCTTCATTTTGGAGTGACTAAGAAGGATCCAAGCTTACTTTTTCATTTTCATGTTTCAAACTTGTTTAAATCTTTGTCAAACCTAGGATTTGACCAAGATTCAAATGGGCATAAAAATTCAAAAAAGAAATCAAAAAAATGAAACACCAAAGCACATAAACTTCTTATGTCATATAGTAATTAAGCATTCATGTTGATCAACAAAGTCTATATATATTTAAACAATAAAAATCATGTATATATACCCCCAAACCCAAAACCACTTCTCTTCACATGCTTGACTTCATAAGACAGAGTTTAGGGGTTAGGGGTATAGATACATGATTTGTCTGGTTTGAATATGTCTAGACCTTGTTTATCAACTTGAATGCTTACTATGTGATTTGGTTTTTCATTTTTCTGTTTTTTAATTATTTTTCTGCCCATTTGAATCTTGGTCAAATCCTAGGTTTGAACAAGATTTAGACAAGTTTAACACGTGAAATTAAACGAATAAGTAAGCATTGATCCTTCTTAGTCACTCCAAAATGTACCAATTGATAGTGTTAACTTTGCTTCATGGAAAAAATAATGTCATGTAAATGAGTTAACTTGGATTTCCTACCCTTGAATCCATAGGAAACTTTGTTCTAATGCACTATAATAATCAACCGAGTTTTTACACCAACAGGTCTGTCACTTACGTGTGGTGCCCACGCGTGTGGTCCCACACTTGAGTGAGCACAAGTCACGTGCAATAGGTACGCCAACTCCCAGCCATCTTCTTTGTCAAGAGAAGACGCATCAGGATGCGTATTGGAAGTCTGTGGGTCCTTCTGGATCCTTCGGTTGTCCCTCTCACAAAAAAACAAATCTCTCTCATTCTCGGCCTCGCTCGACTCGCTCGCTCGCTCGCTCGCACCTCCTGCGCACTGACAAACCCTGCACAACAGTCAACATCACCAGAAAAAGAATATACACCATCAATAAGAGGGGCCCCGTGACTGCTCTCCCTTCTTCTCCTTCCGAGTGATTCCTCTTCCTCCGAGTTTCACTCGACGGGCAAACACACATGTGCTGCATAGTAATAATAAAAAAGTAAAAGAATCGACTACGAATCTATTATTAAATAGGTTAAACTAGGGTTTTCCCCAGTACTACAGATCAAGTTGAAAAAAAAATCCAACTACGGGGTTTGATTTTGGCCTACAAATAAAAAATTAAATAAGTTGAACTAGTATTCCTCTAAAAAATCATTTTGGTTTGCATTGTTTGATAATTTTCATAGCTAGAGTGCATCACAATTTTTTGATTTCATGCTTTGCTTTGCCAATTTTGATTTTTTCTAACCACCTTCTCTTTGATTTCAAATTTAGGTCAAACTATCGGTGCCTACTATGTGTTCTACTTGAATTGGATGCAGCATGCGCACATGATATGTTTTGCCATTGTTTTGGGCTTCCACACATCTTGGGGCATCCAAGTATTTAAGTTACCTTGTTTTTTAATTGTAATTCATGTACCCTTTCCTCCCAATTAAATTTTGGTTTTACATTTTTAAATTTTTTAAATTTTTATGCCCATTCTGATGTCATATAGTTAGCATTTAAGTTGATAAACAAGGTCTAGACATATTCAAACCGGAAAAATCATGTATCTACCCCTAACCCAAAACTCTGTCTTATCAAGTCAAGCACGAAGAGAAGTCGTTTTGGGTTTCAAACATGGAATTTTCAAAAACCCTCCAAAAAGCTTCATTTTGGAGTGACTAAGAAGGATGGAGGCTTACCTTTTTCATTTTCATGTTTTAAACATGTTTAAATCTTGGTCAAACCTATTATTTGACAAAGAATCAGATGGGCTTAAAATTTCAAAAAAATCAAAAAATGAAAAACCAAAGCATGCAGTCTTCTTATGTCATATATATATTACACATTCAAGTTGATAAACAAGGTTTGGACATATTCAAACCAAAAAATCATGTATCTACCCCCTAACGCTAAACTCTGTCATATGAAGTCAAGCATATGAAGAGAAGTGGTTTTGGGTTTCAAACATGGAAATTTCCATGCTTGAAACCAAAAACCACTTCTCTTCATGCATGCTTGACTTCATAAGACAGAGTTTAGGGTTAGGTGGTAGATACATGATTTTCCTGGTTTGAATATGTGTAGACCTTGTTTATCAAATTAATTGAATGCTTACTATATAACATAAGAGAAGACCTTGTTTTTTTTGAATTTTTATACCCATTTGAATCTTTGTCAAATCCTTGGTTCCACCAAGATTTGAATAAGTTAAAAACATGAATATGAAAAAGTAAGCATGTATGCTTCTTAGTCACTTCAAAATGAAGCTCTTGGGAGGGTTTTTGAATTTCCATGTTCGAAACCAAAAACCACATATCTTCATGCTTGACTTCATGAAACAAAGTTTAGGGTTAGGGGTAGATACATGCATGATTTTTCTTGTTTGAATATGTCTAGAACTTGTTTATCAACTTAATTGAATGCCTACTATATAACATAAGAAGACCTTTTTTGTTTTTTTTAAATTTTTATACCCATTTGAATCTTGGTCAAATCCTAGGTTTCACCAAGATTTGAATAAGTTTAAAACATGAATATGAAAAAGTAAGCATGCATGTATGCTTCTTAATTAATCACTTCGAAATGAAGCTCTTGGGAGGGTTTTTGAAATTTCCATGTTTGAAACCAAAAACCACATATCTTCATGCATGCGCTTGACTTCATGAGACAGAGTTTAGTGTTAGGGGGTAGATACATGATTTCTCTCGTTTGAATATGTTTGAAACCAAAAACCACATATCTCTGGTTTGCCCGCACTTAGAAATGATATTTGCATCACTTATCATATGTTTGCCCATTTGAATCTTGTCAAATCCTAGATTTGACCAAGATAATTTAAACAAGTTTAAAACATGAAAATGAAAAGGCAAGCTTGTATCCTTCTTAGTCACTCTAAAATGAAGTTTGGGGAGGTTTTTGAAATTTCCATGCTTGAAACCAAAAACCACTTCTCTTCATGCTTGACTTCATAAGACAAAGTTTGGGGATATATAGGGGTAGATACATGATTTTTCTGGTTTGATATGTCTAGACCTTGTTTATCAACTTAATTGAATGCTTACTATATGACATAAGAAGACTATGTGCCTTGATTTTACATTTTTTTTAAATTATGCCCATTTGAATCTTGGTCAAATCCTAGGTTTGACCATGATTTAAACAAGTTTAAAACATGAATATGAAAATTAAGCATGTATCCTTCGTAGTCACTCCAAAATGAAGCTCTTGAGAGGGTTTTTGAAATTTCCATGTTTGAAACCAAAAAACCACGTACTTCTCTTCATGCTTGACTTCATAAGACAGAGTTTGGGGTTAGGGGTAGCTTGATACATGATTTTTCTCGTTTGAATATGTCTAGACCTTGTTATCAACTTAATTGAATGCTTACTATATATATGACATAAGAAGACTATGTGCCTTGATTTTCCATTTTTTGTTTTTTCTGAATATTTATGCCCATTTGAATCTTGGTCAAATCCTAGGTTTGACCATGATTTAAACAAGTTTAATAAACATGAATATGAAATTTCCATGATTTATACCAAAAACCACTTCTCTTCATGCTTGACTTCATAAGTTAGGGTTTAGGGATATATAGGGGGTAGATTCATCATGATTTTTCTGGTTTGAATATGTCTAGAGCTTGTTTATCAACTTAATTGAATGCTTACTATATGACATAAGAAGACTATGTGCCTTGATTTTTCATTTTTTTAAATTATGCCCATTTGAATCTTGGTCAAATCCTAGGTTTGACCAAGATTTAAACAAGATTAAAACATGAAAATGAAAAATTAAGCCTTGATCCTTCTTATTCACTCCAAAATGAAGCTTTTGGGAGGGTTTTTGAGATATCCAGGTTTGAAACCCAAAACCACTTCTCTTCATGCATAGTTTAGGGTTAGGTGTAGATACATGAATTTTTGGTTTATAGTAAGCATTCAAGTTGATAAACAAGGTTTAGACATATTCAAACTAGAAAAATCATGTATATACCCCCTAAGGCTAAACTCTGTGATATATATGAAGTCAAGCATATAAGAGGAATGGTTTTGGGTTTCAAACATGGAAAATTCAAAAACCCTCCCAAAAGCTTCATTTTTTGAGTGAATAAGAAGGATCCAGGCTTACTTTTTCATTTTCATGTTACTGACTTGTTTAATTCTTGGTCAAACCTAGGATTTGACCAAGATTCAAATAGGCATAAAAATTCAATAAAGAATTCAAAAAATGAAAAACCAAAGCACATAATTAAGCTTCTTAAGTTATAGTAAGCATTCATGTTGATCAACGGAGTCTATACATATTTAAACATTAAAAATCATGTATATACCCCAACCCTAAACTCTGTCTAATGAAGTCAAGGACGAAGAGAAGTGGTTTTCGTTTTTTTTTTGAATTTTTATGCCCATTTGAATCTTGGTCAAATCCTTGCAGGTTTGACCAATATTTAAACAAGTTTAAAACATGAAAATGAAAAGTAAGTGTGGATCCTTCTTATTCACTCCAAAATGAAGCTTTTGGGAGGTTTTTTTAAATTTTCCATGTTCGAAACCCAAAATGATATCTCTCCGTGCTTTACTTCATAAGACAAAGTTTAGGGGTAGGGGGTAGATACATGATTTTTCTGGTTTGAATATGTCTAGACCTTGTTTATCAACTTGAATGCTTATTATGTGACATCAAAAGACTATGTGTTTAGTTTTTTTTTGAATTTGTTATGCCCATTTGAATCTTGGTCAAATCCTAGGTTTGACCAAGATTTAAACCAGTTTAAAACATGAAAATGAAAAGTAAGCCTGGATTCTTCTTAGTCACTCCAAAATGAAGCTTTTGGGAGGTTTTTTAAATTTCCATGTTTGAAACCCAAAACCACTCCTCTTAATGCTTGACTTCATAAGACAGAGTTTAGGGTTAGGGGCCAAGTATATACATGATTTTTCTTGTTTAAATATGTCTAGACTTTGTTTATCAACTTGAATGCTTACTATATGACATCAAAAGACTATGTGTTTGGTTTTGATTTTTTTGAATTTGTTATGTCCATTTGAATCTTGGTCAAATCCTAGGTTTGACCAAGATTTAAACCAATTTAAAACATGAAAATGAAAATGAAAGCCTGGATTCTTCTTAGTCACTCCAAAATGAAGCTTTTGGGAGTTTTTTCAATTTCCAATGTTTGAAACCCAAAACCACTTTTCTTCATGCTTGACTTCATAAGACAGAGTTTAGGGTTAGGGGGTATATACAATATTTTTCTGGTTTGAATATGTCTAGACTTCGTTGATCAACTGTAATGCTTACTATATGACATAAGAAGCTTATGTGCTTTGGTTTTTTTTTTGATTTCTTTTTTGAATTTTTATGCCCACTTGAATCCTGGTCAGATCCTTTGTTTGACCAAGATTTAAACAAGTTAAAACATGAAAATGAAAAAGTAAGCCTGGCTCCTTCTTAGTCATGAAAATGAGTTAACTTGGCTTTCCAACCCTTGAATCCATAGGAAACTTTGTACTAATGCAGTATAATAATCACCCGAGTTTTTACACCAACAGGTCTGTCACTTACGTGTGGTGCCCATGCGTGAGGTCCCAAACTTCAGTGAGCACAAGTCACATGCGGTAGGCAGGCAAAATACCCGATCAATCCGGGCGGTGGCTGTTAAGGACCCGATCGCATTTCTTGCTTTCAGACTGGGGTCTACCATGTAAAAGTTTGTTCCTTTTGGATGCATCACTCGTATTTGCAAGTTTTTTGGGGGTCCCGCAAATTCAGGGTAGCATCATGCCCCCCTTCCCACGCCAACACAAACAGAGTTCAACACAACCTAATTAAGCAAGGTTCAACACAGACATAGTTCAACAACCCCTAATTAAGCTAATAGGTTCACCACAAACGCTGCTGAGCAGCAAACATAAACAGAGTTCAACAAAAGATGCTGCTTTTGAAGCAGTAGGAGAGACAAACATGCACAACAGTTACGGAGTATATTTACCATCTTCTTCCTGTCGCCTCCTCCCGGTCCCGCTTCTTCTGCTTCTTGCTGCCCATACCTTTAATCTTTGGTGGCTTGGGCTTGGGAGGAGGCACACGACCGGTCTCGATAGCTTGGTTCAATTTCTTCCTTAGGAATAGCCCATAGGCCATGTGGTTGGCTATGAAGCCGGATCGGTTAACAGTTTCCCCAACTTTGAGACAGCCGGACCCACCGGCTTCGGCATGCTGCAGGACGCTTCGAAAGTCAACCTTTATGCTCTTTGTGCAGAAGGGGCAGCTGTTCCTGGCACCAGTCCAGGGTTCACTCCAATACTTGTCGAACTTCCCCGCCTTAAGCTTGTTGAGAGTGGCCCTGGCCTTCCTATGACGCGACTCGACATCGCTGTCAACCTCATCAGTAGCAACCTGATACATGCCAAATAAACAGGTGAAGCAAATATGTAGCAGTTGCAACTAATAATGAATATGAATCTAAAAAGATTCTGACGCTAATTCAAAACCCTATAGCGCAAAAAAAAGAGGGAGAGACCATAGAGCAAATCGATACAGGGCTATGTTAAATAAGGGAGAGAGGTGAATCGGATGTGAAGCAAATATGTAGCAGTTGCAACTAATACTGAATATGAATCTAAAAAGATTCTGACGCTAATTCAAAACGCTATAGCGCAAAAAAAAGAGGGAGAGACCATAGCGCAAATCGATACAGGGCTATGTTGAATAAGGGAGAGAGGTGAATCGGAACATACTTCCTCCCCCTCGTCGACGATATTCTCGTCGAAGGTCGGCGGCGGCGGTTCAAAGATGAGTTCAACCTCGTCCTCGTCATCTAGGGGATGCTTCCCAAGAGAGTGGACCCATCTACCAACAGCATCAGATGCCGATGAGCGACCGATGGCCCGACCTTCGGCAATGGCCTCCGCTTCGTCTTTGGCATCCGCTGCGGCAATGATCGCCGCCGTTGCGGCCATGCGTGCTGCGGTCGCGGCTCTGGACGCCTCCTCTGCGGCTAAGGCCAGCCGCGCGGCTTTCGCTTTCGCTGCGTTGACGGCGTCGGTTGGGCTCTCCATCGGTGGAATGGGAAGGGGAAGTGAAGAGAGGGTTTTTTCCTAGTCCGTGGAGAGAGGGAGAAGTGTGGACGTGAAATGGATAACTGACGATATTTCAAGATTTGGGAGACATAGCACGAACCGGCAGATGACAGCGCGTGGGTGCATTACCTCATACTGCCTCTGTCCTAGAAA
Source organism: Lolium multiflorum (assembly GCA_030979885.1). Classification (NCBI taxonomy): domain Eukaryota; kingdom Viridiplantae; phylum Streptophyta; class Magnoliopsida; order Poales; family Poaceae; genus Lolium; species Lolium multiflorum. The sequence continues at coordinate 87,678,959 of CM061747.1, forward strand.
GAGCGTACGTGTGGGTTTTCAAGGCATATTAAGGATTTTATTATTACATTGGGAAACTGTCATCGACCATCACTTTCCTCTTCAACTTTTCCACCTCCAATGATCTAAATGCATGTAGTAAATAAGAAAACCATATTATGCTAAATACTACTACCTCCATCCCAAAGCGTAAGGCTTATATTATTTTTAGAAGCTCAAACTATGTCAAGGTAAACTAAGATTTTACCAAAAATCATTATCATGCAAAATACAAAATTAATATCAATACATAGACAACGATTTTTTTTGGTATGGTATCTACAAAATATTATATTAGTTGATAGATTGTTCTAAATTTTCGTCAACCTTTACTTGCTTTGACTCTTAAAAAAAGACTTAAGCTTTGTGATGGAGGTAGTACGTACTAGTCGTGAAGAAACTATATCCCTCGTGATGAGAAAGAAATATTTTTTACTACCACTCTTTTGTGGACAAATTTTGAAGTGCATTGCAAAACGAGAAGTACACTCTTTTATGGACAAATTTTAACTCTACACCCATTATTTCAGGATGGAGGGAGTATAACCCAACTTGTTTTTTTCTTCTGGGCACTACACTGCTTTTTCCCTGTGCAATGCTTGGTTCTACCCTTTTTCTCAATGTAATGGTCACTTTAAGTCATTTTTTCCCACACACATTTATTTTGTACTTCTCTACAGTGTTGACCGTGCTACTACTATTTGTGTTAGTGCGCCAAAAACAAAATGTTATTTTTTAAGTGCCAAATTAATCTAGGGCGTTGGTTGTGAATCGGTGAACAAAAAAGAGATAGCCCAAAAGAGGAACACACCAAGGTACAAAAACTAGCATATATGCATGTTTCTATGTACATATATATGACCCTGGGTTTGTAGATAAAAAACATTCATATATGCGCTTACTATTAATATACATAAGTTTATGCTGATTCTCTTGGTTTAGGTATATATATGGTTAGGCATCACTACTAATTCAGAAAAAAACAAAAATGTAACTCTTCAAGTGAAGTCATTTTAAGTGACCTAACAACTAAAATTCATATATAGGATTTGTATAGGAATTATGTAGGATTTAGATCACATGTGAATTTTCCCCACACTAGTTGTTTGATTCATAGGAACATATCCTATAGGAATCTTGCAGTGCAAATCCTATAAGAATAAAACATTAGGTCATACCTCATGGAAAATTTCCTTTGGCACAATCAAACACAACTCATCTTCCTATATGATTCAACTAGCCATTAAATCTCAATCCTATGTTTTTCATATTTCTATGGTTTTCCCATCCTATGAATCAAAGGAGCCTTAGGGCTTATATCTTTTTTTAGAAAGGCAAACTATGTTAAGATTGGCCAAGTTTTACGAAAAACCTTTAACATGCAAAATACAAAGTTGAGTCATTTCGTTTGAATCGGAGGGAGTACATTTGACGTTATGGTACTATTTGACAGCTGCTTGGCACTGTATTTTTTTCGAACCAAACTTCCCCCTTCATGAAGCTTTTATTTTAGCTTCAGTGACTTGATACATCCATATATCTAGACAAAGTTGAGTCAATTCATTTGAATCAGAGGGAGTACATTTGACTATATGGGTATTGTTTGACAACTGCTTGGCACTGTCTTCTTTTTTGAACCAAACTGCCCCCTTCACGAAGCTTTTATTTTGGGATAGAGCTTCACTGACTTGATACTTCCAAGTTTCACAGTGACTTGGTGCCACCATCCACCATCCATCTCAGATCCAATGTATGCGATCGACTTAGAATTTAAACTAAATAATTATTATAATTGCTCAGAAATATTTCAAGAACTTCCAGTTAATCGTGCATATTTCGATTTATATTTTGGTGAAGTTTCATTCGATTTGAATCAAAGGTTTGTGAGCAAATATATACTCCCTCCGGTTCATATTAATTGACTCTAATATGGATGTACTAGACACATTTTAGTTCTAGATACATCCATATTGAAGTCAATTAATATGAATCAGAGGGAGTATTTAGTTTAAACTAGTGCTCGTATACGTAAAAAGCTCTTTAATCACAAGCTAATCGTCCGAGTGGGATGAAATATTCACAGATTTTAGAACAAGGCATCTACATTTTACTGGATTTTTTTCATAATTTTTGTTTTTAGGTTCGAAATAAGAGATAGTTTGGAACGTTGGATCTCAAATGGTTGGTAGATGGTGGCACCAAGTCACAATGAGATTTGGAGACTTCAAGTCACTGCAGCTCTGTCCTTTTATTTTGACAAACTGCAGAGCCGCTGGTGCATCTATGCTTGCGTACGGCCGACGCCGATTCTTAGCAAGGAAGTTCTTCCTATAAGTAGTAGTATCCATACTCCACTCCAAGGCATGTATAAAAAAAAGAACCCATCCCGTTCTCGTTTTCCCGATCACTCTTCTCTGAAGATGGAGGAGGCCCTCTTCTTGTGCCCCCTCTGCCTGCTGCCCTTCAAACCCCCCATATCCAAGGTCGCTCCCTTCCGATTTCATTCTTAGGTTCACCTGTGAGAAATGTCAATGACAACTGATGCCACGTACGTTGTTCCGTGCAGTGCAAGGGCGGTCATATGGGCTGTCGGCGCTGCGTCGGCGAGCTTGCGCCGAACCCGTGCAAGAAGTGCGAGCAGCCGGCGTGGTTGCCGCCGTCGAATCGATCTGGGCCAAGATTGCCGCCGTCGAATCGATCTGGGGCAATGGTCAAGTGCGTCGGCTGCCAGAGCTTGGTCGCCTCCACGGAGTCCTACAAGCACTATATCGCGTGCCCGCATGGTCCGTGCGGCTGCACAGAGGCCATCAATACCGGCTGCAGCTTCACCGGCCCGCCGCGGGAGCTCCTGGTACACCTCCAAGCATCCCACTCCATCCCAGTGTTTACGTTCCAGTATGGCATACCCGCCTGGTGCATAGTTCGTGTTCCGGTACAACCGCGGGGACACCTGTTCATCGGCAGTGGGGAAGAAGACGGTAGCGTGTTCGCCATCACCGTTGGAGCGCTCGGCCCGACCACCATTGTGTCCTGTGTGTGCATCAGGTCGGCCGCGTGCTTGTTTCCGATGTACAAGGCGCAGCTGTTGGTGATTGGTCCGCCGGCGCCGGCGACGGCTGGGACCAGTGACCTCTCGACGGACACCTTGATGGCGGTAATCGAGCCGACGAGCTCCCCGACGCCTAGCTCGATCATGTTGCAGCAGCTCACTTCTTTCCTGGCGGTGCCGCCCCGTTACGCGAAGCAGAATGGAGGGCAGCGTGTGTTGCCTATCTGCGTTTGCATCAACAAGAAGGTTATACAATAATCTTCGTTTAGTCATACTGCAATGTAGTTACTCGAAGATCGGAGGGAGTAGTTTAGTTCGAAGTAGGGTTCGTTCGGATGTATTTTGGACTTGTATAGTAGTACTACTACTCCAGAACTATTAGCTAGCTAGTTGGAGTGCTAGAATGCAGCTCGGAGTATTATAGTATTTTGGCAGTACTACTAGTTATGTATGTGACTGCAAATTCAAACTAAAATGGAGTATTTCTTGCTAATGTTGTTCTTTTGGAGTCATCATTTTTTTCTGAACGTGTTAACTATGCTATTGTCTAAGGATTCGTTTAGATTTCTTTGGTTGAATTCATATTTCGTCTCTTCCTAATTTGGCAAAACTGCACTGTCATGGGCATTCTTACAAGGTCGCTGAAGTTTCGAAGTTTCTTAATGTATATTGCGTAGGGTGTACCCCCTTAACATGGATCTGTTGCATTTTTGGGTTGTATTTTTTTTGGCAATTTTCAGGACCATAAAATAGCACGCCTTCAGTTGAAATTTGAATTAGTGGCCGATACTAGCATGGAGTAGTGAAGTTTTTTTGTACTCCCTCGGTCCCACCAAAAGTGTCTCACCTTTGTTAAAATTTAGATGGATAGATGTATTTTTTTTACAAAGTTGAGACAACTTTGGTGGGACGGAGCCACGGAGTCGTAGTTGATGGCGAGAAGGTTGATGCCTTGCTAGGTTGGTGTACGTTGCAAAAAGAACAAGGTTGGTGTGTATTTGTTTTATTTGTTCACCATAATACTGACATGGCCATCGATTTGATTAGACAACACAAGCCTGGGATGTTTCACTTATTTATTGTAGGAAGCACGATTAATGTTCTGTAATGATGGGGCTACTCCTATAGTCCGTCTGCTCGGCTCCTACTCGGGTGTCGGGTCACAGTCACACTCTCCTCTTTTTTTGAACACATTCACACTCTCCTCTTTTTTTGAACACATTCACACTCTCCTCTTTTTTTGAACACATTCACACTCTCCTCGAAACTGCAGTAGGCAGTATATGCATAAGAGGAGGAGCGTCTCGGTTCACCTCCGTCGTCTATCCCCACTCCGCCCATCTTCCATAGCACGCGCCTGCGTCTCCGCCATGGCGCTTTCGCATCCTATCCAGCAGTGCCCAGTTTGAGAGCCTCTGTTCTCCAACTCAAACCCCCACCTGCCGCCATTGATCGCCATCTCTCTCCCAAAGTTCGAATCAGTAGATCTCCCAAGAAAATACCAACCCCATTGTACCACCTGCCTCATTGCGATGGCGAAATCGAGCAGGGTCTGTGGATCTGGGCTGTTTCACAAGGTGTTTACGGAAGGCCCCCTTGAAGTGCTCATCAGCCAGTGCGACGCCATCACCGCCGCGTCCCTAGTCGGTTCCTCCAAAAGTATTCTTCAGTCAGCCAAATACAGTGCCACTCTGCCTGCTTCTCAGCCGTTTGGCCTTCCGTGTGTTCTCTGTTGTGACCCGGCGGATAAACCATGGGCGGTGTTCAAGGAGGATTTGCCGGTGCACAGCAAGTGCAAACTACTGCCGCTGGACAGGTTCTCCTATGATGGCCTAATGCCACACGGTAAGGATGAGGAGCGGGCAGGCGCCAATGGAGATTGGATCGCCATGGTTGGCCCCGAAGGCAAGTGGAACCTCCTCAATGTCTACACTCATCGCAAGATTAAGCTTCCATCTTTGAGGAAGAAGTTGGAAACCACACGCAATCCACTTATATTCGAGTATCAGCGTTCTGCTATTCAACTGCAGAAGATAGCTATTTGCCAAGTTCCTACAGCTGCTAGGGGGTATCAAGATTTCTCCCTTGTCGCAATCTTCGACTTTGCAATTGCCTACCTCCATGGCGAATATCCTCGTACATGGATATTTCTTGAAAACCAGTTTCAGTACGGCGCCATATACTGCGATGCAATTATACATAACGGACTTGTGTTCGCCGTTACTGAGCTTGGAAATGTTTATGCATGGGATCCTAATCAATTTGGTAACATTTCCTCCCTATCTTTTTTATATACGTAACTTATATAGTATTTCACCTCTTATTTGTTGAACTGTCTTGGCATCTTTTGGCTTAAAGGAATTCCATAGGCGCACACCATAACCCTCTTGTGGTATGGACATATATAGAATTTAACATCTATAGGAATTTTAGTATGGTCTAATGTGCATGTTGTTCCTTAGGAAAAAGGCCCCCTAGTAATTAAGTTTCTTTATTATTACTCCCTAGAAAATTTAAGGTAGAGTAGAAATAGAATCAATAAAGGTGCCATGCAATATTGATAAAGACTTTCATTTGTTTATATTCCCCCGGTTCTAGAGAATAAGGAGTACTATATTCAAACCATCTAAAATTTGGACCAATATTTTCGGGAACATGTTTTAAATCCATATGAAGTTTTACCAAGATGTTCGAAATATATTTCAAACCATCTTATGTTCGACCATGATTTTATAAAGTACTAGTATTGGCATCCCAATATCAAATCAATATCACTAGTAGATAAATCATGAAATATATTTTCATGTGACGTGCTCTTTCCTTTATCAAGGTCCTATAGTGCTCCCTGCTCCATTCATTCCGCGGACGGCTGGATTTGATGGCGATGATGATTTTGACTCTAATAGTCGTACGTGGTGGCTGGCAAGATCTCAAGATCGTTCTAGACTTCTCCTGGTCTATGCACGTGGCGTAATGGATTTTGACGCTGACGGTGCTCCAATGTATTATTATGATAGTACCCCTTCTGTCCATTGCGGTCGCGCTGTTCACAGCTATTCGGGGTATACCTGCATTGTATTCTCGAATGACACTAGTCGGTTACTTCCAGCCAACCCGTGGGAAAGGGTTACTAATCTTGGAGACTATTCTATGTTCCTTGGGTTGAACTATCCGATTTTCATGCCAGTGGGTGGTGCAACATTTCCCCCAGGATATTTGACAAGAAGAAACTGCATCTACACCACGCCTCAGGCCATTGGCTCTCAGTTTGACACATCACATCAAGAAATTTTCCGCTTCAGTCTAAATGGCGAAGACCACCAAAGCATATCTTTCTCAAGCAGCGGTCCAGGGGCCAACTGGCATACGGGGTTTTGGTTCATCCCAAGCTACACCAACGCGCTGGACTGGAACAAAGACAATCAGAGTTAGGGATATTTATGTAATAGTAGGATCATACTACTAGCTAGCTCAGTTGGTCTTGACTCCTATTTAACTATTTATAGCTAATGTACTTAGGTGATAAATTTATGCTATTTGCATGAACCCAGGTGCTTCTTTTAATTTGATCAAATACGGTCTATACACATGCATGGTTGTTTGGCTGTTTCAGTGTCCCTAGAGGCATACATATATACTGTTATTTAGCAATCTTTATTACAGTACAAAGGTCTTAACCTCATGGTTCACAGAAAGTATAAACGTAGATCAACCATCTAAACATAGAAGACATTCTAGTGTATGATTCTTACATATACACATCAACATCCTATCAGAAAATCTTAATGTGAATTGTACTGGCTGTACAAACCCGTGCATCATTCTCTAGCCGGTTGCACCCAAAAACCAAATCGTGGTACTTCATAGTTGACTGTATGTAGGACAACATACAGATCCAATGCGAAGCCATGGGTATCACCTGCATGACAGAACCATATTTCACATGGTTGGAGGTACTCCATATGGCATTTAAAATCATTCCTTGTCCTTCATATGGCCCTAAAAATAGTACAGTTGGATTTGTGGGTTTTAATTTTTTATTAACACACTCAATTGATTGCCCAAACATTGATTAATAATATTATTAAGGGGTGTGATGTTGAAAGCCATAAGAACAATGTGCCAAACAATCTTTGCTAGCGGACGGTAAATGTATACCCATCAGAAATAATCAGCAGACGTGCATGTTTCTTTGGTCAGAATAACTGCTGCACCATCTTAAAAGTAAATGGCATGACCATTTATTTGATTTGATAGCGTGCAGCTAGATGGCGTACATTACTATCTCTACTTCCTTGGGTCGCCCAAATCTGGAGTACTAAAAGCAAATCCTGGTGATTCATTTGACAAGACAACACAGATGCGTCCAAATTTCTCCGTCCATATTATTATAGTAATATACGAAATCTGGAGTGCGTTGCCTCGTTGCCTTCCAAGAGAAGCTGCATTCCTTGCCAAAAAAGAGAGAGAGGCTGTATTTATAACTACCTCACCGGCCGCCACTAGTACAAACCATCACTCCCTCTCCACCTCCACCTCCATCTCTTCCCTAGTAGCTCCACCTCCATATCGGCGACGGACCACAATCGCGCGGCTTCGACTTCCTCTTCGACGGCGGCGGCGACAGAGGCGTGAGGCACCTTCTCCGCGGCGCATCACTCATCCTCGTCCCGCGGCAACAATGGCTGTATGTGAAATCACCATACCCTTTTGTATGGTAGAGATGATGATGTGCGGATAAAATTTTATTGGCGGTTGCTCATCCTTGTTTGAATATTTGGTGTAGATTCACATCTAGGGCAGGGTGTCAAGCGGGGTGGGTAGCGGGCTAGCTAGTTTCAGTGCGAGTGCTTTAAATCTGCTCTAATCTCAACCACTATTTGCTCTAATTTTCTGCTTTGCGGGACGATTCGCGGACGCCGCTTGCAACCCTAATCTAGGGTATTGATCCTAGTTTAGTAGACTACTAGGATTTACATGCCAATTTGTTTTTAGACTAGATCCGGATATTTGTCAATACTACTACGTACTTCTTCCGTTCGTATTTAATTGACTCTAGTTGAAAGCATCGACAGTTCATTTTCTTCTCTCCCTCGCGTCGACTAATTAAAACCGAACAGAGGGAGTATTAGGAATCCTTGTGCATCCGTACTACCAGTAAGGTATTGCGTTGTTGCAGAGGCTCAGTGTAATCAATATCTTTCGATATTAATATACTCACTTTATCAGAAAATAAATTAGTAATCCATGTTCAAACTTGCTAGTTTGATCGACGTTTGATGATGATTTGTGAGGCCATGTATGGGCCTAGTTTGTTTCCTTTGCTTGGTGGTCAGTAGGCTGATGATTTTTTTTTGCTTGGTCGATCTGTGGTCGTTCCATGGCCACTGCTGATTAATCATTACTAGAATCAACAATTTTTTGCTTGTCTGGTGATTGGAATTGTATGCGCTCTTCTGAAGAGCACCATCGCACGATGATTAGTCTTAATGGAGATGCAGATGTCGATCAAGAGGGAGAAACATATCTTGATCATGCATTTCTCACGAGATTACTTGGTGATTGGAAGTAGAATCCACAATTTGTTGTGCAAACTTCTCAACATATGCATATATTCGTTGAATTGGCTTTATGTGATCAATATTACTTCTTATTGCAGATGGATGGAGGGGAAAGAGCGAAAAAACCGATACTTAGTGAAATGACTTCTCATTCTGTGACTTCTGATATCCTAGATGACAAGGTAAATATATAGAACGATGATTCGTAGGTGATGAAAGCAGAATCCACAATTTGCCGTGCAAACTTCTCAACATATGCATTTATTTGATTAATTAGTTTTATGTGATCAATAGTATTACTTATTCCAGATGGACGTAGGGGAAGGAACGAAAAAGCGGATGCTATGTGAAATGACTTCTAAATCTGTGTGTTCTGATATCCCAGATGACAAGGTAAACATATGGACCGACGCTTGTTTTGCTGCTGCCCCCGTTAGATGGCTAGATGCTCTGGTCTAATTTCTGTTCATGTGCTTATTATTGCAGAAACATAGAGTTGAAGAAAACTCTATATTGTCTGATGACAAAGGTGAAATGGCATGCCAGTCTTTTAAACCTCCGACGCCACCTTGTTTACTGTCTATGGAGACTGATGCAGCTGGACCTGGTACTGATGAGCCTATACGTGGCATCATCGTGCCACATGAAGAAGGTTGTGGATTGGGTTTACCCCCTGCTGTAGAAACTGGTGGTGCAGCTGGAGCTGCTAGTGTAGAGCCTCTAGTGAACGGTGTCGTGCCACGGGAATTCTCTGAACTAGAGCAAGACGGTTTACCTATTGTCAAGACCGATGTAACTGGTGCTGATGCTGGAGTTGCTACTGATGATCCTGCACCCGAAGTTGCCACGCCACCCGAAGGAGGTTTTGTATTGGTAGAACCCGTCATGACTATGCCCACAGTACTGACTGGTGGTGGACCTGGAGCTGGTAGGGTAGAGCCTCTAGCGAAAGGTGTCGTGCCACGAGAATCCTCTGAAGTGGATATTGGTGGTTTACCCTCTGTAGATACTGGTGGTCTACCTGGAGCTGGTATTGTAGAGATTTCAGCAAACAGTGCTGTCCCACCCAACTCCTATGAACTGGAGCATGTACCTGATGTGCCTTCTGTAGAACCTGATGCACCTGTAAGTAGTGGTGATGATTCCGCTGAATCTGATCAAGAAGGATCTGCATCTCGAGGACAAGATGTCAGCTGTCATTCACCTGAACCCGAGCTGAAGTCAGCAACGGTAGCTTATATGGCACGGACTGTCCTTCAAGCTCTAAAGATCCAGTTGGGTGGTTCACAGGACCAGCTACTCCAAGCCATTGTCACTACAAAAGACCAGCCAGCATGCTTCGTTATCTCCTGCATACTGTTTGACAAGCTGAAGCACTGCAACTGGCGCATTGTTCAATCCCATCAGCATGGAGAGAGGAGCTATGTTTATGTCAAGATGATTCATGCTGATTTGGTAAGGTTCCATGATAAGATGTATGGGTGGGGTGAGGCAAGAGCCACATTTTGCAGCATTCACACAGTCTTCGCTCTTGAGCCAGACCCCATGGATGCTTACCCAGTGGTGCAGCTGTCCTGACTTGATATATGTTTTATGATCAGTATGCTGCTGTCGTGGAACTGTGATGTGGAGCTACCTTTCTTATGGTTTCTAGGCTTTTGGTTTCAACATGTATTATGGAGCTTACCTTAGGACTTTCGCATGCGTTTGGCTGTTGACCTGTAATGTTTGTGGTTGGTTGTCTAATCTACTTGGCACAATCACATTGCAAAGGCAAATGTTCCTTTTCTCTTTAATTGTTATTATGACTTATGTGTTATAACCAGGCAAGAATATGCAATCTTGGTTCTCTGACCGATATATATGTACATACAACTTTTGTTCACATAATAACACTTACACGGGAAAAGAGTAGCTTTCTCTGTTGGACAAACACCAAACCACAAAAGGGTAACAACACAATATCCAAACTAGGTACGGCACCTGTTGAGCATACATGACTTTTGTCGTAAAATCACGTTAACCAACACTAGCAGCATCTTGTTCTTTGCAAGGTGCTATGCTTATCAGTCTAATCCCAATACACAACCTACTTCAGGTGGCACGATGATGTCAGGTGCAGGTTCACCAGTACCAACTCTCTTGCATCAGTCTCCATTGAAGGTACGCCACTGCTGCAGTAGACACCATTAGCAATGCAACCTGAAGGTGTTCTTATCCTCATATCAGGATCACATAATACAGGTGTCAAGCTTCATGCACTAGCCAACACAATCAAAAGTCCGAACTAGGATCGCTAGGAAAAAAAACATGAAGATCCTTTTATCGAATCCCACGCTGAACATCTTTTTCACTAATTAGGTAAGCTCCTGCTGACAAACATATTACAGCAACTCCAGCAGTGGCTCTATATTTTGGCGCTGTGGGCTGATGCTGCGCATGGAGCCGGCAATAGCTTCACCGGAAGCTGCAAACTGTGGCGGCCAAATGCAGGGCTGAAACAGCGTATTTTCAGAGGCGCTATAATGCAGCGCCAAAAACAGAATATAATGAAAAATAGAGTGCAGTAAAACAGAAGATCAAATAAAGACTAGAAATAGACATAAAATAGGAGAAAATTAGCTTGATAGATACTCCGTAGTTCATATTTGTACAAAGTAGTGCGATAAAACTAAACTAAAACTCGACATCTGACGAGTCCGGTGTCGTGCCCGACACCGGATCCGACGAGAAGAGGTCAATCCAACGGGGGTCGTCCTCGCCAATGGTGGTCGGCCCGGCGAGCTGCGCTTCGATGAAGGCCCGCTTCGTCGCCTTCTCCGCCCTCCGTTGTGCGCGGTCCTCCTTCTTCGCAGCCCGCCTCGTAGCCTTCTCCGCCCTCCGTCTGCGGAAGTGCTCGTTCTCGGCGGCTACGTCCTCGGGGAAGCGGGCCGCCCACTCGCGCGCCGCGCGCTCGTCCCGCTCGGCAATGCGCAAACGGCGCTCCGTCTCGCGGCGGCGGCGCTGTTCCTCCTGTCTAACGATGTACGGCGGCGGCGCGAGATCCTCGGCCTGCTGGCGCGTCCACACGTCATGGAAATTCATCGACGATCGCGGGCGCCCGAGCCGCCACGCCACGGCGTCGTACGCGCGCGCGGCCTCGTGCGCGGTCTCGTAGGTGCCGAGGCCGATGCGCTCGCCGCCGTCACGTATCTCCGCGTAATACGTACCTTTGGGGCGCGCGCGGACGCCGCGGTACCCCGTGCCCGAGACGCGGCAGTACCGCGAGCTCGACGCGAGACGAGGCATGGCGGCGGCGGCGGAAGCGGAGCCGCGGCGGCGATATTAGGCGCAGATGGGCAAATTTCAGCAACCCGTGTCCATCTTTTTTTTTGGCAGGATTACGCCATGTACCACCTTCCAATTAGAAAATAGTACTGTTCAGCCTTCCCCTGTTGGGCCCAATATTTCACTTTGGGTTGCCAACGGCCATCTACATGGTAATTGCTCTCGGCCTACTTGCTCCGGCCGTCGAAGCCCAATAACTACAAATGGGCCTTTCTGCTCATGCAATTTCGGCCCTTTTCTAATGAAACACAGATCCTATGAATGGCAAAAGAAAAAAACGCGGAGATTCTACATAAAAGTTGTTTTTATTTATTTTGAATTATTGGGTTCCAATTTTTGAAACTGCTCATGCCCAATATGAAAATCCTTGTTCGCTCCATACCCACATGGATAACGGTATTTTTAATAATTCATAAAGTGGATTTGAAATTTAAAACATATCCTAATAATTCCATGATTTAATCTATCAACTTGCAAGATCTTGGAGAGAAAAAGCTTGTATTAGTCTGCAGAATCCGCACCGTTTCAAAGGCGGCAGTGGATCAAAAGAAAAAAGGAAGTAGCCAGAAATTAGGGGTCAAAAATAACTCCAAGAAATGAAACTTTTATTGTTCGTAGAGGATGACATGCGGGACCCATGAGCCAGCAGCTTACTCAACGTTTCAAAGGCGGCATGAGATCGGAAGAAAAAGGCAAGTGACCAAATATCAGGTGCCAAAAATAATCCAAGAAATGAAACTTATTGTACATAGAGGATGACATGCGGGTCCCATTTTGCAGCAGCGGTTTCAGCGTTTCAAATGCGGTTTGAGATCAAAAGAAAAAGAAAGTAGCCAGAAATTAGGGGGTAAAAAAACTCCAAAAAAAGAAAGTTGATTGTACATAGAGGATGACATGCGGGTCCCATGAGTCAGCAGCTTACTCAACGTTTCCAAGGCGGCAGGGGATCAAAAGAAAAAGGAAATAGCCAAAAATCAGAGGTGAAAAAAAAACCAAGAAAAGAAATTTTATAGTACATAGAGGATGACATGCGGGTCCCATGAGCCAGCAGGTTCCTCAACGTTTTCAAAGGCCGGTGGGGATCAAAAGAAAAAGGCAAATAGCCAGAAATTAGGGGTAAACAATAAATCCAACAAAGGAAAGGTTTATTGTTCATAGATGCTGACATGTGGGACCCATGAGCCAGCAGCGTCAAGGCAAGTGACCAAAAATCAGGGGTAAAAAAAATCCAAGAAAAGAAACTTTATTGTACATAGAGGATGACATGTGGGTCCCATGAGCCAGCACCTTACTCAACGTTTCAGAGGCGGCTTGAGATCGAAAGAAAAAGGAAAGTGACCGAATATCAGGAGCTAAAAATAATCCAAGAAAGGAAACTTTTATTGTACATAGAGGTTGACATATGGGTCCCACTAATACAAGCTCTTTCGCTCGAAGATCTTGCAAGTTGATTGTACATAGAGGATGACATGCGGGCCCCATGTGTCAGCAGCTTACTCAATGTTTCCAAGGCGGCAGTGGATCAAAAGAAAAAGGAAATAGCCAAAATCAGAGGGTGAAAAATAAATCCAACAAAGGAGAGGTTTATTGTCCATGGAGGCTGACATCTGGGACCCACGAGCCAGCCGCGTCCTCTACGTTTAGAAGGCGACTGGGGATCGAAAGAAAAAAGGCAAATAGCCAGAAATTAGGGGTACAAAATAACTCCAAGAAAGGAAGTGTTTATTGTTCATAGAGGCTGACATGTGGGACCCATGAGCCAGCAAAGTCTTCAACGTTTCAAAGGCGGCAGGGGATCAAAAGAAAAAGGAAGTAGCCAGAAATTAGGGGTAAAAAATAACTCCAAGAAAGGAAACTTTTATTGTTCATAGAGGATGACATGCGGGACCCATGCTCCAGCAGCTTCCTCAACGTTTCAAAGGCGGCATGAGATCGAAAGAAAAAGGCAAGTGACCAAATATCAGGACCCGAAAATAATCGAAGAAAGAAATTTTATTGTACATAGATGATGACATGCGGGACCCATTTAGCAGCAGCGGTCTCAACGTTTCCAAGGCGGCACGGGATCAAAAGAAAAAGGAAGTAGCCAGAAATTAGGGTTCAAAAATAACTCCAAGAAAGGAAACTTTTATTGTTCGTAGAGGATGACATGAGGGACCCATGAGCCAGCAGCTTACTCAACGTTTCAAAGGCGGCATGAGATCGAAAGAAAAAGGCAAGTGACAAAATATCAGGAGACAAAGATAATCCAAGAAAAGAAAACTTTATTGTACATAGAGGATGACATGCGGGTCCCATTTAGCAGCAGCGGTCTCAACGTTTCAAATGCGGCTTGAGATCAAAAGAAAAAGAAAGTAGCCAGAAATTAGGGGGTAAAAAAACTCCAATAAAGGAAAGTTTTATCGATGAGCCAGCAGAGTCCTCAACGTTTCAAAGGCGGCAGGGGATCAAAAGAAAAAGGAAATAGCCAAAAATCCAAGAAAATGAACTTTTATAGTACATAGAGGATGACATGCGGGTCCCATGAGCCAGCAGGTTTTTCAACGTTTCAAACGTGGCATGAGATCGAAAGAAAAAGGCAAGTGACCAAATATCAGGATCCAAAAATAATTCAAGAAAAGAAACTTGATTGTACATAGAGTATGACATGCGGGTCCCATTTAGCAGCAGCGGTATCACCGTTTGAGAGGCGGCAGGGGATCGAAAGAAAAAGGCAAGTGACCAAATATGAGGTGCCAAAAAAATTGAAGAAAAGAAAGTTTTATTGTACATAGAGGATGACATGCGGGTCCCATGAGCCAGCAGGTTTTTCAACGTTTCAAACGTGGCATGAGATCGAAAGAAAAATGCAAGTGACCAAATATCAGGAGCCAAAAATAATTCAAGAAAAGAAACTTGATTGTACATAGAGGATGGCATGCGGGTCCCATTTAGCAGCAGCGGTATCACCGTTTGAGAGGCTGCACGGGATCGAAAGAAAAAGGCAAGTGACCAAATATCAGGAGCCAAAAATAATCTAAGAAAAGAAATTTTACTGTACATAGAGGATGACATGCGGGTCCCATTTTGCAGCAGCGGTCTCAACGTTTCCAAGGCGGCACAGGACCAAAAGAAAAATGAAGTAGCCAGAAATCAGGGGGTGAAAAAAATCCAAAAAAAGAACGATTTCAATTGGGCTGCATGTGGACATCTGGGCATTCGAACTATCCTGCTGGCCCTTTTGACTCGTACAATTTCAGCCCACTCCAAAACAGGATAGTTCGGATTTTTCTAAAAAAAACAGGAAAGTCCTATGCTTCGCAAAAACAAAAAACAAGGAGATTCAGCATATAAATTTGTTTATGTAAAAATAAAGATTTAATTTATCCGTTGAAATAGCTCAGAGCGCAATACACTGTTTATTGTCTGCAAAATAATCAAGATATCACATGTTTCTTGTACGGGGAGGCTGACATCGGGGACCCATGAGCCAGCAGCGTCGTTTTAAAGGCGGCAGGGGATGGAAAGAAAAAATAAACCAAAAATCTGTTGGTAAAAAATCCAAGAAAAGAAACATTTTCGTTCTGAGAGGATGACATGCGGGACCCATGAGGCAGCAGCGTCCTCAGCGTTTATTGTTCATAGAGGCTGACATGTGGGACCCGTGAGCCAGCAAAAAAGGCGGCAGGATATCGAAAAAAAAATAAGCCAAAAATCATTTGGTAAACAATATCCAAGAAAAGAAACATTTACCGTTCTGAGAGGATGACATGCGGGACCCATGAGGCAGCAGCATCCTCAACGATTCCAAGGCGGCAGGGGATCAAAGAAAAAAAAGAAATATCCAGAAATTAATTAGGGGTTCAAAAAAATCCATCAAAGGAAACTTTTATTGTTCATAGAGGATGACTTGTGGGACCGACCTGCCAACAGCGTCCTCATCGTTTCAAAGGGGCAGGAGATCCAAAGAAAAAGGCAAATAGCCAGAAATTAGGGGTCAAAAATAACTCCAAGAAAGGAAACTTTTATTGTTCGTAGAGGATGACATGCGGGACCCATGAGCCAGCAGCTTACTCAACGTTTCAAAGGCGGCATGAGATCGAAAGAAAAAGGCAAGTGACAAAATATCAGGAGCAAAAGATAATCCAAGAAAAGAAACTTTATTGTACATAGAGGATGACATGTGGGTCCCATTTTGCAGCAGCGGTCTCAATGTTTGTAATGCGGCTTGAGATCAAAAGAAAAAGAAAGTAGCTAGTAATTAGGGGGTGAAAAAAATCCAAGAAAGGAAAGTTGATGGACATAGAGGATGACATGCGGGTCCCTTGAGCCAACAGCTTACTCAACGTTTCAAAGGGGGCAGGGGATCAAAAGAAAAAGGCAAGCCAAAAATCAGAGGGTGAAAAAAATCCAACAAAGGAAACTTTTATAGCACATAGAGGATGACATGCGGGTCCCATGAGCCAGCAGGTTCCTCAACGTTTCAAACGTGGCATGAGATCGAAAGAAAAAGGCAAGTGCCCAAATATGAGGTGCCAAAAAAACTCCAAGAAAAGAAAGTTGATTGCTCATAGAGGATGACATGCGGGTCCCATGAGCCAGCAGGTTCCTCAACGTTTCAAACGTGGCATGAGATCGAAAGAAAAAGGCAAGTGAAAAAATATCAGGAGCCAAAAATAATTCAAGAAAAGAAAGTTTTATAGTACATAGAGGATGACATGCGGGTCCCATTTAGCAGCAGAGTATCACCGTTTGAGAGGCGGCAGGGGATCAAAAGAAAAAAGAAATTGCCAAAAATCAGAGGGTGAAAAAAAACCAAGAAAATGAACTTTTATAGTACATAGAAGATGACATGCGGGTCCCATGAGCCAGCAGGTTCCTCAACGTTTCAAACGTGGCATGAGATCGAAAGAAAAAGGCAAGTGACCAAATATGAGGAGCCAAAAATAATTCAAGAAAAGAAAGTTTTATAGTACATAGAGGATGACATGCGGGTCCCATTTAGCAGCGGTATCAGCGTTTGAGAGGCGGCAGGGATCAAAAGAAAAAAGAAATTGCCAAAAATCAGATGGTGAAAAAAAACCAAGAAAATGAACTTTTATAGTACATAGAGGATGACATGCGAGTCCCATGAGCCAGCAGGTTCCTCAACGTTTCAAACGTGGCATGAGATCGAAAGAAAAGGCAAGTGAAAAAATATCAGGAGCCAAAAATAATTCAAGAAAAGAAAGTTTTATAGTACATAGAGGATGACATGCGGGTCCCATTTAGCAGCAGCGGTATCACCGTTTGAGAGGCGGCAGGGGATCGAAAGAAAAAGGCAAGTGAAAAAATATGAGGAGCCAAAAATAATTCAAGAAAAGAAAGTTTTATAGTACATAGAGGATGACATGCGGGTCCCATTTAGCAGCAGCGTATCACCGTTTGAGAGGCAGCAGGGGATCGAAAGAAAAAGTAAGTGACCAAATATGAGGTGCCAAAAAAATCCAAGAAAAGAAAGTTTTATAGTACATAGAGGATGACATGCGGGTCCCATTTAGCAGCAGCGGTATCACTGTTTGAGAGGCGGCAGGGGATCGAAAGAAAAAGTCAAGTGACCAAATATGAGGTGCCAAAAAATCCAAGAAAAGAAAGTTTTATAGTACATAGAGGATGACATGCGGGTCCCATTTAGCAGCAGCGGTATCACCGTTTGAGAGGCGGCAGGGGATCAAAAGAAAAAGGTAAGTGACCAAATATGAGGTGCCAAAAATAATTCAAGAAAAGAAAATTTTATAGTACATAGAGGATGACATGCGGGTCCCATTAGCAGCGGTATCACCGTTTGAGAGGCGGCAGGGGATCGAAAGAAAAAGGCAAGTGACCAAATTTGAGGTGCCAAAAAAACTCCAAGAAAAGAAAGTTGATTGCACATAGAGGATGACATGCGGGTCCCATTTAGCAGCAGCGGTCTCAACGTTTCCAAGGCGGCAAGGGATCAAAAGAAAAAGGAAGTAGCCAGAAATCAGGGGGTCAAAAAAATCCAAGAATAGAAAGAATTTTGGTTCATAGAGGATGACATGCGGGACCCATGATCCTGCATCGTAAACGGCTCGATCGGAGAACGTTGAACGAGATGGCGCGATCTAGAAAAAAACAATGCCAGAGAGGCTGCCATCTGGGCCCTACATCCCTCGGCGGTGCGGATTTGCGTTGACTCGGCCGGCGAACCCGAGATTTCGAGATGCACCACGTCCCGGGCCACCATACGCGACGTTTTGGCCGCTTTCGTCGGGCTAGGTGGCCTCAAAAACGAGAAAAAAAAGTTTTGACATGCACCACGGAGGGACCAAAAATCGTCGGCCATGGTACACCAGCAACCACGGCGCGACTTCAACTTCGTCGGCCATGGCAACTTTTCTTGTAGTGGCCACAAAAAGTTCTGATATTTCTTCTGATGCATCTTCTCATAGCCGTCAACCTAGACCATTGCTGTCATCAAACAGTAAATATCTCAAGGCTGTATGATACGTCTCCAACGTATCGATAATTTCTTATGTTCCATGTCACATTATTGATGATATCTACATGTTTTATACACATTATATGTCATATTTATGCATTTTCTGGAACTAACCTATTAACAAGATGCCGAAGTGCCAGTTCCTGTTTTCTGCTGTTTTTGGTTTCAGAAATCCTAGTAACGAAATATTCTCGGAATCGGACGAAATCAAGACCTAGATTCCTATTTTTCCCGGAACCATCCAGAACACACGAGAACCGCCAGAGAGGGGCCACAGGGCCCCGGATGATACCTTGGCGGCCGGAGGGGGGCCGCGCCGCCTATGGTGTGCCCCCTGTCAGCCCTCTGCGCCGCATCTTCGCCTATATAAAGCCTCCGTCGCGAAAACCCTAATACGGACGACGAAACCCACGAAACCTTCCAGAGCCGCCGTCATCGCGAAGCCAAGATCTGGGGACAGGAGTCTCTGTTCCGGCACCGGGACGGGGAAGTGCCCGGGAAGGCTTCTCCATCGACACCGCTGCCATCTTCACCGCCATCTTCATCACCGCTGCTGCTCCCATGAGGAGGGAGTAGTTCTCCATCGAGGCTCGGGGCTGTACCGGTAGCTATGTGGTTAATCTCTCTCCTATGTGCTTCAATACAATAGTCTCATGAGCTGCCTTACATGATTGAGATTCATATGATGATGCTTGTAATCTAGATGTCATTATGCTAGTCAAGTGGGTTTTACTTATGTGATCTCCGGAGACTCCTTGTCCCACGTGTGTAAAGGTGACAGTGTGTGCACCGTGTGGGTCTCTTAGGCTATATTTCACGAAGTACTTATTCACTGTTGAAGAGCGTAGTGAAGTGCTTATTTATATCTCTTTATGATTGCAATGTGCATCGTATCACAATTTATCTATGTGCTACTCTAGTGATGTGTTATTAAAGTAGTTTTATTCCTCCTGCATGTGTGCAAAGGTGACAGTGCGTGCACCGTGTTAGTACTTGGTTTATGCTATGATCATGATCTCTTGTAGATTGCGAAGTTAACTATTGCTATGATAATATTGATGTGATCTATTCCTCCTACATATGCATGAAGGTGACAGTGTGCATGCTATGCTAGTACTTGGTTTAGTCTTTTGATCTATCTTACACTAAAGGTTACTAAAATATGAGCATAATTGTGGAGCTTGTTAACTCCGGCATTGAGGGTTCGTGTAATCCTACGCAATGTGTTCATCATCCAACAAAAGTGTAGAGTATGCATTTATCTATTCTGTTATGTGATCAATGTTGAGAGTGTCCACTAGTGAAAGTGTAATCCCTAGGCCTTGTTCCTAAATACTGCTGAGTTACTACGCTTGTTTTTTTACTTGTTTACTGCTGCAATACTACCACCATCAACTACACGCCAGCAAGCTATTTTCTGGCACCGTTGCTACTGCTCATATATATATTCATACCACCTGTATTTCACTATCTCTTCGCCGAACTAGTGCACCTATTAGGTGTGTTGGGGACACAAGAGACTTCTTGCTTTGTGGTTGCAGGGTTGCATGAGAGGGATATCTTTGACCTCTTCCTCCCTGAGTTCGATAAACCTTGGGTGATCCACTTAAGGGAAAACTTGCTGCTGTTCTACAAACCTCTGCACTCCCAACACTGTCTACAGGAAAGGAGGGGGAACGTAGACATCAAGCTATTTTCTGGCGCCGTTGCCGGGGAGGAAAGGTAAAAGGTACTCACACTCCGGATCTTGGCTACTAAGCTATTCTCCGGCGCCGTTGTAAGTACTCGAAGCTATTTCCTTTAGACTCTGCAATTGCGACATTTGGTTTCTTGTTTACACTAGTTAGGCATAATGGAAAACAACAAAAATATGAGAGATCTTTATGAACTTTATCTTGAATTAGGACATGATGTGTTTGAAGAGAGAATTAAAAAACCCATGGAACTTTATATGCATGATAATGGGAATGTTATTAGTATGAATGCTTTGAACACTATTGTTGCTAATGCTATGGAAAATTCTAAGCTTGGGGAAGCTGGCTTTGATGAGCATGATATTTTTAGTCCCCCAAGCATTGAGGAGAAAATTTACTTTGATGATACTTTGCCTCCCATTTATGATGATTATAATGATAGTAGTCTTTTGTTACCACCTGTTATGGAGGATAAATTTGATTATGATTACAATATACCTCCTATATTTGATAGCTACTTTGTTGAATTTGCTCCCACTACAATTAATAAGAATGACTATGCCTATGTGGAGAGTAATAATTTTATGCATGAGACTCATGATAAGAATGCTTTATGTGATAGTTATATTGTTGAGTTTGCTCATGTTGCTACTGAAAGTTATTATGAGAGAGGAAAATATGGTTGTAAAAATTTTCATGTTACTAAAACACCTCTCTATGTGCTGAAATTTTTGAAGCTACACTTGTTTTATCTTCCTATGCTTGTTACTTTGCTCTTCATGAACTTGTTTATTTACAAGATTCTTATGCATAGGAAGCATGTTAGACTTAAATGTGTTTTGAATTTGCCTCTTGATGTTCTCTTTTGCTTCATTGTCTATTTTCATGAGAGTATCATTAAAACTGCTGAGCCCATCTTAATGGCTATAAAGAAAGAACTTCTTGGGAGATAACCCATGTGTTTTTTTACTACAGTACTTTTTTTTATATTTGTGTCTTGGAAGTTGTTTACTACTGTAGCAACCTCTCCTTATCATGTTTTTGTGCCAAGTAAAGTTTCTATGTCAAAGTTGATGTTATATTTGGGATCGCTGCGCAGAAACAGCATTGCTGTCTGTCACGAATCTGGGCACAGTTCTCTGTAGAAAATTCGAAAAAATCTGCCAATTTACGAGCGTGATCCTCAGATATGTACGCAACTTTCATTAGTTTTGAGTTTTTCCATTTGAGCAAGTCTGGTGCCATCTTAAAATTCGTCTTTACGGACTGTTCTGTTTTTGACAGATTCTGCCTTTTATTTCGCATTGCCGCTTTTGTTAAGTTGAATGAGTTTCTTTGTTCCATTAACTTTCAGAAGTTTTGTGCAATGTCCAGAAGTGTTAAGAATGATTGTGTCACCTCTGAACATGTGAATTATTGATTGTGCACTAACCCTCTAATGAGTTTGCTTGAAGTTTGGTGTGAAGGAAGTTTTCAAGGGTCAATAGAAGAGGGTGATATAATGTGATCGAGAAGAGTGAAAGGTCTGAGCAAAACCCACCGGCGGGCAGTGACTGGTCAACACCGTAGAGCCGGGAACAACTAGGGCTGCGGCTGGCCCCAGTCCCTCAGAGCGACGGCCCGCAAAGCCTCCTGGTCGCGCGCCGATGCAAATTGCAAGGGCGTGCCACCTGACCTATACCTGGTCAGGAAGGTGTGGATGATGCCTCGCTTAGTTTCCTGCAGGGCACACACGTACACGTTAAATACGAGCCTCGATCGGCTCTCAGGTTGTCCTGTGAATCGGCTCATGGAGCCGATCCACCCATGATTCGTCCAAGGTGGCCGAATATATGGTGGTCCTGCTTGATCATGATAAAGCATATGAGATCCACGACGATCTAGGGTTTTCACCGCATAATCGGATCATCCTACTCACGATTGGGCCTCGCGCTCACGCACGGTAAACGTAAGCCAGCCCTAGACAAGGCCTAAAAACCAACACTAGGTTGATCCTCGGAACGTCCTGTCTAGGGGCAGCAAACTACACCCTGCATGCCGCTGGATCCTCCAACCCTTTGTAAGGCCTAACTATTGCAGATATTAAACTAATCCTTGATGAATCAAGGAGCGACCGTAACGGATCAGATCTACTAAATAACGATCAAGCGGGGTGCCGCCCCTGCACCCATGATGAGGTACAGGGACGGCTAGATGCGCAAGGGTTGCACTACGACAGCATATGATACTAGGAACAATGCTAACCCTAACACATCTATGATAACTACGTTGCTCGCCATCAAAAAGGCTTCAGTACGAGCAACGCATGAACAACTAGGCAGGCTCGTGCTGCCTAGATCGCGAGATGCGATCTAGGCAGCATGGTGCTTACCGGAGGAACCCTCGAGACGAAGGAGTTGGCGATGCGCCGAGATTGGTTTGTGTTGAACGTTGGTTGTTGTTTATTCCATAAACCCTAGGTACATATTTATAGTCCAGGGGACTTTCTAATGTGGGCGTGCACTAAACCGTGCACGAGACAAACTCTAATCTCTACGTAACCTACTATATAAAGATACACGGGCTAACTAGCCCAAACTTGATAAACAAGGCCGATTCACACATCTCTCTACGCATATATCTTCAAGTCCATCTTGATCGCGGCCCACCTCTGACTTGGTCAAATTCTGGTGATAACACATGCCCCCCTGGTTTTGGAAATGACATTTCCAAAATCATTACGCTTTTCCTTCGTCGGGTCATGTCGTGGCAGAGCAGAACCGTCGCAGAGTTCTTCATCATGATAACTTGCCTCCTCAACTTCTCTGCACGATTTGACAGTTTCGGCACCACTTCCTCGGAAACTGCTGTGGCATTGAATTTCTATCATGCCCTCTTTTATTTAACCGCCCCAAACAGTTCCCCTCTGCATCTCCTTCGCATTAGCACCCAAAAACCCTCCTGCGCCACCATGTCCTCTTCCTCCTCTGCCTCATCGGATCTTTCCACCCAGTCCTCTTCGTCTCGCGAGCCGACGCCGGAGCACAACCCGGCGGAGGTCCATGCGGCCAACATCCGCCGTGCCATTGCGGCCGGGGAGGAGTCAGATCATGACTTCTCCATCTGGTCAGAGGACGACAAGTCCCTGACTGATGGGGAGAGCGATCTCCGCTTCCTCGCCGACAAGGAAGCGGTGGAAGAAAGCGAGGATGATCGCTTCCCCTGGGATGGGGCCACCTCCGAGGAGGTGAAGGAGGACGAAGAGGAGGATGACGACGACGACAGCTCCCCCGACGAGCCGCCGGCCAAGCGCCATTGCCCCTGGCCGGGGAACCTGAGTGACTTCGACAGCGACGACGACGACGACGACGAGGAAGACGAGGACAATGAAGGTCCTGCCGGCGGCCGCTGGAGCAGCGACGACGAGCCGGCCGGGAGCAGCGCCGACAGCGGCGATGACGGCGACGACGAGGGCAGCAACGGCCCGTAGATAGGGCCCCTAGCATAGGATCCGTAGAAGTAGGCGGGGTAATGTATCCCCTTTTGAGGGCAATCAGCTCTACTATGTAAGAAATCTCGCCTATTAATGAAGAACTTTTCCCCAATTTGATTTGCCGATTTCTTCTGAGTTCAATTGAGCCGATTCCCTCTTCTACTGACCTTGCCGATTCGTTCCCTTTGCCAATGCATGATGAGCCGATACCACCGCATCGGTCCTTCAAAATTCGCCCTTCCCTTCTTCAACTGATGATTTTCTAAATTTGGCAGAAAATGCAGGATCTTCGGGAAAACCTTTGAACTTTCCCAACCAAACCCAATAATCCTCTTCAATACTCATCATTTGTGAAGAAGGTTGCAATGAAGGACCAGCCGATGGTATCCCAATCGGCTTTTAAACAGAGTAAAACAGAGCATCCACCAGGCCTGCTGCCCCCCGAGCCTTACTCGAGGCGAGACTGTCAAAGAGAATGTGCCAAAGCCGATCCCCTTTCTTCCTCAGACAGCCGGAACTTTTCAGGAACCCAGATCGGCTCGAAGCAACGGAAGGCACCACCGCTGGCCTGAATTTGGTGAAGACTCGATAAACATCGCATAATGCCGCTAGAGTCGATGTCCATGTATCGGCTTCTTGTATCCTTAAGTCGATGTCTGCTGCATCGGCTGCGCTCAAAATTTTTGAATTTTTTAGGCCGATTTGTGTGTCGGCCCCCATATTTGATAGTATTATCTCATATCCTCGTGTTTTATCCATCTAGGTGCCCCCCGAGCCGATTCTGTCAAGAGAATTGATGGTATCGGCTCTTCAGGTAGTCCTTGTTGGGTCAAACGTTGATCCCAGGCAGAATGGATGGTGAGGATAATTTTGGCCGATCGCTGGAATCGGCCTCCACGTTGCTTGCTCGGTGAAGGTTTTGTAATATCCCTTCAACAGTTTCGGAGGGCCGATCGCAAGGATCAGCCTCGCCATGTTGCTTATTGACGTAGTCTTGCTACTCGCCCAGGCCGGTAGACAAAACCAGCCCAATCTCCGATTTTATCACGTTGGTGCGCTTGCTGTTGTCCACCTCGGGTGCATCGTGTAATCGTGGAGCTCTACACTTCGCCGGACGAACGAGCACCATGTTTGTGCCAGCCGATGTTTCATCATCGGCTTTCCTTTGCTTGGGGCGCCACTCTTTTCTTTGCGGCAGTCCCTCTTCATCCAGGGTCCTCTGGACTTTCGCAGCCAAATCAGGTCGTGCCTTCCTCAGCGTATGCAAGTATAACCTTTCGGCTTCCTCCAGACCGCGCAATCGCTGAACCCTGCGCTTTTGTGAATGGCTGAGACCATCAGGGCACCACCTTGGACGGTGGTACCTGTCTTCTTCGTCTTCCCCCTCGTCTTCCGAATCCTCGAGATCTTCCAACAGAGGGGTCTCAGCACGTCTGTTTTGTGGTGGGAGAGGCCCTAGGCGCTCGAACACAGACACGTTGGCTGCCTCCTTCTTTTTCTGGTTGCATTCTGGGCAGTTGCCGATTGTTGGTAATCGGCTCATTCCTGAATCCCAGCAGTGTCTGAAGAAAGGGCAGTCCCAATGCCTGTCCGTATCGTCCTGCTCCCTGGCGTGGCGCTCCTGCCGCTCCTCATCGTGATTATGCCGACGATGTCTTCTGTCGTTTCTGGCCATACGGCCTCTTTCATCATCGTCGCCGTGTCGCCGGCGTTGATCATACCGACTCACGTACTTATTGAGGAGGTGATCAGAGAGGGGTCGTTGATATCTTATGTTCTTAACTTCCCCCTCTGTGACGTAGCGCTTGCCATCTTGACGGAGCCGATCGCATGGAGCGGCCCCCTCAGTGTCCTTGCTCTGAGAGCAGCTGTCCTCATCCCCGTCCTTCTCAGAGCGGTGTCCAAGCTCTACCATGCTGATGTTGGCTGAGAAATCAGGCTGGCACCCTCTGAGGTGGGCGAACTCCACCATGTTGACGGCGGGGAAGGGGTGTGTGTCGACCTTCATGGCATACTGGTTAAAAATTAGTCGCCCATTTTCTATTGCCATCTGGATCTGCTGACGCCACACCCTGCAGTCGTTAGTGGTGTGGGTGAACGTGTTATGCCACTTGCAGTATGGCTTTCCGTTCAGCTCTTGCACCGTGGGAACTTTGTGGCCTTCGGGAATCTTTATATGCTTCTCCGCGAGTAAGAGATCGAAAATTTGCTCGGTTTTCGTCACGTCGAAGTCGAATCCTCTTGGAGGTCCTGGTGGCTTCACCCATTTGCAGGTTACTGGGCCTGCAGCTCGAGTCCACTCAGCCACCGCGACCTCTTGTTCTCCCGTAGCGACTTCATCTTCGCCTGCGTCGACCATGGTAACCACCCGCTTGAACTTGTCCTGGTAGACATCTGGGTGACGCTGTTCATATGCTGACAGCTTCTGTACCATGTGCGCTAGTGACGGGTAGTCCGCTTGGGAGGCCACGTCCTTGATCGATGATGACAGACCCACCACCGCCAACTCGACTGCTTCCTTTTCGCTTACGTGAACCGAATAGCATCGGTTCCTAACGGTCCTGAAGCGCTGGATGTATTCTGACACTGTTTCCCCGCGCTTCTGTCGTACTTGTGCTAGATCGGCAATGCCAGCCTCGGAAGCCTCCGAGTGATATTGCTCATGGAACCGTTCTTCCAGCTGCTTCCAAGTCTGGACTGAGTTCGGTGGCAGCGACGTGTACCAGCCGAAAGCCGATCCTGTGAGGGACTGTGAGAAGTACCTCACGCGCAGCTCGTCTGACGCTGAGATCATGCCCAGCTGTGCCAAATATCGGCTCACATGCTCGATGGAGCTGGAACCATCTGATCCGCTGAACTTTGTGAAGTCCGGGAGCCGATATTTGGGTGGTAGCGGGATCAATTCGTACTCGTTGGGGTACGGCTTGGTATAGCCGATCGCCTTTCTTTTCGGCATCATGCCGAACTGATCTTTCAGGATCGTACAAATTTGATCCGCGGTGATGGCTGCAGGTGCCGAACCCTGAAGATTCGTCGGAGTGGCGTACTTAACCAGCCATGCTTGTTTCTCTGGTTCTGAGCCAACTGCAGGAGCTGGGCTCGGGAGTTTTGTCGGGGTGGCGTATTTAGCTAGCCACGTTTGCTTCTCAGGGTCTGCCTCCGACGTTCCTCCTGTTGCCCCAGAAGTCCCTGCTATAGCAACCTGGTTCGAGGGTGCCCAGGTGCTGCAGTCTGGCACGTATGCGCATGCGTACCCGTGCGGGATCTCCTTGGGCGCGTCCTGTAGGAATTGGTAGTCACTGGGGACCACCAATCTTGTAGACGACAATCCGACGAGGAATCCCTCTTGCTCGCTCCCAAGAGGAAGCACAAGGTCTCACCGGACTGAAGAGCAACTTGGGACCCTAGCTGGGGGAGAGAGGATGCCACTCATCATCCCTGCTATAGCAACCTGGTTCGAGGGTGCCCAGGTGCTGCAGTCTGGCACGTATGCGCATGCGTACCCGTGCGGGATCTCCTTGGGCGCGTCCTGTAGGAATTGGTAGTCACTGGGGTCACCACCAATCTTGTAGACGACATAGGCCGATGAGTTCGGCGCTTCGGGCGCTGCCAACGCGAACGGCAGCGGTGGACGGGACTGGAGTAGCAACTCCCCTTGGTGAGTCCCTAGGGCTGGTCCTGACGGAGAGTACTGATGGCTCATGATCTCCTGGATCACGCGCAGCGCGACGCGCTCCAACGTATTCACCAGGCTCTCAGAATGGCGGTGCAGCGAATGAGCCACCATGAAGTTTATCTCCTGACGCAGCGACCTGGTGCGTTCCTCTGACGGGGTGGACAGGTCCACTCCATCAAGCGCGCCTTCAGGTGTGAACCCCTTCCATCTGATGCCATGGGAGCGGGTCCTGTGGAAAGAGCCGATTAGGTCGGCTTCGAGGACAGCTTTGACCTCGTCATACTTCTTCTTGAGCTCGCCAGAGAGCTCCTCGTACGTGACCGGAGTTTCTTCTGCCACCTCTGATGTAGATGGCATTGTGTTTGATGTTGAAGATGTGTCCCACCGGGCGTGCCAGAATGTGTTGACGTCAGAAACCCACCGGCGGGCAGTGACTGGTCAACACCGTAGAGCCGGGAACAACTAGGGCTGCGGCTGGCCCCAGTCCCTCAGAGCGACGGCCCGCAAAGCCTCCTGGTCGCGCGCCGATGCAAATTGCAAGGGCGTGCCACCTGACCTATACCTGGTCAGGAAGGTGTGGATGATGCCTCGCTTAGTTTCCTGCAGGGCACACACGTACACGTTAAATACGAGCCTCGATCGGCTCTCAGGTTGTCCTGTGAATCGGCTCATGGAGCCGATCCACCCATGATTCGTCCAAGGTGGCCGAATATATGGTGGTCCTGCTTGATCATGATAAAGCATATGAGATCCACGACGATCTAGGGTTTTCACCGCATAATCGGATCATCCTACTCACGATTGGGCCTCGCGCTCACGCACGGTAAACGTAAGCCAGCCCTAGACAAGGCCTAAAAACCAACACTAGGTTGATCCTCGGAACGTCCTGTCTAGGGGCAGCAAACTACACCCTGCCGCTGGATCCTCCAACCCTTTGTAAGGCCTAACTATTGCAGATATTAAACTAATCCTTGATGAATCAAGGAGCGACGTAACGGATCAGATCTACTAAATAACGATCAAGCGGGGTGCCGCCCCTGCACCCATGATGAGGTACAGGGACGGCTAGATGCGCAAGGGTTGCACTACGACAGCATATGATACTAGGAACAATGCTAACCCTAACACATCTATGATAACTACGTTGCTCGCCATCAAAAAGGCTTCAGTACGAGCAACGCATGAACAACTAGGCAGGCTCGTGCTGCCTAGATCGCGAGATGCGATCTAGGCAGCATGGTGCTTACCGGAGGAACCCTCGAGACGAAGGAGTTGGCGATGCGCCGAGATTGGTTTGTGTTGAACGTTGGTTGTTGTTTATTCCATAAACCCTAGGTACATATTTATAGTCCAGGGGACTTTCTAATGTGGGCGTGCACTAAACCGTGCACGAGACAAACTCTAATCTCTACGTAACCTACTATATAAAGATACACGGGCTAACTAGCCCAAACTTGATAAACAAGGCCGATTCACACATCTCTCTACGCATATATCTTCAAGTCCATCTTGATCGCGGCCCACCTCTGACTTGGTCAAATTCTGGTGATAACAGAAAGGTCTAAGCTTGGGGATGCCCCGGTGGTTCATCCCTGCATATTTTAAGAAGACTCAAGCATCTAAGCTTGGGGATGCCCAAGGCATCCCCTTCTTCATCGACAAAGTATCAGGTTTCTTCTAGTGAAACTATATTTTTATTCCATCACATCCTATGTATTTTACTTGGAGCGTCTGTGTGCTTTTATTTTTGTTTTTGTTTTGTTATCTTAGTTCTCTGAATAAGTTCATCCTTGTGTGGGAGAGAGACACGCTCCGCTGGTTCGTATGAACACATGTGTTCTTAGCTCATAATATTCATGGCGAAGTTTCCTCTTCGTTAAATTGTTATATGGTTGGAATTGAAAAATGCTACATGTAGTAATTGGTAGAATGTCTTGGATAATGTGATACTTGGCAATTGTTGTGCTCATGTTTAAGCTCTTGCATCATATACTTTGCACCCATTAATGAAGAAATACATAGAGCTTGCTAAAATTTGGTTTGCATAATTGGTCTCTCTAAGGTCTAGATAATTTCTAGTATTGAGTTTGAACAACAAGGAAGATGGTGTAGAGTCTTATAATGTTTACAATATGTCTTTTATGTGAGTTTTGCTGCACCGGTTCATCCTTGTGTTTGTTTCAAATAACCTTGCTAGCCTAAACCTTGTATCGAGAGGGAATACTTCTCATGCATCCAAAATCCTTGAGCCAACCACTATGCCATTTGTGTCCACCATACCTACCTACTACATGGTATTTCTCCGCCATTCCAAAGTAAATTGCTTGAGTGCTACCTTTAAACAATTCAAAAGTTATTACCTCTTATTTGTGTCAATGTTTAATAGCTCATGAGGAAGTATGTGGTGTTTATCTTTCAATCTTGTTGGGCAACTTTCACCAATGGACTAGTGGCTTCATCCGCTTATCCAATAATTTTGCAAAAAGAGCTGGCAATGGGATTCCCAGTCCCAAATTAATTAACAAAAATAGACACTCCTCCATGGTATGTGATTGTTGGACGGCACCCGAAGGATTCGGTTAGCCATGGCTTGAGAAAGCAAAGGTGGGGAGGAGTGTCATCATAATAAAACTAAAATAAAAAGGCACTCCTTCATGGTATGAGATTGTTGGCAGGCACCCGAGGATTCGGTTAGCCATGGTTTGTGAAAGAAAGGTTGGAAGGAGTGCCACCCAAAAATAAAATAAAATGGGAGCCGCTCTTTGAAGGTTTGCCTGGCAAGGGGGTTAGAGTACCCGCTACCATTCGTTGACAACAACAAACACCTCTCAAAATTTTACTTTTATGCTCTCTTTATGTTTTCAAAATCAAAGCTCTAGCACAAATACAGCAATCGATGCTTTCCTCTTTGAAAGACCATTCTTTTACTTTTATTGTTGAGTCAGTTTACCTATCTCTTTCCACCTTAAGAAGCAAACACTTGTGTGAACTGTGCATTGATTCCTACATATTTGCATATTGCACTTGTTATATTACTTTATGTTGACAATATCTATGAGATATACATGTTATAAGTTGAAAGCAACCGCTGAAACTTAATCTTCCTATGTGTTGCTTCAACACCTTTACTTTGATTTATTGCTTTATGAGTTAACTCTTATGCAAGACTTATTGATGCTTGTCTTGAAGTACTATTCATGAAAAGTCTTTGTCATATGATTCACTTGTTTACTCATGTCATTACCTTTGTTTTGATCGCTGCATTCATTACATATGTTTACAATATGATCAAGGTTATGATGGCATGTCACTTAAGAAATTATCTTTGTTATCGACAGTAAATATCTCAAGGCTGTACTTTATAAAAGACATGGTATTGCTGCTTTAAGATCTGTAGCTGATATGTTGACAAAGAGTACACAAGATTCAATCAAGGCGATTGCCAAATGTCAACGTGTTATTGATGATGCTAATAGAAGTTCTCAATGATTCTATGTAATTTTTTTATTTGGGCACATTAATTGCCTTGTAATTTTCCTACTTGTTTTATTTGTGTATGTAATTGTGTGTATCATTGATATCAGATTTTAGGCTCATGAAATTTAATGCAAGTTGACTAGTCAAACAAGTAGGGCACTACAACAGATTGGGCCGGCCCCCGGTTACACGATAGTGGGATCCACATGCTTATTGGGCCGGCCCACTATCTTGTTGGGCCAGCCCATTGCTATATGGTGGTCCCACGTGGTAAATGGGCCGGCCCTTTAACGGAAGGTGGGACCCACCTATGTTTTTGGCCCGGCCCACTATCTTGTTGGCCGGCCCACTTGCTATATGGTGGACCCCACATACTAAATGGGGCCTTTTAACTGGAAAGTGGGACCCACGTGTTTTGGCCGGCCCACTATCTTGTTGGGCCGGCCCATTTGCTATATGGTGGACCCCACATACTAAATGGGCCGGCCTTTTAACGGAAGGTGGGACCCACCTCTTTTGGCCGGCCCACTATCTTGTTGGGCGGCCCACTTTATATGGTGGACCCCACACACCAAAGGGCCGGCCCTTAAACAGGAAAGTGGGACCCACCTGTGTTTTTGGCCCGGCCCACTATCTTGTTGGGCCGGCCCACTTGCTATATGGTGGACCCCACATACTAAATGGGCCGTCCCTTTAACTGGAAAGTGGGACCCACCTGTTTTTGGCCGCCCACTTGCTATATGGTGGACCCCACACTAAATGGGCGCCTTTTAAGGAAAGTGGGACCCACGTGTTTTGGCCCGCCCACTTGCTTCTTGGGCCGGCCCAGTAGCAAGGTGGACCCCACATGTTAAATGGGCCGGCCCATTTAAGTTTTGACCAGTCAACCTTAGAGGTTAGGCCCGGCCCACGTAACTAATGGACCAGCCCAGCTATATAGTTGACCGGTCAAACTATGTCAGCTGGCCCGGCCCGCTTAAGACGTGGCAGGCCTCGTGTGGGCCTACCATCTACCACGGGGTTTCAGCCGGTTAACGCCGTTAACTGCCAGTTAACGGCGTCTGCCACGTGTCAGTTTGCATGACGTCAGCAGTCAACGGGCTCCCGGAAACACTTGCGCAACGGTCCGATTTTCCGTGGCGGAAGGGCGCCCAAGCGCGACGGACCGAAAAAATCGTCGTTGGACTTTGCCTGACGCAGTTTCCACAACAGAACCCATATCGTCGGGTTAGGCCCATAGGCGACGAAAAATACCCCTTAGCGGACGATTTTGAGACGTTGTCTATCAGAACTTTTCTGAAGCAAAAGATTGCTAACAAAAGATAATGACTAAACAATTGAATCATATAGCAAAACTTTTCATGAATAGTACTTTCAAGACAAGCATCAACAAGACTTGCATAAGAGCTAACTCATAAAGCAATAGATTCAAAGTAGAATGCATTGAAGCAACACAAAGGATGATTAAGTTTCAGCGGTTGCTTTCAACTTGTAACATGTATATCTCATGGATATTTGTCAACATAGAGTAATATAACAAGTGCAATAGGTAAACATGTAAGAATCAATGCACACAGTTAACACAAGTGTTTGCTTCTAAGATAGAAAGAAGTAGGTAAACTGACTCAACATAAAGTAAAAGAATGGCCCTTCGCAGAGGGAAGCATGGATTACTGTTTTTGTGCTAGAGCTTTTATTTTGAAAACATAGAAACAATTTTGTCAACGGTAGTAATAATTCATATGTGCTATGCATAATACTTCCTACAAGTTGCAAGCCTCATGCATAGAATACCAATAGTGCCCGCACCTTGTCCTAATCAGCTTGGATTACATGGATTATCATTGCATAACATATGTTTCAACCAAGTGTCACAAAGGGGTACCTCTATGCCGCATGTACAAAGGTCCAAGGAGATCAATTGCATTTGATTTCTCGTTTTTAATAGATCTCAACTTAGGACATCCATACCGGGACAACATAGACAACAAATAATGGACTCCTCTTTAATGCTTAAGCATTCAACAACAAATAATATTCTCATAAGAGAGTGAGGATGTATGTCCAAACTGAAAACTTCCACCATGATACATGGCTTTGGTTAGCGGCCCAATGCTCTTCTCTAACATATGCATACTCAAACCATTTGATCATGACATCACCCTTACTTCAGACAAGACGAACATGCATAGCATCTCACATGATATCCAACAAAGGTAAAAAGTTGATGGCGTCCCCAGAAACATGGTTACCGCTCAACAAGCAACTTATAAGAAATAAGACACATAACTACATATTCATCACCACAATAGTTTTTAAGCTATTTTCCCATGAGCTATATATTGCAAAGACAAAGGAATGAAATTTTAAAGGTAGCACTCAAGTAATTTACTTTGGAATGGCAGAAAAATACCACATAGTAGGTAGATATGGTGGACACAAATGGCATGGGTTTTGGCTCAAGATGTTTGGATGCACGAGAAGCATTTCCTCTCAGTACAAGGCTTTGGCTAGCAAGGTTGTTTGAAGCAAACACAAGTATGAACAGGTACAACAAAACTTACACAAGAACATATTGCAAACATTATAAGACTCTACACTGTCTTCCTTGTTGTTCAAACACTTTACCAGAAAATATCTAGACTTAGAGAGACCAATCATGCAAACCAAATTTTAACAAGCTCTACGGTAGTTCTCCACTAATAGATTAAACTACATGATGCAAGAGCTTAAACATGATCTATGAGAGCTCAAAACAATTGCCAAGTTTCAAGTTATTCCAAACCATATGAAGCATTTTCTGATTCCAACCAAATAGCAATCAACGAAGCAATTTCAGCCTTCGCCATGAACATTAAAGCACAACTAAGAACACAAGTGTTCCATATGAAAAAGCGGAGCGTAATATCTCCAATATAAGGATGGTGGGATCCAACTTTATTCAAACCAAAACAAAAACAAAAGCAAAAGACGCTCCAAGTAAAGAACATAAGATGTGATGGAATAAAAATATAGTTTCACTAGAAGTGACCTGATAAGTTGTCGATGAAGAAGGGGATGCCTTGGGCATCCCCAAGCTTAGATGCTTGAGTCTTCTTAAAATATGCAGGGATGAACCACGGGGCATTGATGACCCACAAGTATAGGGGGTGTATCGTAGTACTTTCGATAAATAAGAGTGTCGAACCCAACGAGGAGCAGAAGGTGTTGACAAGTAGTTTCGATGAAGGATTCACTGTAAATGCTCACAGACAAGTATTCAGGGGGTTTTGATATAGCAGATAAATAAAGTACGAATAAGTAAAATGCGAGAGAAATAATCGCAGCAAGTGGCCCAATCCTTTTAGCACAAAGGACAAGCCGGTTTGTTTACTTATAATGACCAAACGTTCTTGAGGACACACGGGAATTTTAGTCTAGTGCTTTCGCTTCATACAGCTGATTAATCTTCATTGTTTTGATAAGTGTTGTGTGGGTGAACCTATGCTAATGCACCGCCCTTCCTAGGACTAATACATACTTGTGATTATACCCCTTGCAAGCATCCGCAAATACAAGAAAGTAATTAAGATAAATCTAACCACAACCTTAAACTCTGAGATCCTGCTATCCCTCCTGCACCGATATACTAACGGGGGTTTAGGTTGCTGTCACTCCGGCAACCCCACAATTAGCAAACGAATACAAGATGCACTCCCCTAGGCCCATAAAGGTGAAGTATCATGTAGTCGACGTTCACATGACACCACTAGAAGAGTAACACCACAACTTAAATATCATAACATTGAATATTACTCAACCATAATTCACTACTAACATTTAGACTTCACCCATGTCCTCAAGAACTAAACGAACTACTCACGAGACATCATATGGAACATGATCAGAGGTGATATGATGATGAATAACAATCTGAACATAAACCTTGGTTCAATGGTTTCACTCAATAGCATCAATAACAAGTAGAAATCAATACCGGGAGAGTTTCCCCTATCAAACAATCAAGATCAACCCAAATCGTTACAGCGGTGACGAGATGCAGCGGTGGAGATGGCGGTGTAGATGGTGGAGATGATGATGATGATGATGATGGAGATGATGTCCAGCTCGATGACGATGGCGATGGCGTCGATTTCCCCCTCCGGGAGGGAATTTCCCCGGCGGATTCCTGCCCGCCGGAGAGCTCTTTTCTCTCTGGTGTCTCTCCGCCCCGCAGAGGCGGCTCTGTCTATTCTCCGTAACTCCCCGTGCCTTAGGTTTTCGGGTGAAGAAGTACCGGAGAGGCGGCGAGAGGGCTGTGGGCCCTCCCCATGGCGGCGCGGGCAGGCCAGGGCCGCGCCGGCCTATGGGGGGCCCATGGCGGCCCCTCTCGGCCCCTCCTTTTGGCTCCCTTCGTCTTCTGGAAAAATAGGATTTTTCGTATAATTGCCGTCAATTGTTGATCTTCCGAAATATGGTGTCCTGACGGTGCTTTTTCCAGCAGAATCCTGACTCCGGTGAATAATTCTCCAATGATCATGAAACATGCAAAATAGGTGAAATAACATAAGTATCATCTCTAAATATGAAATATATCAATGAATAACAGCAAATTATGATATAAAATAGTGATGCAAAATGGACGTATCAACTCCCCCAAGCTTAGACCTCGCTTGTCCCCAAGCGAAACTGAGCTCAATAAACAAGACCACATGTTTATGGAGTGAAGAGTCGATAAATAAAATACGGACAAGAAGCATCATATTGATTCACACAAGATATTCTAGTAAACATTCTCCTCATATAACTCAACTTGAAATAAGTAAAGAGAAATCACAAATAGAGGTGCATAGGAAATCATGATTGGTTATGGCAAACTTTGTTCTTGGTCAGAGAACTATTAACGGATTGTACTTATCTTCTAAGCAAAGCTTTCATATCAGAATTTATATGGCAGGGCTCTCATCCTTAATCATAACAATCTCCTCATAATCATTGATAACTTTCAAAGTCATATTCATTCAGATAAAATTTGTACTAAACAAGAAAGCAATGGTTGGTTCACAACAACTCAATTGCTTGCTTAAGATAGAGGGAAATAGGTTTACTGACTCAACATAAAAGTAAAAGATAGGCCCTTCGCAGAGGGAAGCAGAGATTAAATCATGTGCTAGAGCTTTTCAAGTTTTGAAATCATATAAAGAGCATAAAAGTAAGATTTTGAGTGGTGTTTGTTGTTGTCAACGAATGGTAGTGGGCACTCTAACCCCCTTGCCAAACAGACCTTCCAAGAGCGGCTCCCATGAAGGACGTCATCTCTACCAGCAAGGTAGATCATCCCCCTTCTCTTTTGTTTACACATGTATTTTAGTTTTATTATGGATGACACTCCCCCAACCTTTGCTTTCACAAGCCATGGCTAACCGAATCCTCGGGTGCCTTCCAACATTTCTCATACCATGGAGGAGTGTCTATTGCAAAATTAAGTTGCTTACTGATAAATCAGGGCAAAACATGTGAAGAGAATTATTAATGAAAGTTATTAATTGGGGCTGGGAACCCCGTTGCCAGCTCTTATTGCAAAATTATTGGATAAGCGGATGTGCCACTAGTCCATTGGTGAAAGTCCGCCCAACAAGATTGAAAGATAAAACACCACATACTTCCTCATGAGCTATAAAACATTGACACAAATAAGGAGTAATATAGTTTGAATTATTTAAAGGTAGCACATGAAGTATTTACTTGGAGTGGCGCAAAATACCACATAGTAGGTAGTTATGGTGGACACAAATGGCATGGGTTTGGTCTAAGGTTATGGATGTATGAGAAGCATTCCCTCTCAATACAGGTCTTTGGCTAGCAAGGTTGGGTAGCAAGCATAAAGGTTGAGGGAAACAAACAAATATACATGTGATAGAAACAATCATGCATCTTTCTCATAAGCACAAGCAATTTTAACTTCAGAATACTAAACTCATTAGCAGAAAGATAATAAAGTAATATATCTACATGTATTTCCCTTTTCTATTTAAACATCAAGGTGTTGTTGCTATTGACCAATGCTAAGTTTGCCAAAACCAAATAGATTTACTTGATGCTCCCAAAGTGATATCAATACTAATGTCAAGAGTAATCATATAACAGAAATTGCAAACTAAAATAAGATGTGCAAAAAGTAAATGATAAGACTTCTCATTAATATTCCATAACGATACGTCTCCAACGTATCGATAATTTCTTATGTTCCATGCTACATTATTGATGATATCTACATGTTTTATGCACATTATATGTCGTATTTACGCATTTTCCGGCACTAACCTATTAACAAGATGCCGAAGAGCCAGTGCTGTTTTTTGCTGTTTTTGGTTTCAGAAATCCTAGTAAGGAAATATTCTCGGAATTGGACGAAATCAACGCCCGGGTCCTATTTTTGCACGAAGCTTCCAGAAGACCGAAGAGGAAAGGAAGTGGGGCCACGAGGTGCCGCCACACTAGGGCGGCGCAGCCTGGCCTTGGCCCGCGCGGCCCTGGTGTGTGGGGCCCTCGTGTGGCCCCCCGCGTTGCCCTTCCGCCTACTTAAAGCCTTCGCGAAACCCTCTGTACCGAGAGCCACGATACGGAAAACCTTACTGAGACGCCGCCGCCAATCCCATCTCGGGGGATTCAGGAGATCGCCTCCGGCACCCGGGAGGGGAATCATCTCCCGGAGGACTCTTCATCGCCATGATCGCCTCCGGAGTGATGAGTGAGTAGTTCACCCCTGGACTATGGGTCCATAGCAGTAGCTAGATGGTCGTCTTCTCCTTATTGTGCTTCATTGTTGGATCTTGTGAGCTGCCTAACATGATCAAGATCATCTATCTGTAATACTATATGTTGTGTTTGTCGGGATCCGATGGATAGAGAATACTATGTTATGGTGATTATCAATCTATTACCTATGTGTTGTTTATGATCTTGCATGCTCTCCGTTATTAGTAGAGGCTCTGGCCAAGTTTTTGCTCTTAACTCCAAGAGGGAGTATTTATGCTCGATAGTGGGTTCATGCCTCCATTAAATCTGGGACAGTGACAGAAAGTTCTAAGGTTGTGGATGTGATGTTGCCACTAGGGATAAAACATTGATGCTATGTCTAAGGATGTAGTTGTTGATTACATTACGCACCATACTTAATGCAATTGTCTGTTGCTTGCAACTTAATACTGGAAGGGGTTCGGATGATAACCTGAAGGTGGAATTTTTAGGCATAGATGCATGTTGGATGGCGGTCTATGTACTTTGTCGTAATGCCCTGATTAAATCTCACTATATTTATCATATCATGTATATGCATTGTTATGCCCTTTTCTATTTGTCAATTGCCCGACTGTAATTTGTTCACCCAACATGCTTTTATCTTATGGGAGAGACACCTCTAGTGAACTGTGGACCCCGGTCCTATTCTTTACATCGCATACAATCTACTGCAATACTTGTTTTACTGTTTTCTTTGCAAACAATCATCTTCCACACAATACGGTTAATCCTTTGTTACAGCAAGCCGGTGAGATTAACAACCTCACCGTTTCGTTGGGGCAAAGTACTTTGGTTGTGTTGTGCAGGTTCCACGTTGGCGCCGGAATCCCTGGTGTTGCGCCGCATCACATTTCGCCACCATCAACCTTCAACGTGCTTCTTGGCTCCTCCTGGTTCGATAAACCTTGGTTTCTTTCTGAGGGAAAACTTGCTGCTGTGCGCATCATACCTTCCTCTTGGGGTTCCCAACGAACGTGTGAGTTACACGCCATCAAGCTCTTTTTCTGGCGCCGTTGCCGGGAGATCAAGACACGCTGCAAGGGGAGTCTCCACTTCCCAATCTCTTTACTTTGTTTTTGTCTTGCTTTATTTTATTTACTACTTTGTTTGCTGCACTTAAACAAAACACAAAAAAATTAGTTGCTAGCTTTACTTTATTTACTGTCTTGCTCTCTATATCAAAAACACAAAAAAATTAGTTACTTGCATTTACTTTATCTAGTTTGCTTTATTTACTGTTGCTAAAATGAATACCCCTGAAAATACTAAGTTGTGTGACTTCACAAACACAAATAATAATGATTTCCTATGCACACCTATTGCTCCACCTGCTACTACAGCAGAATTCTTTGAAATTAAACCTGCTTTACTGAACCTTGTTATGAGAGAGCAATTTTCTGGTGTTAGTTCTGATGATGCTGCTGCCCATCTTAATAATTTTGTTGAACTTTGTGAAATGCAAAAGTATAAGGATGTAGATGGTGATATTATTAAATTGAAATTGTTTCCTTTCTCATTAAGAGGAAGAGCTAAAGATTGGTTGCTATCTTTGCCTAAGAATAGTATTGATTCATGGACTAAATGTAAGGATGCTTTTATTGGTAGATATTATCCTCCCGCTAAAATTATATCTTTGAGAAGTAGCATAATGAATTTTAAGCAATTAGATACTGAACATGTTGCTCAAGCATGGGAGAGAATGAAATCTTTGGTAAAGAATTGCCCAACCCATGGACTGACTACTTGGATGATCATCCAAACCTTCTATGCAGGACTAAATTTTTCTTCGCGGAATTTATTGGATTCAGCTGCTGGAGGTACCTTTATGTCCATCACTTTGGGGGCGGCTACAAAGCTTCTTGATGATATGATGATAAATTACTCTGAATGGCACACGGAAAGAGCTCCACAAGGTAAGAAGGTAAATTCTGTTGAAGAAACCTCTTCCTTGAGTGATAAGATTGATGTGATTATGTCTATGCTTGTGAATGGTAGATCTAATGTTGATCCAAATAATGTTCCTTTAGCTTCATTGGTTGCTCAAGAAGAAAATGTTGATGTGAATTTCATTAAAAATAATAATTTCAACAACAATGCTTATAGGAACAATTCTGGTAATAACTATAGGCCATATCCTTCTGCTAATGGTAATGGTTATGGTAATTCTTATGGGAATTCTTACAATAATAATAGGAGTGTACCCCCTGGTCTTGAAGCCATGCTTAAAGAATTTATTAGTACACAAACTGCTTTTAACAAATCTGTTGAGGAAAAGCTTGATAAAATTGATATTATTGCTTCTAGAGTTGATAGACTTGCCTCTGATGTTAATCTATTAAAATTGAAAGTTATGCCTAATGAGGATATTGATAATAAGATTACTACTACAGCAAATGCCATCCAAGTTAGAATTAATGAGAATATAAGATTAATGGCTGAATTGCGTGCTAGGTGGGATAGAGAAGAAAATGAAAAACTAGCTAAAGAGAATAATGTAGCTAAAGTTTGGACTATTACCACCATTAGTAATGATAATGATTCACATGTTGCTGCACCTCCTACTATCAATGGTAAAATAATTGGTGTTGGCAATGTTTCTACTCCTAGTGCAAAGCGTACAAAACTGCCTGAAATTGCTAAAACTGCTGAAACCACTTGTGATAAAACTGCTGAAATTTTTTCCAACCTTGGGGACAATGATCCCATTGCTGTAGCTCATAATGATTTAGATTTTGATGATTGCCACATCTCTGAAGTTATAAAGTTCTTACAAAAACTTGCTAAAAGTCCTAATGCTAGTGCTATAAATTTGGCCTTTACAAAACATATTACAAATGCTCTCATAAAAGCTAGAGAAGAGAAACTAAAACTTGAAACTTCTATTCCTAGAAAGTTAGAAGATGGTTGGGAGCCCATCATTAAAATGAAATTCAATGACTTTGAATGTAATGCTTTATGTGATCTTGGTGCAAGTATTTCTGTTATGCCTAAAAAGATTTATGATATGCTTGACTTGCCACCATTGAAGAATTGTTATTTGGATGTTAATCTTGCCGATAATGTTAAAAAGAAACCTTTGGGGAGGATTGATAATGTGCGCATTACGGTTAACAATAACCTTGTCCCCGTTGATTTTGTTGTCTTGGATATTGAATGCAATGCATCTTGTCCTATTGTGTTGGGAAGACCTTTTCTTCGAACCGTTGGTGCTGTTATTGATATGAGGGAAGGTAATATTAAATATCAATTTCCTCTCAAGAAAGGTATGGAACACTTCCCTAGAAAGATAATGAAGTTGCCTTTTGATTCTATTATTAGAACAAGTTATGATGTTGATGCTTCTACTCTTGATGTTACTTGATTTACACTTTCTGCGCCTAGCTGAAAGGCGTTAAAGAAAAGCGCTTATGGGAGACAACCCATGTTTTTACTACAGCAATTTTTTGTTTTGTTGAGTCTTGGAAGTTGTTTACTACTGTAGCAACCTCTCCTTATCATGTTTTTGTGCCAAGTAAAGTTTCTATGTTAAAGTTGATTTTATATTTGGGATCGCTGCGCAGAAACAGCATTGCTGTCACGAACTCTGGCACAAGTCTCTGTAAAAAATTCGAAAAAATCTGCAAATTTACGATCGTGATCCTCAGATATGTACGCAACTTTCATTAGTTTTTTTAGTTTTTCCATTTGAGCAAGTCTAGTGCCCCTTTCAGGTTCGTCTTTACGGACTTCTGTTTTGACAGATTCTGCCTTTTATTTCGCATTGCCGTATTTGCTATGTTGGATGAATTCCTTTGATCCATTAATGTCCAGTAGCTTTGTGCAATGTCCAGAAGTGTTAAGAATGATTGTGTCACCTCTGAACATGTGAATTTTTAATTGTGCACTAACCCTCTAATGAGTTTGCTTGAAGTTTGGTGTGAAGGAAGTTTTCAAGGGTCAAGAGAGGAGTATGATATACTATGATCAAGAGGAGTGAAAGCTCTAAGCTTGGGGATGCCCCCGTGGTTCATCCCTGCATATTTCAAGAAGACTCAAGCGTCTAAGCTTGGGGATGCCCAAGGCATCCCCTTCTTCATCGACAACATCATCAGGTTCCTCCCCTGAAACTATATTTTTATTCAGTCACATCTTATGTTCTTTACTTGGAGCGTCGGTTTGTTTTGTTTTTGTTTTTGTTTGAATAAAATGGATCCTAGCATTCACTTTGTGGGAGAGAGACACGCTCCGCTGTTGCATATGGACAAATATGTCCTTAGGCTTTACTCATAATATTCAAGGCGAAGGTTGAAACTTCTTCGTTAAATTGTTATATGGTTGGAATTGGGAAATGCTACATGTAGTAATTCTAAAATGTCTTGGATAATGTGATACTTGGCAATTGTTGTGCTCATGTTTAAGCTCTTGCATCATATACTTTTCACCTATTAATGAAGAAATACATAGAGGTTGCTAAAATTTGGTTTGCATATTTGGTCTCT
This sequence comes from Lolium multiflorum, assembly GCA_030979885.1. Classification (NCBI taxonomy): domain Eukaryota; kingdom Viridiplantae; phylum Streptophyta; class Magnoliopsida; order Poales; family Poaceae; genus Lolium; species Lolium multiflorum. The sequence continues at coordinate 87,720,972 of CM061747.1, forward strand.
CTAAGGTCTAGATAATTTCTAGTATTGAGTTTTGAACAACAAGGAAGACGGTGTAGAGTCTTATAATGTTTACAATATGTCTTTTATGTGAGTTTTGCTGCATCGGTTCATCCTTGAGTTTGCTTCAAATAACCTTGCTAGCCTAAACCTTGTATCGAGAGGGAATACTTCTCATGCATCCAAAATCCTTGAGCCAACCACTATGCCATTCGTGTCCACCATACCTACCTACTACATGGTATTTCTCCGCCATTCCAAAGTAAATTGCTTGAGTGCTACCTTTAAAATTCCATCATTCGCCTTTGCAATATATAGCTCATGGGACAAAATAGCCTTAAAAACTATTGTGGTATTGAATATGTACTTATGCACTTTATCTCTTATTAAGTTGCTTGTTGTGCGATAACCATGCTTCTGGGGACGCCATCAACTATTCTTTGTTGAATATCATGTGAGTTGCTATGCATGTCCGTCTTGTCTGAAGTAAGAGAGATCTACCACCTTAATGGTTGGAGCATGCATATTGTTAGAGAAGAACATTGGGCCGCTAACTAAAGCCATGAATCATGGTGGAAGTTTCAGTTTTGGACATATATCCTCAATCTCATATGAGAATATTAATTGTTGCCACATGCTTATGCATTAAAGAGGAGTCCATTATCTGTTGTCCATGTTGTCCCGGTATGGATGTCTAAGTTGAGAATAATCAAAAGCGAGAAATCCAAAATGCGAGCTTTCTCCTTAGACCTTTGTACAGGCGGCATGGAGGTACCCCTTTGTGACACTTGGTTGAAACATGTGTATTGCGATGATCCGGTAGTCCAAGCTGATTAGGACAAGGTGCGGGCACTATTAGTATACTATGCATGAGGCTTGCAACTTGTAAGATATAATTTACATAACTCATATGCTTTATTACTACCGTTGACAAAATTGTTTCATGTTTTCAAAATAAAAGCTCTAGCACAAATATAGCAATCGATGCTTTCCTCTTTGAAGGACCTATCTTTTACTTTTATTGTTGAGTCAGTTTACCTATCTCTCTCCACCTTAAGAAGCAAACACTTGTGTGAACTGTGCATTGATTCCTACATACTTGCATATTGCACTTGTTATATTACTTTATATTGACACTATCCATGAGATATACATGTTATAAGTTGAAAGCAACCGCTGAAACTTAATCTTCCTTTGTGTTGCTTCAATACCTTTACTTTGATTTATTGCTTTATGAGTTAACTCTTATGCAAGACTTATTGATGCTTGTCTTGAAGTACTATTCATGAAAAGTATTTGCTTTATGATTCATTTGTTTACTCATGTCATTACCATTGTTTTGATCGTTGCATTCATTACATATGTTTACAATAGTATGATCAAGGTTATGATGGCATGTCACTCCAGAAATTATCCTTGTTATCGTTTACCTGCTCGGGACGAGCAGAACTAAGCTTGGGGATGCTGATACGTCTCCGACGTATCGATAATTTCTTATGTTCCATGCTACATTATTGATGATATCTACATGTTTTATGCACATTATATGTCGTATTTACGCATTTTCCGGCACTAACCTATTAAGAAGAGCGATTCTTTTTCTGCTGTTTTTGGTTTCAGAAATCCTAGTAAGGAAATATTCTCGGAATTGGACGAAATCAACGCCCAGGTCCTATTTTTGCACGAAGCTTCCAGAAGACGAAGAGGAAAGGAAGTGGGGCCACGGGCGCCGCCACACTAGGGGGCGCGGCCTTGGCCGCGCGGCCCTGGTGTGTGCGGCCCTCGTGTGGCCCCGTTGCCCTTCCGCCTACTTAAAGCCTTCGTCGCGAAACCCTGCCGAGAGCCACGATACGGAAAACCTTCTGAGACGCCGCCACCGCCAATCCCATCTCGGGGATTCAGGAGATCGCCTCCGGCACCCCGGAGAGGGGAATCATCTCCCGGAGGACTCTTCATCGCCATGATCGCCTCCGGAGTGATGAGTGAGTAGTTCACCCCTGGACTATGGGTCCATAGCAGTAGCTAGATGGTCGTCTTCTCCTTATTGTGCTTCATTGTTGGATCTTGTGAGCTGCCTAACATGATCAAGATCATCTATCTGTAATACTATATGTTGTGTTTGTCGGGATCCGATGGATAGAGAATACTATGTTATGGTGATTATCAATCTATTACCTATGTGTTGTTTATGATCTTGCATGCTCTCCGTTATTAGTAGAGGCTCTGGCCAAGTTTTTGCTCTTAACTCCAAGAGGGAGTATTTATGCTCGATAGTGGGTTCATGCCTCCATTAAATCTGGGACAAAGAAAGTTCTAAGGTTGTGGATGTGCTGTGCCACTAGGGATAAAACATTGATGCTATGTCTAAGGATGTAGTTGTTGATTACATTACGCACCATACTTAATGCAATTGTCTGTTGCTTGCAACTTAATACTGGAAGGGGTTCGGATGATAACCTGAAGGTGGACTTTTTAGGCATAGATGCATGCTTGGATGGCGGTCTATGTACTTTGTCGTAATGCCCGATTAAATCTCACTATATTTATCATATCATGTATATGCATTGTTATGCCCTTTTCTATTTGTCAATTGCCCGACTGTAATTTGTTCACCCAACATGCTTTTATCTTATGGGAGAGACACCTCTAGTGAACTGTGGACCCCGGTCCTATTCTTTACATCGCATACAATCTACTGCAATACTTGTTTTACTGTTTTCTTTGCAAACAATCATCTTCCACACAATACGGTTAATCTTTTGTTACAGCAAGCCGGTGAGATTGACAACCTCACCGTTTCGTTGGGGCAAAGTACTTTGGTTGTGTTGTGCAGGTTCCACGTTGGCGCCGGAATCCCTGGTGTTGCGCCGCATCACATTTCGCCACCATCAACCTTCAACGTGCTTCTTGGCTGGTTCGATAAACCTTGGTTTCTTTCTAAAACTTGGTGTGCATCATACCTTCCTCTTAAGACTTCTCATTAATATTCCATAACGATAACTCACACCAACGGATACATAGATAACCAACTAAGAGAGATACTTCCACATTGCAAACTATTCTATATGATAACTTCCCTACTCATGATATGACTCTACTTGATAGTAAAAGATAAAGATAGTGATGATGTGATACCGCGGCACTCCCCCAAGCTTGGAACAAACCAAGGGGATGCCAATACCGATGATGAATTACTCCTTCGGTGGTGATGGTGGTGGATTCTTCTCGCGCTTCTTAAAGATCTCCTTCAGCTTCAGCTTCTCAGTTTGGCAGTTCTGCACTAAAACTCGAAGAGATTCATTGTTATCCGAATGTGGCGGTGGCGGCCTTGTGATGGGAATCGAGTAATATTCCAGCATTCTGCGAAGTCGCTGGTTCTCCTCCTGAAGTATCTCCACTTCCCTTCTTAGAGCACGATATTGATCACAAAACTCATCGGTAACCCGTATTGCTTCCTCCACACAAGGGAAAGAGTTGAGGCTAAGAGCAGGCGGAAGAAGTCCCTGCAAGTTATGAGAAAAAGAACGCCCAGTGTTAACCGATCCCACCAAGATTGGCTTACTCTCCATAGCTTCCCGCTCTCTTTTTGCTGATGCTATCTTCTTCTCCCTTATTGACCCCTTCATCCATCTCTTCCTCCCAAGGCTCCTTGTCTTTGTTGTTGGAGACCATGGTGCTTCTAGATCAAAAACAGATCTGGCAGAAAACAGCTCGAAACAAAACACGACGAGAAAACGATATACGGACCTCTGGAGATCCGGGGGATTATATAGCAAATATTTTTACGACAAAAGGAAGGTTCCAGGCCGAAAACGAGTGGAAACGGGACGCCGAGGGGCTGTCCCCATAGGGCGGCGCGGCCAGGGTGGGGCCCGCGCCGGCCTATGGTGACGGGCCCTCGCGCGTCTCCTCCACTCCGTTTCGATCTCGTAATTTTTCATATTTTCCATAAACAGCAGAAATATTGTTCGGAAAGTTAAACGCGGACTTTTTATTACTAAAACTGTTACCTATTCAAAGTCGGACTCTGCAGAACTGTCAATTTGATCTTTGATGAAAGCTTCCGGAGTTATCACTTGAATAACATCAATATCTTCATTATAAGAATCTCCAGAAATATAATGCTTGAGTCTTTGTCCATTCACTACTTGTGTGGCGTTACCTTCCAAAGAGCTAATTTTTATTGCTCCTGAACGATATACCTCCTCAATAACATATGGTCCTTCCCATTTTGAGAGTAATTTCCCTGCAAAAAATCTGAGACGAGACCGATACAATAGGACTTTATCTCCAACATTAAATTCTCTTTTAATAATTCTTCTATCATGCCACTTCTTAACTTTCTCCTTAAAAAGTTTAGCATTTTCATAAGCTTCACTTCTCCATTCATCTAAAGAACTCAATTGTAGCAACCTCTTCTTACCGGCAAGTTTAAAATCTTTATTAAGTTCTCTTACAGCCCAATAAGCTTTGTGCTCTAGTTCTAAAGGTAAATGACAAGCTTTTCCATAAACCATTTTATAAGGAGACATTCCCATAGGATTTTTATAAGCAGTTCTATAAGCCCACAATGCTTCCTTTAACTTACTAGCCCAATTCTTTCTAGATTTATTAACAGTCTTTCCCAAGATAGCTTTAATTTCTCTATTTGATAATTCTACTTGCCCACTAGTTTGAGGATGATAAGCTGAAGCAATTCTATGATTAATACCATATTTGGCAAGAGTTTTTCTAAAACCACCATGAATAAAGTGAGAACCTCCATCAGTCATAATATATCTAGGTACTCCAAATCTAGGAAATATAACATCTACAAGCATTTTTATAGAGGTCTCACCATCAGCACTTTTTGTAGGTATAGCTTCTACCCATTTAGTAACATAATCAACAGCGACAAGTATATGAGTGTTACCTTCTGAAGAAGGGAAAGGACCCATGAAGTCGAATCCCCAACAATCAAATGGTTCAATAACAAGAGTATAATTCATAGGCATTTCATTGCGTCTAGAGATATTACCAACTCTTTGACATTCATCACAAGATAAGATAAATTTCCTTGCATCCTTGAAAAGTGTTGGCCAATAAAAACCTGATTGTAGAACCTTTTGTGCGGTTCTATCTCCAGCGTGATGTCCTCCATAAACACTACCATGACATTTGCTCAATATCTCTTGTTGTTCATATTCTGGGACACATCTTCGCATAATACCATCCACTCCTTCTTTATATAAGTGTGGGTCATCCCAAAAATAATGCCTCAAATCATAAAAGAATTTCCTCCTTTGCTGAGCTGAAAAGGTTGGAGGCAAGTACTTCGAAACAATAAAGTTAGCATAATCAGCATACCAAGGACTATCTCGCGAGCTCACCTTTATTACAGCCAATTGTTCATTTGGAAAACTATCATTAACAGGAACAGGATCATAAGCAATATTTTCCAATCTAGACAAATTATCAGCAACAGGATTATCAGCACCTTTCCTATCTACAATATGTAAATCAAATTCTTGCAAAAGAAGCACCCATCTAATAAGCCTTGGCTTAGCATCTTTCTTTTCCATAAGGTACCTAATTGCAGCATGATCAGTATGAATGTAACTTTTGAATCAACAATATAGGGTCTAAACTTGTCACATGCAAAAACTACGGCTAATAACTCTTTCTCAGTTGTAGCATAATTTCTTTGAGCAGCATCTAGAGTTTTACTAGCATAATGAATAACATTTAATTTTTTATCTACTCGCTGTCCAAGGACAGCACCTACAGCAAAATCACTAGCATCACACATAATTTCAAAAGGCAAATTCCAATCAGGAGGTTCAACTACAGGAGCAGTTGTTAAGGCTTTCTTTAGAGTTTCAAAAGCTTCCTTACAATCATCATCAAAAACGAAAGGTACATCTTTTTGAAGAAGATTAGTAAGAGGCTTTGAAATTTTAGAGAAATCTTTAATAAACCTCCTATAAAAACCAGCATGACCAAGAATACTACGAATACCTTTAACATCCCTAGGATAGGGCATCTTCTCAATTGCTTCAACTTTAGCTCTATCAACTTCAATACCTCTCTCAGAAATTTTATGTCCCAATACAATTCCTTCATTAACCATAAAGTGGCATTTCTCCCAATTAAGAACAAGGTTAGTTTCTTCACATCTCTGCAAAACTTTATCAAGGTTTCGCAAGCAATTATCAAAAGAATTCCCATAGACAGAAAAATCATCCATGAATACCTCAACAATCTTTTCACAAAAGCCATGAAAGATAGCAGACATGCATCTTTGAAAAGTAGCAGGAGCATTACATAAACCAAAAGGCATACGCCTATAAGCATAAGTTCCATAGGGACAAGTGAAAGTGGTTTTCTCTTGATCTTTAGCTCTAACAACAATTTGTGAAAACCCAGAATATCCATCAAGAAAAGAAATGAGTATTTTTAGACAACCTTTCTAACATTTGATCAATAAAAGGTAAAGGGTAATGATCTTTCTTAGTAACTTTATTAACTTTTCGAAAATCAATGCACATTCTATACCCTACAACTACTCTTTGAGGAATAAGCTCATCATTATCATTGGGCACAACAGTTATACCTCCTTTCTTAGGAACACAATGCACAGGACTAACCCATCTACTATCAGCAATAGGATATATAATACCTGCTTCAAGAAGTTTTAATACCTCATTTCTTACCACATCCTTCATCTTGGGAATTAGACGACGCTGATGTTCAACAACGGGTTTTGCACCATCTTCTATATTGATGGCATGTTGGCAAATAGCGGGAGAAATCCCCTTCAAATCATCAAGAGTGTAGCCAATAGCTCCTCGGTGTTTCTTCAATATTTCCAATAACCTTTCTTCCTCAATATCTGAAAGCTTAGCACTAATAATAACAGGATATGTTTTCTTATCATCAATATAAGCATACTTAAGATTATCAGGTAATGGTTTCAAATCAAATACAGGATCTTCCTTTGGTGGTGGTGTTACACCTAAATCTTCAACCGGTAAGTCATGTTTAAGAATAGGTTGACGAAGGAAAATTTCATCAAGCTCATCCCTTTCTTCCCTAAAAACTTCACTCTCACTATTCTCCAAATGTTGCTGCAAAGGATTACTAGGAGCAAGAGCAATAGATGCACACTGTTCAACTCTAAAATCATCATTAGGCAAATCAGCTTTATAAGGAGTTTTGGCAAATTTAGAGAAGTTAAACTCATAAGATTCACCAGCAAATTTAGTAACAATTTTCTCTTTCTTGCAATCTATAATAGCTCCACAAGTATTCAGAAAAGGTCTACCAAAAATAATAGGACAAGACTTACTAGCAGCAGAACCAAGTACCAAAAAGTCAGCAGGATATTTAATCTTACCACATAGAACTTCAACATCTCGAACAATACCAATGGGAGAGATAGTTTCTCTATTAGCTAGCCGAATAACCACATCAATATCTTCAAGTTCACAAGAACCAATTTCATGCATAATTTCCGTGTAGAGCTCATAAGGAATGGCACTAATACTTGCACCAATGTCGCATAAACCATAATAGCAATGATCACCAATTCGAACAGAGAGCACAGGAACACTGGCTTTCCTAGACTTATTAGGATGCGAAACAATATTAGAAGCATCTTCACAAAAAATAATATGACCATCTTCCACATTTTCAGTAACAAGATCTTTAACTATTGCAACAGCAGGTTCAACCTTTATTTGTTCTTCAGGTTCTATGGGTTTCTTTGCACTTTTATTAACTACACTAGTTATAACAGAATACTCTTTCATTTTAGCAGGGAAAGGAGTTTTTTCAATATAAGCTTCAGGAAGAACATGATCAACAGTTTTAATTTCAATACATTTACCTTTAGGCGAATCAACTTTATCTTTATATGGTTCATGATACTTATCAAAATTCTTCCTAGGCAATTCAAAATGAGAAGCAAAGGCTTTATAAATATTTGCAACAACTTGAGAGTCAAGACCATATGTAGCACTTATATTACGATATTCATCAGTATCCATAAAAGTTTCAATGCATTCATAATTATAATTTATACCTGACACTCTACCTTTGTCATTCTCCCATCCTTCAGTATTTTCTTGGATTCGATCAAGAAGGTCCCATTTAAACTCTTCTTTATTGCGTGTGAATGATCCAGAACAAGCAGTATCCAGCAAGGTTTTATCTTGAAAAGAAAGTCTTGCATAGAAATTATCAATGATAATATTACCAGGAAGCTCATGAATGGGGCATTTGAGCATTAAAGACTTCAATCTCCCCCATGCTTGGGCAATACTCTCTCCATCATGAGGCCAGAAATTATATATACGGTTGCGGTCTTTGTGAATTTCACTTGGAGGATAGAATTTAGAATAAAATAGAGGCACAATATCCTTCCAATCAAGAGAACGCCCATCCTTCAGCAGTTTATACCAATGCGCCGCTTTACCAGATAGCGACATAACAAATAATTTCTTCCTAACTTCATCCATTGAAATACCTGCACATTTGAATAACCCGCATAATTCATGTAAAAACAGTAAATTGATACGTCCAAAACGTATCTACTTTCCCGAACACTTTTGCTATTGTTTTGCCTCTAATTTGTGTATTTTGGATGCAACTAACGCGGACTAACGCTGTTTTCAGCAGAATTGCTCTGGTGTCTCGTTTTTGTGCAGAAATCCAACTTTCAGGAAAATCCTCGGAATTTATGCGAAAGGCCCTATTTTCCCAGAATACTGACGGAGCCAGAAGGGCAAGCTAGGTGGGGGCCGAGGCCCCCACACACTAGGCCGGCGCGACCCAGGAGGGGCGCGCCGCCTTGTCGTGTGGCGCCTCGGCGGCCCCCGACGCTCTCCTCGGACTATATCGCCTTTCGACCTAAAAACGCCAGGGGGTACGTCGATTTTCCAGAGACCATCCAGTACGCCGCCGCCATCGCGAAACTCCGCCTCGGGACCAGAAACTCCGTTCTGGCACTCCGCCGGGACGGGGAATTGGAGGGATCTTCACCGCCATCACCACCGACGCCTCTCCATCGACCAGCCATGTTTCCCCCATCCATGTGTGAGTAATTCCCCCGCTGTAGGCTGAAGGGGATGGTAGGGATTGGATGAGATTGATCATGTAATAGTCACAAGATTGTTAGGGCATGGTGCCTAGTATCCGTAGATGTTACTTTTATGATATTGTTGCAACTTGTTATGCTTAATGCTTGTCACTAGGGCCCGAGTGCCATGATCTTAGATCTGAACATGTTATTATTTCATCATGATATGCATTGTTAATTGATCTTACCTGCAAGTTGTATACACACGTTGCTGTCCGGAACCCGAGGCCCCAAAGTGACAGAAATTGGGACAACCGGAGGGGAAGGCGGTGATGTGAGGATCACATGTGTTCACGGAGTGTTAATGCTTTGCTCCGGTACTCTATTAAAAGGAGTACCTTAATTTCCAGTAGTTTCCCTAGAGGCCCGGCTGCCACCGGCTGGTAGGACAAAAGATGTTGTGCAAGTTTCTCATTGCGAGCACGTACGACTATATATGGAACACATGCCTATTGATTGATTAGTACTTGGATACCGCTTTATTATTACCTGCAAATGCCCTACCATGATTGTTACATGAATTCTCTCATCCATGCAACGCCCGTTCATCCGTCCCTGTGCCTACAGTATTTTAATCCTGCTGTTTACTATAATCACTACTGCTGTCTTTATTTCACTGCTGCTGTTATTTCACTATTCCTCTGCTATAAAACGGTTGCTACTGATAAACTCTTGCGAGCAAGTCTGTTTCCAGGTGCAGATGAATTGACAACTCCGTTGTTAAGGCTTACAAGTATTCTTTGTCTCCCCTTGTGTCGAATCAATAAATTGGGTAATACTTCCCTCGAAGACTGTTGCGATCCCCTATACTTGTGGGTCATCAATGATCTCCAGGATGAACAGTTCCATCCCCTTCATAGCGGTTATCCACAACTCGTTCAATAATTTTCATAGGTATTTTATATGGTATCACTTCCTCACCTGGCGCCTCATCCACTACCGTTGCAGTAGTAGTAGATTTCCCAAATAGAAATTCAAGGGAGGATCTCTCCATAATGACTTATAGCAGCAAGCAGAAACAAAATCAGCACGTACAGTAAAAGTTTCCTTACCAATTCCACTTACCAATAGCGCTTCACTCCCCGGCAACGGCGCCAGAAAATAGTCTTGATGACCCACAAGTATAGGGGTGTATCGTAGTACTTTCGATAAATAAGAGTGTCGAACCCAACGAGGAGCAGAAGGTGTTGACAAGCAGTTTCGATGAAGGATTCACTGTAAATGCTCACAGACAAGTATTCAGGGGGTTTTGATATAGCAGATAAATAAAGTACGAATAAGTAAAATGCGAGAGAAATAATTGCAGCAAGTGGCCCAATCCTTTTTAGCACAAAGGACAAGCCGGTTTGTTTACTTATAATGACCAAATGTTCTTGAGGACACACGGGGATTTTAGTCTAGTGCTTTCGCTTCATATAGTTGATTAATCTTCATTGTTTTGATAAGTGTTGTGTGGGTGAACCTATGCTAATGCACCTCCCTTCCTAGGACTAATACATACTTGTGATTATACCCCTTGCAAGCATCCGCAAATACAAGAAAGTAATTAAGATAAATCTAACCACAACCTTAAACTCTGAGATCCTGCTATCCCTCCTGCACCGATATACTAACGGGGGTTTAGGTTGCTGTCACTCCGGCAACCCCACAATTAGCAAACGAATACAAGATGCACTCCCCTAGGCCCATAAAGGTGAAGTATCATGTAGTCGACGTTCACATGACACCACTAGAAGAGTAACACCACAACTTAAATATCATAACATTGAATATTACTCAACCATAATTCACTACTAACATTTAGACTTCACCCATGTCCTCAAGAACTAAACGAACTACTCACGAGACATCATATGGAACATGATCAGAGGTGATATGATGATGAATAACAATCTGAACATAAACCTTGGTTCAATGGTTTCACTCAATAGCATCAATAACAAGTAGAAATCAATACCGGGAGAGTTTCCCCTATCAAACAATCAAGATCCAACCCAAATCGTTACAGCGGTGACGAGATGCAGCGGTGGAGATGGCGGTGTAGATGGTGGAGATGATGATGATGATGGAGATGATGTCCAGCTCGATGACGATGGCGATGGCGTCGATTTCCCCCTCCGGGAGGGAATTTCCCCGGCGGATTCCTGCCCGCCGGAGAGCTCTTTTCTCTCTGGTGTCTCTCCGCCGGCGGCTCATCTGTTCGTAACTCCCCGTGCCTTAGGTTTTCGGGGTGAAGAAGTACGCGAAGGAGAGGCGGCCGAGAGGGGGCTGTGGGCCCCCACATGGCGGCGCGGCCAGGCCGGGGCCCGCGCCGGCCTATGGGGGGCCCATGGTGGCCCCTCCGGCCCCTCCTTTTGGCTCCCTTCGTCTTCTGGAAAAATAGGATTTTTCGTATAATTGCCGTCAATTGTTGATCTTCAGAAATATGGTGTCCTGACGGTGCTTTTTCCAGCAGAATCCTGACTCCGGTGAATAATTCTCCAATGATCATGAAACATGCAAAATAGGTGAAATAACATAAGTATCATCTCTAAATATGAAATATATCAATGAATAACAGCAAATTATGATATAAAATAGTGATGCAAAACGTACGGGGCATCCCCAAGCTTAGACTTTTCACTCTTCTTGATCATATTGTATCATCCTCTTCTCTTGACCCTTGAAAACTTCCTCCACACCAAACTTAAAGCAAACTCATTAGAGGGTTAGTGCATAATCAAAAATTCACATATTCAGAGGTGACATAATCATTCTTAACACTTCTGGACATTGCACAAAGCTACTGAAAGTTAATGGAACAAAGAAATCCATTCAACATAGCAAAAGAGGCAATGCAAAATAAAAGGTAGAATCTGTCAAAACAGAACAGTCCGTAAAGACGAATTTTACAGAGGCACTTAACTTGCTCAGATGGAAAAACTCAAAACTAATGAAAGTTGCGTACATATCTGAGGATCACGCACGTAAATGGGCAGATGTTTTTGATTTTTACGAGTTTGCGCAAATTCGTGACAGACAGCACGTATGCGCAGCAATCCAAATCTAGCATCAACTTTACCATAGAGACTTTACTTGGCACAAAAAACATGATAAGGAGAGGTTGCTACAGTAGTAACAACTTCCAAGACTCAACAAAACAGTAGTAAAATAAAACATGGGTTATCTCCCAAGAAGTGCTTTTCTTTAACGCCTTTCAGCTAGGCGCAGAAAGTGCAAATCAAGTAACATCAAGAGAAGAAGCATCAACATCATAATTTGTTCTAATAATAGAATCAAAAGGCAACTTCATTCTCTTTCTAGGGAAGTGTTCCATACCTTTCTTGAGAGGAAATTGATACTTAATATTTCCTTCTTTCATATCAATAACAGCACCAACAGTTCGAAGAAAGGGTCTTCCCAAGACAATAGGACAAGATGCATTGCATTCAATATCCAAGACAACAAAATCAACGGGGACAAGGTTATTGTTAACCGTAATGTGAACATTATCAATCCTCCCCAAAGGTTTCTTTTTAACATTATCGGCAAGATTAACATCCAAATAACAATTTTTCAATGGTGGCAAGTCAAGCATATCATAAATTTTCTTAGGCATAACAGAAATACTTGCACCAAGATCACATAAAGCATTACATTCAAAATCATTGAATTTCATCTTAATGATGGGCTCCCAACCATCTTCCAACTTCCTAGGAATAGAAGATTCAAGTTTTAATTTCTCTTCCCTAGCTTTAATGAGAGCATTTGTAATATGTTTTGTAAAGGCTAAATTTATAGCACTAGCATTAGGACTTCTAGCAAGTTTTTGTAAGAACTTTATAACTTCAGTAATATGACAATCATCAAAGTCTAAACCATTATGGTCTACAGCAATGGGATCATTGTCACCAATATTTTAAAAATTTCAGCAGTTTTATCAGTTTCAGGTAATTTTGCACGCTTTGCACTAGGAGTAGAAACATTGCCAACACCAATTATTTTACCATTGATAGTAGGAGGTGTAGCAACATGTGAAGAATCAACATTACTAGTGGTGGTAATAGTCCAAACTTTAGCTACATTATTCTCTTTAGCAAGTTTTTCTTTTTCTTCTCTATCCCACCTAGCATGCAATTCAGCCAACATTCTAATATTATCATTAATTTGAACTTGGATGGCATTTGTTTTAGCAAACCTAGCATCTTTAACTTCCTCAGGCATAACTTTAAGTTTTAAAAGATCAACATCAAGAGCAAGACTATCAACCTTAGAAGCAAGAACATCAATTTTACCAAGCTTTTCTTCAACAGTTTTATTAAAAGCAGTTTGTGTACTAATAAATTCTTTAAGCATGACTTCAAGACCAGGGGGTACACTCTTATTATTGTTGTAAGAATTACTACTCCTCCCCGATTTACTTGACTCGGCCCATGCACAATTGTAATTTTGAAAACCCCCAGTTTCAATTCTTCTCAGCCGTGGTCCTCAAATCAAATCCATCTCCGGCTCCACGTCCGTCTGCGCCAGGAGCTCGTCCCAGCCGGCCGTCCCGCGACCACCGCCAGGCCGCCCCGCGTCCGTCCGCGACCCCTGGCTGGTGAGCCCGCGCACCCTCGGCCGTCCGCCGCTCGAGGAAGCGGAGGAGGCGGGGCTTCAAGGGAGCATAGGCGTGCTCCGCGCCGGTCCACGGCAGCTCCCGCCGGCCATCCGGCAAGCTCCGCCGGCGTCCGGCAAGGTCCTCTGTCGACGGTGAGCCCACATCCTCGGCCGTCGCGGCAGCTCAGCCCGAGAGGAGGTGGGGACTCCAGGGAGCAGAGGCGTGCTCCCCCGCTGACCGTCCTCGGCAAGCTCCTCCACCGGCCGTCCCCTGCATCAAGCAGCTCCCTCGCTGGCTGCTCTGCCTCGCCGACCACCACGCCATCCAGACGTACGTCTGTGGTGTTCCTGAACGAGCGGCAGCAGCCAAGGCCCGACAAGGGCGTCACAAACACCTGCGAGGTCTGCAAACGCAGACTCCTCGACACCTTCTGCTGCTTCTGCTCCCTGGATGCAAGGTACAAATGTATCTCTGATCATTATCAAGATCTTGACCATAGATATTCAGGAATGTACTGCATCTGCAATTTAAATATAGATCATCATATTTATGAAAAGAACACGCAAGGCATTTCCCAGAACATTTGATAGCCATACTTGTCAAATTTGCAAGGCAATTCTCTGATCATTTGATCGCTTCGTCCTTCATGCTGTCCTCAAACGTGGCCTGAAGCAGCAAGAATAAAGACAGTTTAGAGCATGCTCAATTTATTGGAAGATTAAACCAGGTGTTGATTGATGTCCAGATGTTATACAAGCCTGTCTAAATCTACATGTATCGCTTTTTGGACTGAACCAACACAAGCTGTAATGAACTAGTGGCACACTCTGGCTGCTACCATCAGAAGCAACACCTATCAACGACTATTGCACACTGCATGTGGTGTGGATTACAATAACATGAACACCATTTGGTCCTAAGTATCACAAGACTGAAACTACTCATTTGATCTGACCATACGCAGGCATTAAATGCCAGCTTGTTCACAGAAAATACGATGCAGCATCCCAAAGAGCAGTGTAGGTACCAGTTCACATAAAGTTATATATCACACAGAACACATCAACGCTATTAACGGATTCATATCTGTCAAGGCCCTGACAAAGAAACTTGTACTGATCTAGTCTTCAATACTGACAAAAAAAAACAAGCCTGATTGATGTCCAGATGTTAGGCAAACCTGTATAATTCTACCTGTATCATTTTGGACAGAACCAAAGACAACTAGTGGTACACTTCAGCAACTACTACCAGAAGCATCACCTGGAGGAAGCCAGACCTATCAAGTACTATTGCGCACTGCATGTGGATTACAGCAACATGAACATCACTGTTATGGTCGTATCAAGAACATTGCTGCTGAGCATTTGGTTCTAAGTATCACACGACTGAAACTACTCATTTGATCTGACCACACGCAGCCATTGAATGCCAGCTTGTTCACCACTGGTTACAGAGTACAGAGAAATAACACATCTACCTTTGTATGCCCTGAATTATGAAGACTGGAAAAAGGCGACGTTCCTGAAATAAATCTTAGGGGGAACAAAGAGTGTAATGTACCTTTGTTAGCACTGTCATCCTCATCTTGCCATTTATCCCAGTGAACCTTCAGGGTGACAGCCGCCTTGCTCTCCTGCAAATATAAACAACATTAGCATCTATGAAAATATGCATTATTCCTTTGTCACTACAGACGGCCAACCACTGCAGGTTTGGTGATAGTACAATGCTATATACCTCAGCTTTATCTCAATCTCAACTTTTGGTTTCTTTTGATGCATTGTCCTGAAGCTGTTATAGAGGTACTGATACTTTTGGTTTCTTTTGATGCATTACTGATACTTTTTGTTCCTTTTGATGTAGGTACGACAAGAGGAGATGGACCTCGATCTCAACTTGCCTCCACAAGTGGTGATTTATTTGGACCTTAACTTTAGTCCGCATGAGGAAGAGGAAGAAGATGTACAAATGCCTAAAGCTGAAGATGTACAAATGCCTGAAGCCGAAGATGTACAAATGCCTGAAGCCGAAGATGTACAAATGCCTGAAGCCGAAGATGTAGAAATGCCTGCTGCACATGCACAACGTAGAGAGCTACCTGATAGTCACAGATTCGCAGCATACATCGCATTGAAAGCTCTTGGCAATGACAGGCAAATTGCGAAGGCAGATAAAGAACTTGTAGCTACTCTTCTAAAAACAAGTCTAAGCACAATTGAAAGAATTTGGAGAAAGGGAGAGAACAAGAGATAAAGCAGCTAGAGGTTGATGTCTCAAATCAAAAGAGGGGGCGTTGTGGACGAAAGAGAGTAGATCTTGGTCTATCAAGGGTGCCTTCCATTCCTTTAAACAAAAGGTCTACACTCAGGGCACTCGCAAGGGAATTGGGCGTCGCCTATGCCACCTTGCAGAAAAGGTTCCAATGGGGTAACATAAGACGTCACAGAAGTACCCTCAAGCCAGCTTTGAAACCAGAAAACAAGATTGCTAGGCTCAAATTTTGCACTTCAATGATTGATCAAACAACAACAGCCGAGGCAGAACCATCTTTCCTTAGTATGGAGAACATAGTTCATATAGACGAAAAATGGTTCGACATGACAAAGAGGAGCAGAAAATACTATCTACTGCCGGAAGAACAAGACCCTGTGCGAACTATTCACAACAAGAACAGTATAGGAAAGGTTATGTTCTTAACTGCAGTGGCCAAACCCCGGTACAATGAGCAAAAAAAGTCATGTTTGATGGAAAAATCGGAATCTGGGCATTTGTTGAAGAAACCGCAGCCAAAAACAACTCCAAGAATAGGTTGAAAGGAACGATGGAACTAAAGACCATCGTAGTTACTAGAAACGTAATGAGGGAATTCCTTTGTGAAAAGGTAATTCCAGCAATTGCATATCTATGGCCTGATAATGAGGGAACCATATTTATCCAGCAAGACAATGCACGAACGCACGTTCTTCCAAATGATCCAATTTTCCTAGCTGCTGTCAAAGAATCTGGACGGGACATTAAGTTGCTGCAACAGCCTCCAAACTCACCTGACTTGAATGCCCTGGATCTTGGCTTTTTCAGCTCCATACAATCCCTGACAGTTCAGTATGCACCGACCACACTAAAGGAACTAATTGAGTCGGTTGAACAAGCCTTTGATGGTTATGATGTGGATACACTGGTTAGAGTGTTCATAACCCTTCAGTCTGTCATGATCGAGGTGATGAGAGTTGAAGGAGATAACACATACGATATAAAACATATGGGAAAAGTGAAGCTACAAAGAGAGGGAAATCTACCAATGATTCTAGCATTTGACGGTACATACTATCGGAAAAGCTTGGAGATTATAGCAAATCATGAGGCGGCATTGGATTCATTGAACAAGCAAGAGGAGGAACAGAAAAAGGATAACAAGAAGACGGAGCGCACTATAAAGAGAAAAGCACGCCGGACAGGCCCTCAGGTCATTGTGGATAATGAAACAATAATTCCAGGAAGTTTGTATGCGACATGGTTGGACGACCCATCAGACCTCGTCTCTAAAAGACGTCGAATCAGCAGTTTAAATCAAGAGATTGTTGTGAAACTACCATCCCAGCATGAGATACACGAGTGGAGGCAGCCTATGTAATTATGTCCTATGTGTTGTAATTGTGCCCTATGTGTGTTATATATGACATTAAGCAATTGTATATTTGTGGTCTGAATTGGTGTCCATTAATATTCATTATATTCTGTACAAAGACCCCACTGTCTACAAATATACCTAGGATTATCTGGATGATTTTGAAATACTGTCACGCTGTATGGATTCAACTGCTATTTGAATGTTTTAAAAGGTTCACCTGGTGGATCCCAGCCTTGAGACAATAAAGAAGTGCAGATTTATAGATGTTGACAGAGACTGGATCTCAATGCAGTCATCTAGCTTATTGGCTTGAGTAGAAAAGAATAAGGTAGCTAGCCGATCAAAAATATGCAGAGTATCATCACCTTTTATGAAAGACAAGGATGAGCTCACGTTGGATCCAATGTTTGCAGATTTCCCATTACTTGCATCTTCCCCTCCAGCTCCCACTCTCAAGCTGTAAATATGCATAGTTACTTTGTCACTACAGACTGCCAACCATTGCAACTTATTTGCTCCATATTCAATTACTGGTAGTTTCTGAGAAAAAACACTGCATATACCTGGCTGTTACTGATATGTAGCACACCCTGAAATTGAATCCTCGCATGGTTTGGACCATTACATGGTTGGAGCATTACATTAGGCTGAGCAACGGCACATGTCAATCAGCATACTGAGCACTCCAGTTTCATTGTTGTTGTGGAAATAACAAGGGTGGTAAAAATACAGTTTCCTGAGGTCGAGCTTGCACCCCACCACGATGACAAGCACCTTGTGAGCTGAAACATTGAAGAGCAGAAATCATTACCACCACGGGCAACCTGACGAATCATGAGCAGCCCAGGCCTGCAGCAGCCTTGAAGCGCAAGAAGGTTAATCACCTGGATGCGCCTGAGCTCCGGTAGCCAGTAGGTGCTGAGCCTCTCGAGCGTGGAGAGCCTGTCGCAGGCGTAGGTGAGCACGACGGCGTAGGTGAGCAATCGAAATCCAAGACATGGGTGGAATCTTGAGAGGATGGAGGGGGGAGCGGGCTTGACCTGGAGGAGGTGTCGATGATGGTGATGGGGACGCGGTCGGGGAAGTAGTCGGCGGGGAGGCGGGTGTGGGGCATGACCTTGGGTACGTTCTCGGGGAACTGCTCGGTGGCGACGGCGACGACGAGGCTGGACTTGCCGGTGCCGGTGTCGCCGATGACGACGACGCGCACGCCGGGCCGGCCCGCGAGGTTCGCCGCTGCGGCAGCCGCCATGGTCTCAGGCGCACTGACCGGGTGGTCTCAGGCGCACTGACCGGGCGCCTAGGCTCAGGCGCAGGGCCGGAGCACGAGGGTTTGGACGCCATGGCCTTGATTTGGGAGCACGAGGCGTAGGGCCGGAGCAAGAGGGGCCGCTCGGGGAGCACGAGGTGCAGATCTAGCAGAGACGGCACGACGGCGACGTCTTGGACGGGAAAATTTCAACCTTTCCCGGCGGCAGTTTCTTCGCGAGCGGCATCAACGCTGGAGAAGGCGGCGGGGGCAAGACGGTTGAAGCGCGGCAGGGGTAGGCAAGAAGGTGGCTTGGGGCGGAGGTGGGGCGGCGGGGGTGGGTTGGGGCGGAGGGGGGAGGGGCGCCGGGAGCGAGCGGCGTGGAAGCAGCCAGCGGAGCGGGAGGGACGACCGTCGACCGAGGAAGAAGACCAAACAACGAGATAAGCGGTGGGAGGACTTCCAATTTTGTCGGAAATTCACCAAGGGGGTTTTTGCAAAACGACCACCAAATCAAGTAAATCGGGCCGGAGGGAGTATAAGAATTACCATAACCACTACCATTATTAGAAGGATATGGCCTATAGTTGTTGTTACCATAATTATTCCTATAAGCATTGTTGTTGAAATTATTATTCTTAATGAAATTCACATCAACATTCTCTTCTTGAGCAACCAATGAAGCTAAAGGAACATTATTAGGATCAATATGAAATCTACCATTTGCAAGCATAGACATAATAGCATCAATCTTATCACCCAAAGAAGAGGTTTCTTCAACAGAATTTACCTTCTTACCTTGAGGAGTTCTTTCAGTATGCCATTCAGAGTAATTGATCATCATATCATCAAGAAGCTTTGTTGCGGCGCCCAAGGTGATGGACATAAAAGTACCTCCAGCAGCTGAATCCAATAGGTTCCTCGAGGAAAAATTCAATCCTGCATAAAAGGTTTGGATGATCATCCAAGTAGTTAGTCCATGGGTAGGGCAATTCTTTACCAAAGATTTCATTCTCTCCCATGCTTGAGCAACATGTTCATTATCAAATTTCTTAAAGTTCATAATGCTACTTCTCAAAGATATAATCTTAGCATGGGGATAATATTTACCAATAAAAGCATCTTTACATTTAGTCCATGAATCAATACTATTTTTAGGCAAAGAAAGCAAACAATCTTTAGCTCTTCCTCTTAATGAGAAAGGAAACAATTTTAGTTTTATAATATCACCATCTATATCCTTATACTTTTGCATTTCACAAAGTTCAACAAAATTATTAAGATGGGCAGCAGCATCATCAGTACTAACACCAGAAAATTGCTCTCTCATAACAAGATTCAGTAAAGCAGGTTTAATTTCATAAAATTCTGTTGTAGTAGCAGGTGGAGCAATAGGAGTACTTATAAAATCATTATTATTTGTGCTAGTGAAATCACACAACTTAGTATTTTCGGAGTACCCATTGTAGCGTAATAAAAGTAAACTAAGCAAGTAGAATAAAGTAAAGACAAGTAACTAATTTTTTTGTGTTTTGATATAGAGCTAGTAAACAAGACAGTAAGTAAAGCAACTAATTTTTGTGTGTTTTTAATATAAAGCAAACAAGACAGTAAATAAAATAAAGCAAAGCAAGACAAAAACAAAGTAAAGAGATTGGATGTGGAAGACTCCCCTTGCAGCGTGTCTTGATCTCCCCGACAACGGCGCCAGAAATTTAGCTTGACACGCGTGAAGCACACGTCCGTTGGGAACCCCAAGTGGAAGGTGTGATGCGTATAGAAGCAAGTTTCCCTCGGTATGAAACCAAGGTTATCGAACCAGGGAGCCAAGAAGCACGTGAAGGTTGTTGGTGGAGGAGTGTAGTGCGGCGCAACACCAGTGAAACCGGCGCCAACGTGGAACCTGCACAACACAATCAAGATACTTTGCCCCAACGTAACAGTGAGGTTGTCAATCTCACCGGCTTGCTGAAAACAAAGGATTAAACGTATCGAGTGGAAGATGATGTTTGTTTGCAAAGAACAGTAAAGAACAATGATTGCAGTAGATTGTATTCAGATGTAAAGAATGGACCGGGGTCCATAGTTCACTAGTGGTGTCTCTCCAATAAGATAATTAACATGCTGGGTGAACAAATTACAGGTGGGCAATTGACAAATAAAGATTCAATACATATCATGATGATTACTATGAGATTTAATCGGGCATTACGACAAAGTACATAGACCGCTATCCAGCATGCATCTATGCCTAAATAATCCACCTTCGGGTTAGCATCCGCACCCCTTCCGGTATTAAGTTGTAAACAACAGACAATTGCATTAAGTATGGTGCGTAATGTAATCAACACAAATATCCTTAGACAAAGCATCGATGTTTTATCCCTAGTAGCAACAGCACATCCACAACCTTAGAACTTTCTGTCACTGTCCCAGATTCAATGGAGGCATGGACCCACTATCGAGCATAAATACCCCCTCTTGGAGTTACAAGTATCAACTTGGCCAGAGCCTCTACTAGCAACGGAGAGCATGCAAGAACATAAACAACACATATATGATAGATTGATAATCAACTTGACATAATATTCTATATTCATCGGATCCCGCCAAACACAACATGTAGCATTACAAATAGATGATCTTGATCATGTTAGGCAGCTCACAAGATCTAAACATGATAGCACAAGCGGAGAAGACAACCAACTAGCTACTGCTATGGACCCATAGTCCAAGGATGGACTACTCACGCATCAATCGGAGGCGGGCATGGTGATGTAGAGCCCTCGGTGATGATTCCCTCTCCGGGGTGCCGGGCGATCTCTGAATCCTCCGAGATGGGATTGGCGGCGGCGGCGGTTTTCCGTATCGTGGCTCTCGGTATAGGGGGTTTCGCGACGAAGGCTATAAGTAGGCGGAAGGGTAGGTCAGAGAGGCGGGCGCGAGGGCCCACACCATGGGGCGGCGCGGGCCCCCTCGCATGCGGCGGCCTATGGTGCCAGGCCCTCGTGGCCCCTCTTCGTATCCCCTCCGGTCTTCTGGAAGCTTCGAAAAATAACCCTGGCGTTGATTTCACCAATTAGAATATTTCCTTTGTAGGATTTCTGAAACCGAAAACAGCAACTGGCACTTCGGCATCTTGTTAATAGGTTAGTGCCGGAAAATGTATAATAATGATGTAAAGTATGTATAAAACACGCAATTATTTTCATAAAAGTAGCATGGAACATAAGAAATTATAGATACGTTTGAGACGTATCACGCCACTCCACTCCTCATCCACCAAATCCTTGAGCTCCTCCTCCATCTGCTCCATGACGGATCTCCCCCTTCAAGAATCACCGAGCCGCGTTCGGCGCCGGCGGAACAGTTCTTCATCCGGGACATCACAACAAGTGAATCCTGCCCTCCACGCCGCAGCCAGAAGAGGCTCCATTGCTTTTGACAAGGACGCGCATCGTCGAAAGGTGGCCGACCTTGTTGCATTTGGCGCGGTAGGGCCGTCCTTGCACTTCGCTTGAATGTGGCCCGTCTTCCCGCGGTGGCAGGCGATATGGGCCGTTTCCGGGTCGGAGCCCCTCTCTCGTACGCGCGCCCTGGGTTTACACGCTCCCACACGTGCCCGTGGTCTTGGAACCGCCCGCCCAAATCGCGCCTTGCAGATTCGGGGTGGTGGCGGATGTGGGCGGCGGGGATCCCGGCCCTTAGCTCCCTCGCCCTTCCTTACTCCTCGCGCCGCCGTTGAGCCTCAATACCATCACGCATGTATTGTTGTCGGTGCTCCTCCTATTCCGCTCAAGCTTCTGTAGTAGATCTTGATCTCTGCGGGCGCCTATCTCCAGCGATGTCTTGCTCGAACGACCTCTTCCCTCTCCTCTCTGTCCATCCTCGGGGGCTTGAGCACACGGTCGGTGGGTGCCACCCACACACACAGAGACACGAGGCTGTTTAGCACGGAAATGGTGCGTATTCAGATGTCTCTTGCGACAGTGAAACCTAACTCCCAATCTAGGGTTCAATGAGGACGGCGGCGGAGGGGGCAAGCCGTCCTCGGCCAGGTCAGGATGAGCGTGTCGGCCTCACGGTGCGTTATATTTGCCCCCGGTCCACGTGGCCCGCATCGGACGGTTCGCCCGGCTCACAGGCGAGGGTCGGCCCAGCCCGGCACGGCCCAACAAGCCACGTCGCCGAGTCTCCCGTGGCCCTCCCCCGAGGAAACCCTAGGACCTCCATCTCCTGCGCCCCAGAAGCAGCCTTGCACCAGCCGGCCGAGGCCCGAGACCGGGATCTCCCGGCGAAGTGCCGGTGTTGTCTCCGTCACTCCCTCTGGCACACTCCCTGGTGCATCCTGCCAACCCACGCCCACGCGAGGCAATGGAGGGAAATCCACCACCGAATCCGGCCGCAGCGATGAGCTGCGCTCCACCCATGAGCCTCCGATCGCGTCTCTCCTCCTCGAAGTCGGCGGTAGGGCCCTTCCCCGGCCGCGCCGAAGCTTGCTCCGAGGGGAACTCCACAGGCACGGCGGGCGCAGCTCGCTCGCCCGCCTTCTCACCTCTTCGCCGCATCATCTCCAAGCCTTTGAATCCTCTCGATCTCTCCCGGGATCTTGAAGGGGTTGATCGCCGCCCGTTTACACGCTCCCCCGTGAGCGGCGGGTGAGCCTCCTGCGCTTTGTGTGACGCGTGGAGGGGGAGCCCTCTCCGGCTCGGCCGCCCGCCTCGTCGCCGAGCGCCACGCAGGTCCAGACACATCTTCCAAACGAGAAGATGGCAGAGCCATGTTAGTAATTTGATGGAGATCATAACACAATCTTTTTTGTCCGACTTAAGGCTGTACGCGCTGTTGCTTAAGGTAATTTTGTTTGCTTGCGGTTGTGAGGACAAATGGTTGGACCATTAGGCTCTTGTCACCTCTGGCTTTAGGGGCAAGAGTATTTACGGATGTGCTACTCACAAATCTCTTATCTCTATTTTATTTATTACACATATGAGCTTTATTTATATGTATGCATAACTTCAAAGTGAAACCTTAACCTGGTCTATTTCCATCACTTGAACACAACCCCCTTAAAGTAAACTTGATAGGTCAGTGGCGAAGATAAAATACACTAGCAAGTCTTGTAGGCGTTTCCTTCATAACCATTTAACGTGCTTTCAAGGTTCGATTAAACCTGAATATTACAGGAAAAAAGCTTACCATAGTACTACAAACCACAATCAAATCGAAGGTATCAATGCCATCCTAGAACTACCTTTTAAGCACCCACGGGATCTTCTTTTCACATGATTACAAGTTACTTCTTTGCCACTTCATCCGCGCCCATTTATACGGAATTGGATCACGTCCATGCCCGTAATTAGCTTATCCATCTATTCTCCGAGATAAAGCTTGATCCGGTCCATATTGATACGTCTCGACGTATCGATAATTTCTTATGTTCCATGCTACTTTGTTGATGATATCTACATGTTTTATACACATTATATGTCATATTTATCGTTTTCCGAACAACCTATTAACGAGATGCGAAGTGCCGGTTCTGTTTTATAGCTTTGTTTTGGTTTGAAATCTAGTAACGAAATATTCTCGGAATTGGACCCCACGAAGACAGAAGTCAATATTTTGCCGAGGCGGACGAACACCCGAGAGCCGCCAGAGGAGGGCCCTGTGGGCCCCAGATGACATGGTGGCGCGGCCAGGGCTGGCCGCGCCACCCTATGGTGTGGCGCCCCTTCGACCCTCCTGCGCCGCCTCTTCGCCTATTTAAAGCCCCTGCATCGAAAACCCTTAGAGGAGCCACGATACGAGAAAAGTTCCAGGCCGCGCGAAGTATGACCAAGATGCAGGGACGGGAATCTACCGTTAGGCACCTGTGGGACGGGGAAGTGCCCGGAAGGCTCCTCCATCGACACCGGCTGCCATCTCCCACGCCATCTTCATCACGGCTGGCACATCCCATGAGGAGGGGTAGTTCTCCACGTCGGGCTCGGGGCATGCCGGTAGCTATGTGGTTCATCTCTCTCCTATGTACTTCAATACAATAATCTCACGCTGCCTTACATGATTGAGATTCATATGATGATGCTTGCTATCTCGGTCTGGATGACATGCAGGCATGGCCAGCCCGCACACCCATGGTGGGCCGCCTCTTCACCCTCCTTCTGCGCTCGCTCGCCTATTTAAAGCCCCCGATCGAAACCCTTGAAGTGAGGAAGCCACTATACGAGAAAAGTTCCGTAGCCGCCGCCATCGCAAGCCAAGATCCGGGGGACAGAAGTCTCTCGGCACGCCGCCGGAGCGGGAAGTGCCCCCGAAGGCTCCTCCATCGACACCGCCGCCATCTCCACCGCCATCTTCACACCGCTGCTGTCCCATGAGGAGTAGTTCTCCATCGAGGCTCAGGGGCTGTACCGGTAGCTATGTGGTTAATTTCTCTCTATGTACTTCAATACAATAATCCAATGAGCTGCCTTACATGA